>CAJQUN010000740.1:0-213612 GCA_907163345.1 Haberlea rhodopensis | reverse complement strand
TGATTGTTTATGATCAGTAAAGATGATATGATGTTATGATGATGATTATGATAAGTAAGTAAAGATGATGATGTTATGATAAGTAAAGATGATATGATTTTATGATGATGTATGATAAGTAAGTTATGATGACGATGTTTATGATAAGTAAAGATGATATGATGTTTATGATGATGTTTATGATAATGAGGATTATGACGATGTTTATGATGACGTATATTGAGATTGGGTGAGATGCCCATGTGATAAGATGCCACACAATGTTTATGATATGGTAAGACGCCATAGATGGTGAGAGACCATGTGGTAAGATGTCACGTAATGTTATGATATGGCAAGATGCCATATGATGGGTGAGATGCCCATGTGGTAAGATGCCACACAATGTTTATGATATGGTAAGACGCCATATGATTGGGTGAGATACCATGTGGTAAGATGTCACGTAATGTTTATGATATGGCAAGATGCCTATGATTGGGTGAGATGCCCATGTGGTAAGATGCCACACAATGTTTATGATATGGTAAGACGCCATATGATTGGGTGAGATACCCATGTGGTAAGATGCCACACAATGTTTATGATATGGTAAGACGCCATATGATTGGGTGAGATGCCCATGTGGTAAGATGCCACACAATGTTTATGATATGGTAAGACGCCATATGATTGGGTGAGATACCATGTGGTAAGATGCCACACAATGTTTATGATGTGGTAAGACGCCATATGATGGGTAAGATGCCAATGTGGTAAGATGCCACACGATGATTGTTGTGGTAAGATGCCATATGACGGGGGTAAGATGCCCATATGGTAAGAGGCTATACGATGTTATTATGTGGTATAAGACGCCACGGGGTAAGATGCCCATATGGTAAGAGGCCATACGATGTTATTATGTGGTAAGACGCCACGGGGTAAGATGCCCATATGGTAAGAGGCCATACGATGTTATTATGTGGTAAGACGCCACGGGGTAAGATGCCCATATGGTAAGAGGCCATACGATGTTATTATGTGGTAAGACGCCACGGGGTAAGATGCCCATATGGTAAGAGGGCCATACGATGTTATTATGTGGTAAGACGCCACGGGGTAAGATGCCAATATGGTAAGAGGCCATACGATGTTATTATGTGGTAAGACGCCACGGGGTAAGGTGCCCATATGGTAAGAGGCCATACGATGTTATTATGTGATAAGATGCCACAGGGTAAGATGCCCATGTGCATGAATATGAACCAGGAAAATGAAAAGAAGTTAATGATAACCAGCAAGCTTACTCAACTATGATTTCGTACATTTATGTTATAGGTATAAGATGATTTTGCTTATATGATGATGATGAGTATAAGATGATGACGCTATAAGATGGATGTATAAGATAATGACGCTTATATGATGATGATATAAGATGATGATGCTTATATGATGATGATGTATAAGATGATGATGCTATATGATGATGATGTATAAGATGATGATGCTATAAGATGATGATGCTTATATGATGATGATGTATAAGATGATGATGCTATAAGATGATGATGCTTATATGATGATGATGTATAAGATGATGATGTATATGATGATGATGTATAAGATGATGATGATATAAGATGATGATGCTTATATGATGATGATGTATAAGATGATGATGCTTATATGATGATGATGTATAAGATGATGATGCTATAAGATGACGATGCTTATGTGATGATGATGTTATAAGATGATGATATTTTGAAATGATGATGCTCATATGATGAAGATGTTATAAGATGGTGATAATTATAAGATGATGATTTTAATCATTCATGTCAAGAATTAATGACTATATGCATGGCTATGAAACAGGGACATTCCAGGGTGTATAGGCATTAGAGAATGTTGGGTAAAGACCCACTACTCTATTGATTTTCTTCCCACAAGTATGGTATGCCGTGCGGGAACGTCCATCTTATTGGTAGGTTTGAGGTGAACCTAGAGAGGCAGCGACTAGTTGTTGCCGTGTGTGTGTGCAGCACCAAGAGGGCTTGTTAGAGCCGTTATACTGCTCGTAGGAACCAAGTGTGGTAAACCGTTAAGGCGATACGATGTGGATTGTGGTGGACTCTAGTAGTCACCATGTCATCGAGGGTTCAGGTTGTGCATGCCACACTGAAGTGTATACGTTTATGTTTAAATCTTGTGAGACTTGTCTGGGACAGCTCATGATGTTGAAGTACCAACAAGAGAGTCATCAAGTCATCGTTGATTCGATCTGGGAATCCATGTATTTGGGATGCATGGGTTTATTGCATGTCCTTTCAATTTGAAACTCTGAGGAGTCTCGATTGTTTCTTTATGACCAGGATGGGTTCTTGAGATATCTTTCGTGTGAATCTATGGCCGTGAGTTGCCCAACTTGAGTTGCAATGATGCGACTGCTCCTTCGATAGAGGAGGTTGGAAGTGGAAACCAGGTTGGTGTGTGTACACCGTGGTGTGACTGATGTTTCCCTTGTAACGATGTATGTTAGACATCGTGAGTCATGATAAGAGATGTCAATGGATGATATTCTACGATGGAATCGGGAGCGATTCGAATCTTTGCAGTTTCAGTTGACTAACTGATTTTGGATTATTAGCGTTGAGTTGTGCCGACGCTCTTTGACGTTATGATGGATTTGGAAGTCTATTCCACTCCAGAGTTTGACACGAGGTCAACGTCCTCACGGTTGAGGTGTCATTTAGGATGCGTTCATACTAGTTGTATTAGAACTAAGGATGACTGTCCGACCTACAGCCGTAAGTAAGTATGGTTGTTTTGCAGTCATGAAAGGCTGACTTTTAGGATGACCCGCATTGAGGTACGTTTTGCCTCTTGGGTGATATGTTGGTTTTGGTATGTCGCTCTGTTTCAGAGTTTGATGAGAGGTAAGTATCCTCGCGTTTATTAATACGATTCTGATATGGCCAAGAATCGAAGTTATGGCTTCATGTTGTTGTAGCCTGGGTGTTATGTGATACACCGGTGCTAATTTCGAGGACGAAATTCTTTTAGTGGGGGATATTGTGATGACCAGGGATCATAGATGTTAATCCCGTAGTGTTTAAAAATCCCTAAAGTTGTTTTACGTGGCGATTTGAAGTTTAATCGCGATGTTGGGCCTTCTGGGCTCGTTTATTTGAGTGGTTGGGATCGTTGGATCCCGAGGTTGAGATCGTAATCTCATTTCGGTGAAAACTGTGAGTTGGGTTTTTAGTATGACTCGGAATCTCGGGTGCTGGGTGGGGCACCAGTAGGGGTTTTTGAGTTAGAGAGAGAGTTTTGAAAACAGATGATTTTTAATGAATCATGATGTATTTGTGGGGATATTAGTATTTCGGGGTATTTTGCTATAAATACAAGTTGAACCCGAGATTTTAATTATCGGAAACCATTTTCCTCACCCGTTTCTCTCTCTCGCCCGCGACCACTCCCGATCCCTTTGACCCCCGCGCACAAAAGTGCTTCGGCCGCCGCCGTCCGGCCGCCGTTCGGCGCGTGCCACCCGCCGTTGGATAGTCTCTCTTCCAGGCGCTTCTAGACATACCAACAATTTGAAGTTTGGTCGAGAATCGAGCTCGGATTTGCCAGAAAAGCGTAGGGTTCGAAAACTGGATTTCATCCGATTTGTGGACGCGATTTTGTATGTTTTGGTACGATTTTTCTGATGTTTTGGGGCGTTTTTAAGCTGTTTTGAGTCGATTATTTCAGACTTTTTGGTTCGAAAATATTGGTTAAATTGGTTCGAATTTTCAGCTCGATTTCGTGAGTTAGGGTTCGAATTTTGGGGATTTTTGACAAGGATGATGATGATTCTTGTTATGGATTGATTAATTCATGTTGTTGATGCATTATGATGCTTGATTGTGTTCGAAATTGAGGAATTGGATTCGAATTTAGGGCTTGAATCGAAAATTGGGGATTTTGGCTTGGGGATGATGATTTTCGTTGTTAATTGATTAATTCATGTTTAGATGAATTATGGTAATTATTTGGGTTTGATTGTGAGATAAGGGTTCGAAAATTTGTAGGGTGTTCTTGAACAATTTTCAATAGTCTCATTTGTCGTGTGTTGACAATATTTTGAGGGTTATGGGTGTGCTTGAGCATGGGTTACATGTTCGTAAATAATTGTGAATTATTTATCGTGTTAGCACATCATTCCTCGGGACATGGGACTCGAGCAAGGTTTGGCTCGGACTTCGAGGATTAAGGTACGTTTAGCGTACGAGCATAGCTTAAATGATGTTTTACAAGTATGATGCATGATTTAATACATACATGAAATGCTTTACTATGATGGCACCGTGACTTGGTCACGTTATGTTGAATCACATGATGAAATGCTTGGTGCCGCTATGAAGCGAGCAAATGATGGGTGTGGTCGCTACGGAGCGAACACCAGTAGTATGACGCTACCTTGAAGTAAGAAATGAAATGTGGTATTGATTAGATATCTAGGATATCTGTATTTTATTCCCTATTGGTAATGAATAGGAACAGAGACGTAGTTAATCAGAGAAGTGATTAACTAGTATCGAAAGTTAAGGGACTCATTATGATATCTAGATTACGATAATTGCTAGATAAAGAAAGATGTTATGAAATGTTGTTAATTCGAAACTGGTTAGGGTTAACCAATATGATGATTAACTGCATATTCAGGATTTGATGATTTATCTGTTTTGAGAACAGGGTTATCACAGGAGTACGCTAGGATGAGGATGTTACAATCCAGGAAGTGTCACATATGTTCCACAATATTTACATTTTCGTAAATTATGTATTATGTCATTATGATTTTGAAATTGTGGAATTGGTATGCTCACCCCGTTGGGGGGCTGTCTCTGTTGGGACAGGTGAACAGGTACATCGATGGCTTTGGAGATGAGCTCGAGCTGTTGATTGGATGTACTCTCAGGATCGTGGTACCAGGACTTGATGGAGCACGGTATCGTATAGAGTACCGATATATATATATACCCATGATGGTTATACACATAATTGTGATGCTCGCATGTGAGCACGATTATACTTGTTTATGGGTTGTATATAAAGGCATGAGCCTTTCTCTCTTTCCTTTCTATGTTGCATGCAATTAGAGGTAGAATGCTAAAGGTTATGAGAGTCACTGGTGTATTGTGGGTGTTGAAACCCACTTTTGTTGCCTTATGTGTGGTGTGTTTCCCTGGCTGGGAATTTACTTGATATTGCTGCATTCTGATGAGTATTATGTTTTCCCTGGCCGGGAATTATATTATGTGTTGTACTTTTATTTTGGGATAGCTCTATTTATGGGGAGACTCTGCCCAAATATTTATAAAAGTCCACAATGTAAGAGTGGTGTAATGGGCGAACTCTATGAGTCTCTTGTTGTTGGGATGATGAACTTATAACATAGTATGTTAAAGAAAACTTTGTAATTACCATTCAATGGTAAAGTATCATCTGAGTTCCCGAATGATTTTATGGAAAGCATGTGCCACACATAATGATTAATACACTAATCAAGGGTTAAGTATAAGGGGTCCTTACACCCCGAGGCTCACTAGTCTGCCTCTGTTGCTGTTGGTACCGGTGTGGCATGGCATAAGCTCCCACTCCTAGCTCAGCAAGCTCCGCTCTTGTGAGAGCATCATCAAAAGAAGTTGGGTTATTGATGATAACCCGGTCATAGAGCTCCGGTCGCAGTCCTTTCATGAAATTTCTCATCTTGGCACGTCCATCAGAGGCAATATGGGGGACATACCTCAGTAGTGATGAGTACTGTGTGGCATAGTCTGCCACTGTCATGTTCCCCTGCCTCAGACTTGCAAATTCATCCTCCTTTGTCTGTCTTGCTGCCGCGGAGAAGAAGTATCGGTTCAAGAACCTGGTCCTGAAGAGCGTCCAATCAATCACAGCACCCAGTGCTCTCATTTCCATTACTGTGCTCCTCCACCACATCAGAGGTTTCTTGGCTAATTGAAACTCCGCTAGCCTCAGCCAAGCCGTCACAGCACAAGGAGCCGATACAAAGATCTGCTCAAGTCTCTCCAGCCACTCTTCAGCTTCTTCTCCGGACTCTGTCCCCTCAAACCGGGGCGGATGATGATAAGACAGAAACAGAGTCAAGCTAATCTCACCCGGTAGCAATAACTAGACCACTGGTTCCATTCCTACAGCCGGTGGAGGTAGAGGATTAGCCTGTCCAATACTCGCATTTACACTCCCAACATCTCCGACTTCCTCATTAGCAGCCATGTTGTAACACAAATGTTAACAACAATCCAAAGCAATATATATATATCATGTCGTTAGATAACAGGAGTGATATAAGCATGTTAGTATAACCAAATATACACCGATATGCACCACATGCATAAACATGCTTCAACTGTAAGCACCTAGCCAAACATGCTAAGGCTACCCTTCACTCGTTCCCGGGTTCTCTAACCACTGCTCTGATACCACTAATGTAAGGACCCTAATCCTTAAGTGCGGAATCAAGGCATAATTAGGGCTAATAATATGATCAGAGTAGAATAAACATGTTCTATGAGCTTAAGCCTTTACATGCCAAAATAAGGACTACCAAATAGGATTAATTACATTCCAATCAATGAATGTTCAACTATAGTTTTATACTACTCCTAGAGTAGATACTATCAAAATAATAATCCTGTCCTTTCTGCCTCAAAAGAATGCTTCATAAGCTCACCACCTCAACCCGTTCAAGCCCATCTATCATGCCAAAAAGGTAACTACAAGGACAACCCCCAAACATGAGCAATAATAATCATTCATATTCAACACAATATGAAGATAAAGCGTAAATGCATAATCAATATAAAACACTTCCTGTTTTCCCATGCATTTCAAACGCTTCCCGTTTGGTTGTCCCTGTACCATAACTCATGAGTATAATCAACAGATTATTTTTAATGGCCAAAACATGTCATGACATCATATACCATCTCAACTGTACCACATATTGGTCACCATTCCCTAGTCTGTCCATCACAGTGTATTTAATGCCCCTCGCTTATATTCATATGGGCGGCATAGGATAACCTCGCTACAATGGACATGCGGCGCTCCCACCCCTCGCTTCACAGAGAGCGGCAAATACCCTTTCCTCGCCCCATATGACAACCACGCTCAAATGTGACATGCGGCGCTCTCACCCCTCGCTTCACATTTAGCGGAACCAATACAAAAAGCGGCAAGCATTAAAATCATCAAAGGATGACCACGACTCATGGGATGTGCATCCAATAATCATAATATGCATCTATCATCAATATGCATAATTACCATGTATATGCATCCACAATGCAATACCTCATATGGCATAAATCAACATGTATATGCATCCACAATGCAATACCACATATATACTCGCATCCACAATGCATAAACAATGAGTATATAAAATACATGTTACCGTTGGGTGCCCGTACGTCCACTACGTACCTTTCCAAAAGTGGAATGTGGTTGGACCTCAATTCCTTGGCTGCGTTGCCACCTGGGTTGGTTCTACATATTCACAAATACCAATATTAGAACCCAATAATAGTCCAATACCAAAAATCCCACAAAAATAACCAAAAACACCCTTTTTGGTGTCTCGCGATCGATCGCCAACAAGCCCCGATCGATCGCGAGACTACACTGTCTCAGCCAACAATTTCAACAATCCGCGATCGATCGCGGAGCTAGCGCCGATCGATCGCGCGCATCTCGCGATCGATCGCTGAAGCCCTCTGCCTCAGCACTGTGCTCGCGATCGATCGCGAGAAAAACGCCGATCGATCGCCGAGCTATGGGCATGCGGGGTTTGGGCACTATTCACCCATCTTCAACCCCCATCTCATACACACCCACTTACACCAACATAATCAAACCCAACAACTCAAAACCACCCATAAACATCAACATAAACTCAAGTAAACACATCCAAGCCAAAAACACTACCAAAATCACAACACCCAACACAAACCCATTTTAAAACCCTTCAAAACCAACCCAAACTTAAACAAAACCTTACAAATTAACAATGAGGTACCCATACTCTTGGGGATCTCAAATCACCCAACAATCTCCTCAAACAAGATTTTGCAAGAACTTCTCTTCACCTTGGCCTCAAAAACGAAAATGTGAAGAGGAGAAGGGTTTGGGTGTTAGAATGATTTGGTAAAGTTAAAAGTGTTGGATGGGGTGGGGTTGGGTATAAAAGTGAGGTATTAAAACAATGCATACCAAATAATCCCATGGTGTATAAAACACCCCAACATGATATTTTTCAAAGCATTTACTCAAATGCAACCAAATACCATATAAACACATGATTTCTAATAAATTGCTAACCAAGGCAAATAAATCATGCTTCCCATAATATTTACCTAACATGCACCACATGCACCCTAAAATGCAATCCCCGGGTCACCCTAAACCACATGACCATGCATTTTCCATAAGGTAAATAATCCCAAAACATAATCAATTACCACATAATTAATCATGTAAACACAATTAAAGCCAAATAGCAATTAACCATTTCGGGGATGTCACATCTGGCTCCGCCAATAAGGTCGACACTCGCACATGCGACGTGTCTACATCGAAGTCATAGCCCAGATGGCAGTAAGAAGTCATCAAAGCTGACAAACACATGACATCCTCTGCCGTACTCTTCACCTTCCGACTTAAGGCATCCGCTATCAAGTTCGCTTTACCTGGATGGTACTCAATTTCACAATCATAGTCTTTGAGCAATCCATCCACCTTCTTTGCCTCATATTCAACTCTGCCTGAGTGAATAAGAACTTCAGGCTCTTATGATCCGTATATATAGTGAAGGACGTGCCATACAAGTAATGCCTCCAAATCTTCAAGGCAAAAATGATGGCCGCCAATTCCAATCATGCACTGGATACCTGGCTTCATGTGGCTTCAGTTGCCTCGATGCATAAGCTACCACATGCTTATCTTGCATCAACACACAGCCCAAACCCTGTAATGACGCATCCGTATACAAGGCGAATCTCTTATCTTCCGACGGAATCACCAGCACAGGCGCTGTAGTCAAACGACGCTTCAGCTCTTGGAAGCCTTCCTCACAAGCTTCGGACCAAAAGAAGGGGACTCCTTTCTGAGTCAGCTGTGTCAGGGGTTTGGCATCTCTCGAAAACCCTCGACGAAACGTCGGTAATATCCTGCCAACCGAGAAAACTCCTTATCTCAGGTACAGAAGTGGGTGCAGCCCACTCCATCACAGCTTCAATCTTCCTTGGATCACAGATATCCCGTGGCTAGATATGACATGGCCTAAAAATACCACGCTGTCCAACCAGAACTCGCACTTACTAAGCTTTGCATACAGCTGATGATCCCTAAGGATCTGAAGTACTATCCTCAAGTGCCTTACATGCTCTTCTTCAGTCCGAGAGTAAATAAGTATGTCGTCAATGAAGACTATGACGAACTGATCCAAATATGGCTTGAACACCTTGTTCATCAAACTCATGAAGAGGCTGGGGCATCGTCACCCCAAAAGGCATGACCAGGAATTCATAGTGCCCATATCTAGTCCTGAAAGCCGTCTTCTGAACATCATCTTCTCTTACTCGAATCTGATGGTACCCCGACCTCAGATCGATCTTACTATAGAGCCTCGTACCCTGCAACTGATCGAACAAGTCATCGATCCTCGGAAGTGGATACTTGTTCTTTACTGTAGCTTTGTTCAACTGCCTGTAGTCAACGCATAGACGCATCGATCCATCTTTCTTCTTAACAAATAAGACAGGCGCACCCCATGGCGATACGCTAAGGCGTATATAGTTTTTGTCTAGGAGCTCTTGTAATGAATCTTTAGCTCTCTTAGCTCCGCTGGTGCCATCCTATACGGGGCACGAGAAATTGCAGACGTCCCTGGTAGCAACTCAATCCCAAACTCGACCTCTCTCATCGGTGGGAATCCGGGAATCTCCTCCGGAAAGACATCAGGAAACTCCGCCACTACGGGCACATCCTCAACCTTTAATTCCTTCCTCTTATCCGTCATGTCAACAACATAGATAAGATATCCCGCATGACCTCGTTCCAATAGCTGTGTCATCTTGACAGCAGATATTAACGGAATCTTCGGACGGGAACCATCCCATAGAATGTCCACTGGACTCCCAATACAGATCTAAATCGGACAGTCCTTTGCCTGCAGTTTACCACTGCCTGATACTTGTTCAGAACATCGATGCCCACAATGCAATCGAAGTCCTGTCATTCCTAACACAATCAAATCTGATCTTAACTCCATTATCCTCAAAA
Organism: Haberlea rhodopensis; assembly: GCA_907163345.1. Lineage (NCBI taxonomy): Eukaryota > Viridiplantae > Streptophyta > Magnoliopsida > Lamiales > Gesneriaceae > Haberlea > Haberlea rhodopensis. The sequence goes on along the minus strand of CAJQUN010000740.1, from coordinate 203,265 downwards.
TAAATGAGGCCATCATAAACAATCTGATCCGTAGTCAAACTTCTTCCAGCGGGGGTCGAGACCATAAGAGGCATGGGGACGGGGAAGTGCATATGTGGTGGCCTTTCAACAAAATTCGTCGACACAAAAGAGTGTGACGCACCTGTGTCTATCAATATAAGAGCAGGGTGCGTAAATAAAAGACACGTACCCGCTATAACTTCTTCCGGAGCCGCTGTAGCCTGCTCCCTCGTCAAAGCATATACTTTGTCCCTGAGGTGGCCCCCGCGGGCTGACCTCCATACTGTCTTGGCACAAAGGGTGGCCGGTGTTGTGCCGTTCTTGTCCGCAGGTCTCCCATGACGCTCTGCTGTCTTCCCCTGTTGGGACACCGCCGAGCAAAGTGGCCTCTGTCGCCACAGACATAACATCCTACGCAGTCCTTTGCCAAATGTGGTTGCCCACAAAGAGTGCACTGAACTCTTCCAGATCTGTCTCCCTGAGACTGTCCTCTCCCAGATGGAGCATCATTCCTACCTTTCCCTTTCCATCGATTCTCCGGGCCTCTTGCCACTGAAATCTCGATGCTGAAGTGTTCCCCCTAGGCTTAAACTGATCACCCCTGGGTTTCAAATTATCAGAAGTAGATCTCTGAGGGGGTGCTGGAGGTGGCACTGCATCAGGATATGCACCAACTCCCAGTTCAGCTAGCTCAGCTCGTGAGAGTGCATCATCAAAACAAGCAGGGCCATAAGTGATTACCCTGTCATACAGTTCAGGCCTCAAGCCCTTCATGAAGTTTCACATCTTCGCTTGAGTGCTTGCAGCAATGTGTGGCACATATCGTAGTAAGGAACAGTAATGTAGAGCATAGTCAGATACATGCATGGTACCTTGTCTTAAACTGGTAAACTCATCCTCCTTGGCCTGTCTTGCAGCGGCTGAGAAATAGCGGTTTAGAAACCGCGTTCGGAACATCTTCCAATTAACTTCCTGTCCCAGAGCCTCTTGCTCAATCACTGTGGTTTTCCACAACATCAGTGCCTTCTTGGACAGCTGAAATTCTGCTAATCGGATCCAGGCCGTCTTCACACAAGGCGCTGCCACAAATATCTGTTCGATCCTCTCTAACCATTCCTCAGCTTTCTCTCCTGATTCAGTTCCCTCGAACATCGGAGGTCGATACATCATAAACTGAGCCAAGCTCAATTCCCCAGGTAGCAATTGCTGTTCAGAGGGTTCCTCTCCCAAGGCTGGTGGTGGCAGTGGATTCGTACGCCCAGCACTTGCATTTACACTAATGGCGTCACCCACTTCTATATTTGCTGCCATGCTGCAACACAAGGGTTAATAACAACACCAAAAGCAGTTCATAAAACTCATCGTTAGATAATTGAACATGTTAGCATAACATCTTCTTCTTTATGAAATAACATACATATAAACATGTTCAAAAGTAAGCACCTAGCTAACTTATGCTAAGGCTACCCTTCGCTCATTCCCGAGTTATCTAACCTCTGCTCTGATACCACTAATGTGGGGTCTTCCCACCTTAACAGTGATTAAAAGACATAAGAAGGACTAATCATTCATTAAGGTAGTATCTTAAGGTTCTGGTTGTTACACGAGCTAACAGGATTACAGGCCAAAATACAAAACTTCAAAAATAATTCATTACATTCTAAAAGAATGTCATTTAGATTTACACTACTCCTAGAGTAGATACTAATCATAACTTGAATCCTATACATTCCTGTGTCCCTCGTAGCTCACTGCCTCAACCCGACCCTTAGTCCTTCCGTCCAAAAGTGTACCTACAGGGACAACACATCATGAGCATATATAATCTTACTTAACATCATAAAACATAATAGTAAATGCATGAAACATTGGTTTAGTAAATATGCTGGTTATTCATTCACTTCTTATTGTTGTCCCTGATTTAGAATCATGCATATGGGGCATCTTGCCCCCGTGGCATCTTACCACAATATCATCGTATGGCCTCTTACCATATGGGGCATCTTACCCCGTGGCATCTTACCACAATTACATCGCATGGCCTCTTACCATGTGGGGCATCTTACCCCGTGGCATCTTACCACAATACATCGCATGGCCTCTTACCATGTGGGGCATCTTACCCCGTGGCTTCTTCCACAATAACATCGTGTAACATCATCATATAAGCATCGTATAAACATCATCATATAAACATCGTATATACTTCATTGTATAAACATCGTATAAACATCATCATATAACCATCGTATAAACATCATCATTTCATCGTGAATACTCATGCAATAAAAGCATAGTTGTAGTATAAAGATGTGTGTTACCGTCCGATGCCCGTACGCCTCTTACGTACCTTTTCAAAAAGAGGAGGAGTCAACAGACTTTATCTCCTTGATGGTGCCGGTACCCTGGGATGGTTCTACAAGACCACATAATACCATATTAGATGTTTCAAAACCATCTTACATCATAAACTTAACAAAATAAATCATCATTATATTTTTTCAACTTTCTGCCTGTCTCGATCGATCGGCCCAAGGTCTCGATCGATCGAGACACTGTGCACTAACAGTGTCTTGGCTTCCTGCCTCGCTCGATCGATCGAAGTATTTTACCGATCGATCGAGAAGCTTCACCGATCGATCGAGAAATCCTTCGATCGATCGGCATCAAAATTTCAAAACATACATCAGACCCACTGACTCGCTCGATCGATCGGAACCAAATCTCGATCGATCGAGAGCTCTGAAAATCGGGATTTTTCCCCAGATTTTTGAGCACTACTTTTCACACCATCTTTTCTACTACATAACACATCTTTCATGCTGAAACAAACATGTGAAGAACTTCATAAAATATCCATGTAAGCCCTTAAATCAAAGGTTTAACGAAACTTAAGCTAACATGCATCATAACATCATCATAATCTTCATCCTCAATCAACTTAAAGAAAAACAGAGTATTTTCTTCTTTGACCAGGTTTTCGAGCACCTAGTTTCAAGCCAACAAATCTACCACATAGCACATATATCATGCTCATATAAACATGCTAGGAACTTCATAAAAACATCATGAATGAGCTTGAATCGAAGGTTTGACAAAACCTAACCTAGCATGCCATTTTTATACCAAGTAAAAACATTAACCCAAACCAAAACTTAAACCAAACAGAATGTGGTTTCTCACCCTCCTTTGCTCCGATTTTTGGAAGGTTTCTTGCAAAGAATTTTGAAGTTTCTTCCTTCCTACCTGCTAAGCTGGAGCTGGATTTTTTTTTGGACAAAAAGAGGCGAGATTGGAGTGATGGAGGTGAAGTGAAAGAGTGGGGGGGAAAGGCATGGGCACTCAGCCACTTGCAGCATGGGTTGGGGGGTAGGTGGTGTGGGTTGGGGTGCCATGTGGTGTTTAATTGTGCCCCGGTATTTAGTACGATGTATTAAAATATCCTCACTCGATATTTTCTAACTTTATTTAATTAATACATCCTTTAAAATACCCAACATGCTCCCCACATCATATCATCATAACATAAATCGTGGCCCCCAATTTGAATACACCACAACCCTTAAACACATCATAATTTATCATCGTAGAACATAATCATATCACATTTCGGGGGTATTACAGATGTGAACCGCGGATCTCGATCGGACACTATCGAAACAGGGATCCCGTGCAGTCTCACCACATCTCTGACATATAACTGTGCCATCCTCAAGTGCGTATATGTCATACAATAGGGAATGAAGTGAGCCACTTTAGTCAGTCTATCCACGACTACCCAGATGGCATCAAAACCCGAAATAGTCCTTGGTAAGTGGGTCACGAAATCCATAGACACGTGCTGCCACTTCCACTCGTGTATCTCCAAACTCCTTAGTTCACCTCCAGGCCTCTGCCTCTCAGCCTTCACCTGCTGACAAATCAAACAGCGCTTGACAAATGAGGTGAAATCTTGTTTCATACGCCTCCACCAGAACTGGCTGCGTAGATCCTTATACATCTTCTTCCCGCCTGGGTGGATACTCATCCTGCTGCAATGAGCTCGCTGTAATAAACCTTGACGCAACTCGGGTGTATCTGGAACCACCCATCTATCGCCAAGTCTCAGAGAACCGTCCTCAGCCACTCTGAATCTCGATGGCTAACCTGAATGAACCACTAATATCCATCTTTGAACCTCTACATCGGTCCCCTGAGCCTTCCTGATGTGATCATAAATAACAGGCTCAGCTAGCAAGGTCAAAACCTGTACTGGTGAAGCAGACACATCATAATCAAATCCCAAATGGCAGTAGGAGCCCAACATAGCTGATAAACACATGGCATCCTCTGCAGTGCTCCGCACCTTCCGACTCAGGGCGTCGGCTGTCAGATTTGCTTTCCCGGGATGGTATAGGATTTCACAATCATAATCCTTCAGCAGGTCCATCCATCTCCTCTGCCTCATGTTCAGCTCAGCCTGTGTAAACAAGAACTTCAGGCTCTTGTGATCAGTGAAGATGGTAAATGAGGTACCGTATAAATAGTGTCGCCATATCTTCAAGGCGAACACTATAGCTGCCAACTCCATATCATGGACTGGATACCTCGTCTCATGTGGCTTCAACTGTCTCGAAGCATAAGCCACTACATGTCTGTCCTGCATCAGTACGCACCCTAATCCCTGTAGCGATGCGTCGGTATAAAGAACAAATCCTTTGTTCTCCTTGGGAATCACTAGAACTGGTGCAGTAGTCAGTCTGTGCTTCAATTCCCTGAAACTCTGCTCACAAGCATCTGACCAACAAAATGAGACTCCCTTCTGAGTCAGTTGTGTAAGTGGCTTGGCGATCCTTGAAAAACCCTCGACGAAACGTCGGTAATAGCCAGCCAAACCAAGGAAACTCCGAATCTCACTGACTGAAGTAGGGGCAGACCAATCCATAACTGCCTCTATCTTACTCGGGTCTACTGATATCCCCTCTTGTGATATGATATGGCCCAAGAAGGCTACACTGCTCAGCCAAAACTCACACTTGTTGAGTTTGGCGTACAACTGATGATCTCTGAGGATCTGGAGCACTATCCTCAGATGATCGGCATGATCCTTCTCATTCCTTGAATAGACCAGGATGTCATCAATGAACACGATCACAAACTGATCGAGGTACTCCTGAAATACTCTGTTCATCAGGATCATAAATGTAGCAGGGGCATTCGTCACCCCGAATGGCATCACCAAGAACTCATAGTGCCCATACCGAGTTCTAAAAGCCATCTTTTGGACATCACCAGCTCTAACCCGCACCTCGTGATAGCCTGATCTCAAGTCTATCTTGGAGTACACCTCTGTACCCTGAAGCTGGTCGAACAGATCATCAATCCTCGGAAGTGGATATCTGTTCTTCACTGTAGCCTTGTTCAATTGCCTATAGTCAATGCACAGACGCATTGATCCATCCTTCTTTTTCACGAACAAGACTGGCGCACCCCAAGGCGATACACTAGGACGGATGTATCCCTTGTCGAGGAGCTCCTGTAACTGTACCTTCAGTTCCCTCAGCTCTGCCGGTGCCATCCTGTATGGGGCACGAGAAATGGCCGATGTCCCAAGCAGCAGCTCTATAGCAAACTCCACATCCCTGACAGGCGAAAATCCCGGAATCTCATCTGGGAACACATCAATGAACTCCGCCACAACCGGAATGTCCTCGGCTCTCACTTCCTTTTCCTCAGATACATCCACAGCATAAATGATGTAACCTGTGTGGCCGCGCTCCAATAACCACGACATCTTAATCGCTGATATTACCAGAATCTTTGGACGAGAGCCGTCCCCATAAAAGGTCCACTGGAACCCCTGATCAGACAGAAAACGGACAATCCTCTGCCGGCAGTCTACCACAGCTCGGTATCTGCTCAACACGTCAATGCCGATAATGCAGTCAAAGTCTGCCATCTCTAACTGAATCAGATCGGCCCTCAGATCATTGCCCTCAAAATAAATGAGGCAATCAGACAACAGCCGATCCGCAATCACATGCTTCCCCGTGGGTGTCGAGACCATAAGAGGCGTGGGTAACAGAGACGAGCACAAACGGTGTCCCTCCACAAAAGCAGTAGATACAAAAGAATGGGAAGCATCTGTATCTACCAAATTAAATGCAGGGTACGTAAATAAATGACACGTACCAGCAATGACCTCCTCCGGGGCTGCCTCAGCCTGCTCCCTGGTCAGTGCATACACCTGTCCCTGCGGCGGTCCTGCCGTCTGACCTCCCTGTGGTCGTGGTGCAAACTGCTGTCTCTGTGGTGCCCTCCCAGCATCAAACCTCGGCCTATTCGGCCCTGAATCTGTCTGACCTGCCCGATTGGGGCAACCTCGAGCAAAGTGGCCCACCTTGCCACAGATATAGCAGCCCTGACAGTCCCGTGACAAGTGCCATCCTCCACAGTTGCTACACTTGTTTCCCACTGTCTTGCTCCCCTGTGTGGGTCCCTTATTGTTCTGTTTCTGACCCTGAGACTTATTCCCGCTAAATTTGGAAGATGATGAGGCCCCACGAGCCTTGAACTGATCCCCTCGTGGCCTCAGACTATCAGCAGCAGGCCTCTGTGGTGGTACAGAAGGGGGTACAACATCCTTGTACGCGTCCACCGCAATCTCCGCTAACTCTGCCCGTGTCAGGGCGTCATCAAATGAACTGGGGTTGTTGGAGATAACCCTATCAAATAGTTCTGGCCTCAATCCCTTCAGAAAGTTCCTCATCTTTGCATGGCTGCTGACAGCAATATGAGGTACATACCTCAGCAGTGAGGAATACTGCATAGCATAGTCTGACACCGACATGCTACCCTGCTTCAAACTGTTGAACTCATCGTCTTTTAATTGTCTGGCAGCTGCAGAGAAATACCGGTTAAGGAACCGGGTCCGGAAATACAGTCCAGTCAACTGCCATACCTAGAGCCCTCAGCTCCATCACGGTGGTCTTCCACCACATAGCAGGCTTCTTAGCCATCTGAAACTCGGCTAACCTCAGCCATGCCGTGCGTGCACAGGGTGCAGTCACAAGTATCTGCTCTATACGTTCCAACCACTCCTCAGCTACTTCACCAGACTCAACCCCCTCAAACATGGGCGGATGGAAACTCAGAAACTGCTTCAAACTGAGCTCCCCTGGCAGTAAAATCTGTACACTGGGCTCCATGCCCACAGCAGGTGGTTGTAAAGGATTCAGCTGAGCGATACTGGCATTCCTACTGTCCATATCCCCTACCTCCTCATTGGGGTTCTCCTGGTTAATCTCAGCCATGCTGTAACACAAAAGTTAAGAACAATACCAAAAGCAGTTCATAATATAAGCCGTTAGATAACAAGAGTATCATATTCAAAGCATGTTAGTATAACACTTATACAACCATATGCATCACATGCATAAGCATGCCCAAATGAATACCTAGCCAACTTGTCTCTAAAGGCTACCCTTCACTCTTCCCTGGTTATCTAACCACTGCTCTGATACCACTAAATGTGAGACCCCGTTATCACATCAAGTTACTAAGGTGCAATTTAGAGAACAAAACATTCATGTGAATATATCAAAGTAACGTATCGTGTTGATTAACCTGAGCTTTAGAGATTACAGTACCAAAATGCTTCAAAAAGGAATAACATAATTCATACTAAGGCACTACATTATAGTCTTACTCTACTCAGTAGAAGCTATACAAAATTTTCTCTAACATGCAAATCCTGTAGCACTCCTTACAGCTCAGCATTTCAACCCCGACCCTGGTTCTCGTCAACAAAAGCACCTACAAAGACAACCCCCTACACGTGAGCATAAACAATTCATATTCAACATAATATGAAAGTAAGGCATAAATGCACAATCCTAAACACAAGCACTTCCTGTATTTCCTGCATTTATAACGCCCATTGGTTGTCCCTGTACCATAATTCATAATAAAACACATTATATGAATGTATGGCTTTACAAATGAATGTCATGACATTTCCTCTTTTTCTTGAGTCAGTCATCATCAGTTATTTTAATGCTTTCATAATCTCAAAACAAGCGGTATCGCATACTCGCTTCTTCATACTAGCGGTATCTCTTCCTCGCTCAGTATGGTATACCTCGCCTCCATGTGCAAGCGAGCCTCCCCCCTCCCGCTCCACATTTTTAGCGGTAAAGCATAAGCATTAAAACCTTAATTGTGATCGCCCTGACTCGTGGAATACACCACTTTATTCCACATCACAATATGCAATAACAATGCATAATATGCAACACAATGCATAATAACATGTATCATAACCTTAATGCATCACATTGCATTCATCACGTGTCACATAGACAAACATAAGTACAAGTTACCGTTGGGATGCCCGTACGTCGCTTACGTACCTTTCCAAAATGTGGTGTGTTGCAGGACTCTATCCCCTGCGCTGTGTAGCTACCTGTGAAGGCTCTACACCAGTGTACAACACAATATTAGATGTCTCATTACAATCCAATATCAAAACTTTAACAAAATATAACAATTTATATTTTTCAACATACTGGGTCTCTCGATCGATCGGCCCCTCTTCCCGATCGATCGAGAAGACGCCTAAAATCACAACCAAGATTCTGCCTCGCTCGATCGATCGAGAAGAAATATCGATCGATCGAGATGCCCTGTTCGAGAAATACCAACCCAGAATTCTCGAACACCTATATTCATACCCTTCGATCTAGCATATCTCATACACCACATGTTTGAACAATTATGCTAGAAATTACAATACACTTCTCCGAGTGTATTCATACAAAATTTACACCTCAAACTTAAGCCCACATGCATAAACGTCAACCATTTACATAAGTTCAACCAACTTTTCCGGAAACAGGGCAACATATAAATTTCCAGATTTTTGAGTACTTCACTTCATGCTATAATATCTACCACATATAACATAAAGCATGCTCGAACAAACATGCCAAGGGCTTCACAAAACTACCATGCATATTTTCACATCAAAGGTTTACCAAAAACCTAAGCTAACGTGCATGATATCACCTCCTCAAAATCACTCCCAAACCATAATTTTCCAGAAAAACAGGGCATATTCCTTACCCAGATTTTCGAACACTAAACTTCACATGCTTTAATCCTCTACATAAAACATGCAACATGCTCAAGGAAAATTACAGAGAGCCTCATAAACATCACATAAAAGTATTCATAACAATATTTCTTTAAACCCTAAACTAGCATGCCAAATCTGCTACAAAGAACAAGCATGCTTAAGAATTAAAAACTGGGAAGAACATGTGACTCCTCACCACTTTTGCTCTTCGAATTTCTATATGAAGGGATGAACGAAATCCGATCACTTTCTTCCTAGAAGCCGTCCAAGTTGCAGACAAAAGGAAGAGAAAAGAAGGAAGCTTTTTGGAGGAGACAATATGAAAATATCTAAGTCCAAAGTAGCATACTTAGTCAATTCTGCTTTCCAGAAAACAGGGGAGGGGCGTGGGTTCAACCAAGTGGGGGTGGGGTGGTTGCATGTAGGGTGGTTTTGTGGTATTTAATTGTGTCCCGGTATTTCATACGATGTACAAAAATATTTCTCCTTGATATTTTATTATTTTATCACGTCAACACAATAATTAAAACACCTAACATGTTCCCTTCAGGGCCTTCTTAAAGATCTCGCCCTTCAGGGGTGTGGTTCGTTTCGGGATGCGGGGAAAGTTATCTCCAAGGTATGTTGGGCCATATGAAGTGTTACAGCGTATCGGTACTTTGGCTTATCGTTTGGCTCTACCGCCATCCTTGTCTGGCATACACGATGTTTTCCATGTCTCTATGTTACGAAAGTATGAGCCAGATCCGTCTCATGTCTTACAGCCTACAGAAGTACAGTTAGACTCAGATATGTCCTACGAAGAGCGACCAATCAGAATTCTGGATCGAGAGGATCGCAGACTACGGAGCAAAGTTATACCGATGGTCAAAGTTCAGTGGGATCGTCGGGGTGTCGAGGAGGCTACATGGGAGACGGAACGGCATATGGTGCAGCACTATCCGGAACTATTCTCTGGTATGTATTTATGTTTAGTTCCGTTATGATGATGCATGTGGATTTCGAGGACGAAATCTTATAAGTAGGGGAGTAATGTAATACCCCCGAAAGGTTAAAGGAGTATATGCTACGATGATGAAATGATATATGATTATGTGCTACAATAACGAATTTCGATGTGTTTAAGAGGGTTGTGGTATTTTAGGTGGGGGTTATATTTATGATATGATGATATGGTTTAGGGGGGGTATGTTACGTGTTTTTAATTATTGTATGGATGTAGGACAATTATAAAATATCATGGGAAGATATTTTTATACATCATATGAAATACCGGGATACAATTAAACACCACAAAACCACCCTACATGCAACCACCCACCCCCCACTTGCAGCCACGCCCCCCTCCCCTGTTTTCTGGGAAATATTTGACTAAGTGGGCATGTTGGCATTAAGATATTTTCACCTTGTCTTCCAAAAAGCTCCCTTCTTTTTCTTTTCATTTTGTCTGCAACTTGTTCTATTCCAGGAAGAAAGTGATCGGATTTCATTAATCCTTTCTTGTCAAAAAAACGGAGTGCAAAAGTGGTGAGGAATCACGCTGGTTCACCAGCTTTTTCGTTTTATGCATGTGTTTTCTTTGTAGCAGATTTGGCATGCTAGTGTAGGGTTTGATGAAACCTTGTTTTGAGTACTTTTATATGATGTTTATGAAGCCCCTAGCATGTCTTGTTAAGTAACTTGCATGCTTTATGTGTTAGATTTCTAGTTTGGAAAAGGGTTCCTCGAACATAGGAGCAGGGGAGGTGCCCTGTTTGTATGTTGAGTAGGGCTTTAGTTATGAAGATTTGAAGCATGCTAACTTAGGTTATGGGAAAACTTTTGACGTAAATGCATACATGGAAGTTTGGTGAATATGCCAGCATATTTGTTTGAGCATGAACTATGGGCTTTATGGTATTTTCGAGGCTATGAATATGTATGTTCAATAATTCTGGGCTAAGAAATTATGCCCTGTTTTTCAGAAATGTTGATTGAGTATTGATAAAAAGGGGTAGATTTAATGCATGTAGGTTTCAGTTATAAGTGAACCTTTAATTTTAATACATGCATGAAAGTATGTGGAAGTTATTGATATTCTTATTTAAGCACTTTATGTGTGTTATGAAGTAGTATTGATGGTATGAAATGGGGTGCTCAAAAAATCTGGGGAAGTCCCGATTTTTCAGAGCTCTCGATCGATCGAGATTTGGTTCCGATCGATCGAGCAAGACAGTGGGTCTAATATATGATTTAAAACTTTGATGTCGATCGATCGATGGATTTTCTCGATCGATCGGTGAAGCTCCTCGATCGATCGGTAAAATGTTCGATCGATCGAGCGAGGCAGGAAGCCAAGACACTGTTAGTGCACAGTGTCTCGATCGATCGAGACCTTGGGCCGATCGATCGAGACCGGCAGAAAGATGAAAATATAATGACGTTTTATTTTGTTAAGTTTTTGATGTGAGATGGTTTTGAAGCATCTAATATGGTATTATGTGGTCTTGTAGAACCATCCCAGGTACCTGCACCATCTAGGAGATAAAGTCTGTTGACTCCTCCTCCTTTTGAAAAGGTACGTAAGAGACGTACGGGCATCGGACGGTAAAACACATCCCTATACTATGACTACGCATATATCGCATGAATATACACGATGAAATAATGATGTTTATATGACGTTTATATGATGATGTGTATACGATGTTTATATGATGATGTTTATACAATGTTATTATGGTAAGGTGCCACGGGGTAAGGTGCCCCACATGGTAAGTAGCCATGTGATGTTACTGTGGTAACGTGCCACGGGGTAAGGTGCCCCACATGGTAAGTAGCCATGCGATGTTATTGTGGTAAGGTGCCACGGGGTAAGGTGCCCCACATGGTAAGAGGCCATGCGATGTTATTGTGGTAAGGTGCCACGGGGTAAGGTGCCCCATATGTATGATTATGAATCAGGGACAACAATAAGAAGTTAATGAATATCCAGCATATTTACTTAACCAAGATTTCATGCATTTACTATAATGTTTATATGATGTTAAGTAAAATAGTATATGCTCATGATGTGTTGTTCCTGTAGGTACACTTTTGGACGAAAGGACTAAGGGTCGGGTTGAGGCAGTGAGCTACGAGGGACACAGGAATGTATAGAGTTCAAGTTATGATTAGTATCTACTCTAGGAGTAGTGTAAATCTAAATGACATTCCTTTAGAATGTAATGAATTGTTTTTGGAGTTTTGTATTTTGGCCTGTAATCCTGTTAGCTCGTGTAACAACCAAAACCTTAAGATGTTACTTTAATGCATATTTAGTCCTTCTTATGTCTTTTAATCACTGTTAAGGTGGGAAGACCCCACATTAGTGGTATCAGAGCAGTGGTTAGATAACTCGGGAATGAGTGAAGGGTAGCCTTAGCAATAAGTTGGCTAAGTACTTACTATTGAACATGTTTTATATGTATGTTGCATATGAAGTTTCTATGTTATACTAACATGTTTAATTATCTAACGATGTGCTTTATGAACTGCTTTTGGTGTTGTTATTAACCCTTGTGTTGCAGCATGGCAGCAAATATAGAAGTGGGTGACGCCATTAGTGTAAATGCAAGTGCTGGGCGTACGAATCCATTGCCACCACCAGCCTTGGGCGAGGAACCCTCTGAACAGCAGTTGCTACCTGGGGAGTTGAGCTTGGCTCAATTTATGATGTATCGACCTCCGATGTTCGAGGGAACTGAATCAGGAGAGAAAGCTGAGGAATGGTTAGAGAGGATCGAACAGATATTCGTGGCAGCGCCTTGTGCAAAGACGGCCTGGATCAGATTAGCAGAATTTCAGCTGTCCAAGAAGGCACTGATGTGGTGGAAAACCACAGTGATTGAGCAAGAGGCTCTGGGACAGGAAGTGAATTGGAAGATGTTTCGAACGCGGTTTCTGAACCGCTATTTCTCAGCCGCTGCAAGACAGGCCAAGGAGGATGAGTTTACCAGTTTAAGACAAGGTACCATGCCTGTATCTGACTATGCTTTGCATTACTGTTCCTTACTACGTTATGTGCCACACATTGCTGCAAGCACTCAAGCGAAGATGCGGAACTTCATGAAGGGCTTGAGGCCTGAACTGTATGACAGGGTGATCACTTATGGCCCTGCTTGTTTTGATGATGCACTCTCACGAGCTGAGCTAGCTGAGCTGGGAGTTGGTGCATATCCTGATGCGGTGCCACCTCCAGCACCCCCTCAGAAATCTACTTCTGACCACTTGAAGCCCAGGGGTGATCAGTTTAAGCCTAGGGGGAACACGTCATCATCGAGATTCAGTGGCAAGAGGCTCGAGAATCGATGGAAAGGGAAAGGTAGGAATGATACTCCATCTGGGAGAGGACAGCCTCAGGGAGATAGATCTGGAAGAGCTCAGTGCACTATATGTGGACTATCACATTTGGCAAAGGACTGTGTTGGCTGCTATGTCTGTGGCGACAGAGGCCACTTCGCTCGACAATGTCCCAACAGGGGAAGACAGCAGAACTCTGCGGGGAGGCCTGCGGACAGAGCGGCACCGCACAGACCACCTTTTTTGCCAAGACAGTATGGAGGTCAACCCGCGGGGCCACCTCAGGGACAGGTGTATGCTTTGACGAGGGAGCAGGCTACGGCGGCTCCGGAGGAAGTTATAGCGGGTACGTGTCTTTTATTTACGCACCCTGCTCTTATATTGATAGACACAGGTGCATCACACTCTTTTGTGTCGACGGGTTTTGTTGAAAGGCACCACATATGCACTTCTCCGTCGCCCATTCCTCTTATGGTCTCGACCCCCGCTGGAAGAAGTTTGACTACGGATCAGATTGTTTATGATGGCCTCATTTATTTTGAGGATAATGAGTTAAGATCAGATTTGATTGTGCTGGGAATGACAGACTTCGATTGCATTGTGGGCATCGATGTTCTGAACAAGTATCAGGCGGTCGTTAACTGCAGGCAAAGGACTGTACGATTCAGATCTGATATGGGAGTCCAGTGGACATTCTTTGGGGATGGTTCTCGCCCAAAGATTCCGTTGGTATCGGCTGTCAAGATGGCACAGTTATTAGAACGAGGCCATACAGGATATCTTATTTATGCCATTGATATGACGGAAAAGAGGAAGGAGTTGAAGGTTGAGGATGTGCCCGTAGTGGCGGAGTTTTCTGATGTCTTTCCGGCGGAGATTCCCGGATTCCCACCGACGAGAGAGGTCGAGTTTGGGATTGAGCTGCTACCAGGGACGTCTGCAATTTCTCGTGCCCCGTATCGGATGGCACCAGCAGAGTTAAGGGAGTTAAAGATACAGTTGCAGGAACTCCTTGACAAGGGCTACATACGCCCTAGCGTATCGCCATGGGGTGCGCCTGTCTTATTTGTTAAGAAGAAAGATGGATCGATGCGCCTATGCATTGACTATAGGCAATTGAATAAGGCCACAGTCAAGAACAAATATCCGCTTCCGAGGATTGATGACTTGTTTGATCAGTTGCAGGGAACGAGGCTCTACAGTAAGATCGATCTGAGGTCGGGGTACCATCAGATACGAGTAAGAGAAGATGATGTTCAGAAGACGGCTTTCAGGACCAGATATGGGCACTATGAATTTCTGGTCATGCCTTTTGGGGTGACGAATGCCCCAGCTGTCTTCATGAGTTTGATGAATAGGGTGTTCCAGCCGTATTTGGATCCGTATTTGGATCAATTCGTCATAGTCTTCATTGACGACATACTTATCTACTCTCGGACGGAAGAAGAGCATGTAAGGCACTTGAGGACAGTGCTTCAGATCCTTAGGGATCATCAGTTATATGCAAAGCTTAGCAAGTGCGAGTTCTGGTTGGACAACGTGGTATTCTTAGGCCATGTCATATCTAGCCATGGGATATCCGTGGATCCCAGGAAGATTGAGGCTGTGATGGAGTGGGCTGCACCCACTTCTGTACCAGAAATACGGAGTTTCCTCGGTTTGGCAGGTTATTACCGACGTTTCGTCGAAGGTTTCTCGAAGATTTCCAAACCCCTGACACAGCTGACTCAGAAAGGAGTCCCCTTCTTTTGGTCTAAGACTTGTGAGGAAAGCTTCCAAGAGCTGAAGCGTCGTTTGACTACAGCGCCTGTACTGGTGATTCCGTCTGAGGATAAGAGGTTCGCCTTGTATACGGATGCGTCGTTACAGGGCTTGGGCTGTGTGTTGATGCAAGATAAGCATGTGGTAGCTTATGCATCAAGGCAACTGAAGCCACACGAAGCCAGGTATCCAGTGCATGATTTGGAATTGGCGGCCATCATATTCGCCTTAAAGATCTGGAGGCATTACTTGTATGGCACGTCTTTCACTATATATACGGACCATAAGAGCCTGAAGTTCTTATTCACTCAAGCAGAGTTGAATATGAGGCAAAGAAGGTGGATGGATTTGCTCAAAGATTATGATTGTGAAATTGAGTACCATCCGGGTAAAGCAAACTTGATAGCAGACGCCTTAAGTCGGAAGGTGAAGAGTACTGCAGAGGATGTTATGTGTTTGTCGGCCTTGATGACGTCTTATTGCCAACTGGGCTATGATTTCGATGTAGACACGTCGCCTGTACGAGTGTCGACCCTATTGGCGGAGCCAGACATATTTGAGGCGATCAGGAAGGCCCAGAAGTCGGATAGTGAGGTTCAGAGGTGGACATCATTGGTACTTCAGGGTCAGCCATCCAAGTTCAGAGTGGCTGAGGATGATTCTTTGAGAATGGGCAACCGATGGGTAGTCCCAGATACACCAGAACTGCGTAGAGGAATATTGTAGCGAGCTCACAGTAGTCGTTTCAGTATCCACCCAGGGGGAAAGAAGATGTACAAAGATCTATGCGATCAATTCTGGTGGAGACACATGAAGCGTGAGGTAATCATTTTTGTTAAACGATATTTGATCTGCCAGCAGGTAAAGGCAGAGAGGCAGAGGCCTGGTGGAGAGCTGAAGAGCTTAGAGGTGCCTGAATGGAAGTGGGAGCATATATCTATGGACTTCGTGACCCACTTACCGAGGACGGCCTCAGGTTTTGATGCGATCTGGGTGATCGTAGATAGGCTGACAAAGACGGCTCATTTCATCCCTTACAGTATGTCATATACATACTTGAAGATGGCCCAGATGTATATACGGGATGTGGTTAGATTGCATGGTATTCCATTCTCAATAGTGTCTGATAGGGACCCGAGGTTCACTTCACATTTCTGGGAGGGTCTCCAGGCAGCTTTGGGCACAGAGGTGAGACTGAGTACGGCCTATGACCCTCAGACAGACGGCCAAACGGAGCGTACCATTCAGACGCTCGAGGACATGTTGAGGGCATGTATTTTGGAGTTTAATACTCCGTGGCAGGATTCAGTGCCGCTAGTGGAGTTCTCCTATAACAACAGTTATCAAGCGAGCATTCAAATGGCTCCTTTTGAAGCTCTGTATGGACGACGATGTAGATCACCACTGTATTGGGAGGACTTGACTAGCAAAGCGGTCGGAGGACCGGATATTATCAGAGATATGGAGGGTAAGATAAAGTTGATACGCCAGAAGATGAAAGCGGCCCAGGACAGGCAAGCGGCCTATGCCAATAAGCGGCGACGACCTCTAGAATTCCAGTTAGGAGACAGGGTCTTCTTAAAGATCTCGCCCTTCAGGGGTGTGGTTCGTTTCGGGATGCGGGGAAAGTTATCTCCAAGGTATGTTGGGCCATATGAAGTGTTACAGCGTATCGGTACTTTGGCTTATCGTTTGGCTCTACCGCCATCCTTGTCTGGCATACACGATGTTTTCCATGTCTCTATGTTACGAAAGTATGAGCCAGATCCGTCTCATGTCTTACAGCCTACAGAAGTACAGTTAGACTCAGATATGTCCTACGAAGAGCGACCAATCAGAATTCTGGATCGAGAGGATCGCAGACTACGGAGCAAAGTTATACCGATGGTCAAAGTTCAGTGGGATCGTCGGGGTGTCGAGGAGGCTACATGGGAGACGGAACGGCATATGGTGCAGCACTATCCGGAACTATTCTCTGGTATGTATTTATGTTTAGTTCCGTTATGATGATGCATGTGGATTTCGAGGACGAAATCTTATAAGTAGGGGAGTAATGTAATACCCCCGAAAGGTTAAAGGATTATATGCTACGATGATGAAATGATATATGATTATGTGCTACAATAACGAATTTCGATGTGTTTAAGAGGGTTGTGGTATTTTAGGTGGGGGTTATATTTATGATATGATGATATGGTTTAGGGGGGGTATGTTACGTGTTTTTAATTGTTGTATGGATGTAGTACAATTATAAAATGTGGGGCCTGATTTACTTAATCCATTATGTATCCAGTTAACATACATATGTGAGTCTGAATTAAGTAATATACCATGCACGGATTAAGAGTTCATACTAGATAAGTTGTTACAGTACCAAATCCTGAGTACAAAAACCAACTAAATATGTTTTCTACATAAACACGACATGTACATAAGCAACCTAATCCAAAAGAACTCCTAGGCAGTGGTTCCCCTCGCAGCGGAAATCATGACTCACGCTCCCCACGTCTATGAGTCCCTACAGAAACATTCACAACGTGAGTATAGATAACAACTATCTCAGTACAATATCAAAACACAATATCAATATCAATGATAAAGCACAATAAATCATATAACATAACGTGAATGTTCTGTCTCATGCATCCACCAATGCACCATGTCATGACATGTCTCAACACATACCCTATTATCACGAGACTAAAATGATATGCCTATTCAGCTCAATATGTCAGTGGAACCACCTCACATCTTCATATTAGCAGCACATATCATAGTACCGTCCTCAAATGATAATAGCCATAGCATATATCCAAAAACCGGCATATATCGCTATATAGCATAACCGAGCATATACCCAAACCAGGCGTATATCTCTCTGTCACATAACCGAGCATATATCCAAACCAGGCATATATCTCTATGTCACATAGCCGAGCATATATCCAAACCAGGCATATATCTCAAATGCATAACCGAGCATATACCCAAACCAGGCGTATATCTCACATACATATGATATCCATGAATGTACAAGCATATGATACTACCAATCATATGATAACAACATAAGACAATTCATATGATATCAATCTCATAACATCATCACACAATATCTATACTCCGTACGTCAACACGTACCTGTACTGCGACACAAACGAGATAAAGCAGTTGTCAATAGCTAAGTGCCTCGTTGTCCTGTCCCCTGAGATGATGCTACAACAATGCCAACAATATATCATGTTATCATAGGCATTAAAATCAAATTCCACAAAATATTTTATTTTTCAAAATATTAACACTGGCGATCGATCGCGATCAACACCAATCGATCGCCAAAACTCTCTGCCCCCTCGCGATCGATCGCAATAACTTGGCGATCGATCGCCACAATGCTCTGTTCATCGCGATCGATCGCGACACTTTCACCGATCGATCGCCATCCAATTTCACCGCCTTAAAATGTTACTGTCATCGGCGATCGATCGCTTACTCGCACCGATCGATTGCCGATGCCCAGAAAAGTGAGAGCATGGCGATTTTCAAGCTTATCTCCATGAATCTTCTCCTACACCTCATATTAAACCATGTCAACATGTTTCTTGCAATACCTAGGAACATATAAACATAAATCTAACATCATAGATTCCAATTCCTAGCATATAAACATGTTATGATTGTACACATGCACACTTGAGCTTTTCCTTCACATATATCAACATTAATGAATAATTCAAGTATACAACTATGAATTTCTTACCAAGAGGCTAAGAAATCACTTCACCCAACTTCCTAGCTCACTTCACAAGTGAAAATCCAAGCTTTGCCTACCAAAAGCTCTAAGGGTTTGGAGAGGAGCTTGTAGAGATTTTTAGGTGAAAGTGGTGTATTATGTGATTTTGCCTCCATCATGCACTTGATATAAGGTCATTAAGTCCTTAACTTACTTGATATCATGTCATTTCGAGATAATTACATGTTAAATCACATGTACATGAAATGAACCTCACATTCAAAATGAAACTCTAATTCACATTAAAGTCATATGCATACTCAAATGCAAACTCATATGCACATATTGATGCACCTTCAACTCTTAATCCATAATTCATATGTTTATATTATGAATGCATTACACACCATGTTTCATGCCTTCCCATATTTCATTTCATATATGAATCAATTCATTCTTGGTTCCACTCGAACCCCCAGTTATCATATCGCCAATTGATATAATTACACCATAATCATATCCTACGTGTATACAACAAATCGAGGCATTACAATTCTCCCCCACTCATTGAATTTCGTCCTCGAAATTGTAGATACATAATCATGCATATCAAAATACGCAACTCAACAATACTACGATATGACAATAGGAAACATGATCATGTATGCAACAGTATCATAAAACTGTAACCAGTAAATAAATCCGGATACCGTTGCATCATATGCTGCTCCGTCTCCCACGTTGCCTCGTCGACACCCCTTCTGTCCCACTGTACTTTTACCATAGGAATCACCTTATTACGCAACCTGCGTTCAGCTCGATCCAAGATCATAACCGGTCGTTCCTCATACGACACATCTGTATCCAACTGTACATCAGGTAACTGTAATACATGACTCGGATCTGGTTCATACTTCCTCAACAGTGACACATGAAAAACATCATGAATACTACTCAAGGCCGGTGGTAGTGCTAAGCGATATGCCAACGTACCAATACGTTGCAACACCTCATATGGACCAACATACCGTGGAGACAATTTTCCACGCTTTCCAAAAAGTACTACACCTTTAAAAGGTGAGATTTTCAAGAATACACGGTCGCCAATTTGAAATTCAAGTGGTCTACTTCGCTTATTGGCATAAGCAGCCTGTCGATCCTGAGCAGCTTTCAATTTCAATCGTATTACCTTGACTTTCTCTTCCATGTCATGAATCATATCCGGTCCATGTAAGGAAGACTGATCCACATCATCCCAATACAATGGCGATCTACATCGTCGCCCATACAAGGCCTCAAATGGTGCCATCTGTATACTAGCCTGATAACTATTGTTATATGAAAATTCCACTAATGGCAATGACTCTTGCCATGAGTTATCAAACTCTAATTCACATTAAAGTCATATGCATACTCAAATGCAAACTCATATGCACATATTGATGCACCTTCAACTCTTAATCCATAATTCATATGTTTATATTATGAATGCATTACACACCATGTTTCATGCCTTCCCATATTTCATTTCATATATGAATCAATTCATTCTTGGTTCCACTCGAACCCCCAGTTATCATATTGCCAATTGATATAATTACACCATAATCATATCCTACGTGTATACAACAAATCGGGCATAATCATATCCTACGTGTATACAACAAATCGAGGCATTACATAAAATATCATGGGAAGATATTTTTATACATCATATGAAATACCGGGATACAATTAAACACCACAAAACCACCCTACATGCAACCACCCACCACCCTCTTGCAACAACCCACGCCCCCCTCCCCTGTTTTCTGGGAAATATTTGACTAAGTGGGCATGTTGGCATTAAGATATTTTCACCTTGTCTCTTCCAAAAAGCTCCCTTCTTTTTCTTTTCATTTTGTCTGCAACTTGTTCTATTCCAGGAAGAAAGTGATCGGATTTCATTAATCCTTTCTTGTCAAAAAAACGGAGTGCAAAAGTGGTGAGGAATCACGCTGGTTCACCAGCTTTTTCGTTTTATGCATGTGTTTTCTTTGTAGCAGATTTGGCATGCTAGTGTAGGGTTTGATGAAACCTTGTTTTGAGTACTTTTATATGATGTTTATGAAGCCCCTAGCATGTCTTGTTAAGTAACTTGCATGCTTTATGTGTTAGATTTCTAGTTTGGAAAAGGGTTCCTCGAACATAGGAGCAGGGGAGGTGCCCTGTTTGTATGTTGAGTAGGGCTTTAGTTATGAAGATTTGAAGCATGCTAACTTAGGTTATGGGAAAACTTTTGACGTAAATGCATACATGGAAGTTTGGTGAATATGCCAGCATATTTGTTTGAGCATGAACTATGGGCTTTATGGTATTTTCGAGGCTATGAATATGTATGTTCAATAATTATGGGCTAAGAAATTATGCCCTGTTTTTCAGAAATGTTGATTGAGTATTGATAAAAAGGGGTAGATTTAATGCATGTAGGTTTCAGTTATAAGTGAACCTTTAATTTTAATACATGCATGAAAGTATGTGGAAGTTATTGATATTCTTGTTTAAGCACTTTATGTGTGTTATGAAGTAGTATTGATGGTATGAAATGGGGTGCTCAAAAAATCTGGGGAAGTCCCGATTTTTCAGAGCTCTCGATCGATCGAGATTTGGTTCCGATCGATCGAGCAAGACAGTGGGTCTAATATATGATTTAAAACTTTGATGTCGATCGATCGATGGATTTTCTCGATCGATCGGTGAAGCTCCTCGATCGATCGGTAAAATGTTCGATCGATCGAGCGAGGCAGGAAGCCAAGACACTGTTAGTGCACAGTGTCTCGATCGATCGAGACCTTGGGCCGATCGATCGAGACCGGCAGAAAGATGAAAATATAATGGCGTTTTATTTTGTTAAGTTTTTGATGTGAGATGGTTTTGAAGCATCTAATATGGTATTATGTGGTCTTGTAGAACCATCCCAGGTACCTGCACCATCTAGGAGATAAAGTCTGTTGACTCCTCCTCCTTTTGAAAAGGTACGTAAGAGACGTACGGGCATCGGACGGTAAAACACATCCCTATACTATGACTACGCATATATCGCATGAATATACACGATGAAATAATGATGTTTATATGACGTTTATATGATGATGTGTATACGATGTTTATATGATGATGTTTATACAATGTTATTGTGGTAAGGTGCCACGGGGTAAGGTGCCCCACATGGTAAGTAGCCATGTGATGTTACTGTGGTAACGTGCCACGGGGTAAGGTGCCCCACATGGTAAGTAGCCATGCGATGTTATTGTGGTAAGGTGCCACGGGGTAAGGTGCCCCACATGGTAAGAGGCCATGCGATGTTATTGTGGTAAGGTGCCACGGGGTAAGGTGCCCCATATGTATGATTATGAATCAGGGACAACAATAAGAAGTTAATGAATATCCAGCATATTTACTTAACCAAGATTTCATGCATTTACTATAATGTTTATATGATGTTAAGTAAAATAGTATATGCTCATGATGTGTTGTTCCTGTAGGTACACTTTTGGACGAAAGGACTAAGGGTCGGGTTGAGGCAGTGAGCTACGAGGGACACAGGAATGTATAGAGTTCAAGTTATGATTAGTATCTACTCTAGGAGTAGTGTAAATCTAAATGACATTCCTTTAGAATGTAATGAATTGTTTTTGGAGTTTTGTATTTTGGCCTGTAATCCTGTTAGCTCGTGTAACAACCAAAACCTTAAGATGTTACTTTAATGCATATTTAGTCCTTCTTATGTCTTTTAATCACTGTTAAGGTGGGAAGACCCCACAACTATCCACGATATACATAATCAAAGGTGTAACACGTTTTACCGTCCGAAGCCCGTACGTTTCACCTTTCCTGATTTTCCTACAAAATCCGATCCTTTAACATGAAGTGCTAGACATCACCATTAATGCCATCACATCGCATTCTACATGATTCCTGCAATTATAATGATTAGCACCACTTTTCATATCATAAAAGCACATAAACAACTAGTTGTGTCATACAACATTAATGCTATCATGCATAATTATGTGCTATCAATAACTTCCTAGGCCCTTAACAGCCCCAAAGAGCAACCACTGCTCTGATACCACTAATGTAAGGCCCCAACACTTAAACTCGTCATTAGTTCATTTATGACGTCGTATGTGTATCAATTTTTCATTTTCTTTTCATTCTTTAAAACGAATCATTACTTGTTTCCCATAATCCCAAGACACAAACAAATGCTCAACATAATATGTTCATCTCTGCCAACATATAGACTCAGGGGTTTCACCCAATATCATCCCCATTATACCACTTTTGCATTGTGGGTTTTTATAAAAATTTGGGCAGAGTCTCCCCACAAACTGAGCTATCCGAAAATAAAAACTCATCACATAATATAATTCCCGACCAGGGACAACGCAATATTAAACGGAATATAGAAACACAAGTAAATTCCCGGCCAGGGAAGACACCACACTAATAAGACAACAAAAGTGGGTTTCAACACCCTTATACAGTCCATATACACATACAAATGCTCACAGAAGAGCAACGAATAACGGATACACATCCGGATGCATAATTAGTATAAATACCAACCGCTCAACCTTGTATATCGGCTCAATCACATACTATGCTTCTGGAAGCATCATCCAACAATCGAGCCTAGTACTCCAAAACAGCATCGTACCTATTGTACCTGTTTCAACAGAAACAGCCCCCACACAGGGTGAGCACACTCCCACTCAATATTCAATCACAAATCAACATATGAAATCATAATGCAACAATTTAGATTATTCAAAACTCATAAAGTATACTCCCTGTACAATTCCGAATCTGTATGGCTTCCATACACTGTTCCTGTTTCAAACTCACGCACTTCATAATGTCAAGTTTAATATTGTCACTGAAAATATAATACTCAACAACACTTATGAATTCAATACAATGACAATATATTATTTATGCTCAAACATAAATAGTTCTACATCAATGTGAACCTGGTTATCCCAATGTAACCCTGGTTATCCCACCATCTCATTCTCGATACTTTCTCATATCGCTCATGCCCACGGCATCACTACTCAACAAGTAAAATTGGATCACGTACCACTACGTGTCCCCCATAACTCGTATATGAAACTCAATTAGTAAAGTCAAACACTTACCTGAATCATCATATTCAAAATTCCATGTATACATGAATGTATAGATACTAGATATACCTGCTCGTACGTCACCACGTACCTTATAGTAGACAACATGAACAAGCTATCATCAACGCCCGAAGCCTCCTGTAGAGTCTATATCGAATATCAATTCAACATTAGCTCATAATCCGAGCAATGAACATCCATCAAATAGTTCTTACTTTCATTTCCATATCACAAATTAATAACTCAATATTATGAATCAAATCATAATCAACACTTTGATGCACACATCCTCACATGAATCATGATATATCATTGGTAATGCAACACCCCATTTTCTCCCATCATCCGCTACATCACACACATGATGCAGGATACATACACCCATACGTGCAAGATCACGCCAAACTCACATAGTAGTTCACTAGACACGCAAGTTCAACAGAGGGAAGAAAGTGCAAGGGTGTATGCATAATAATATCCAACTAGTGTCTAACTAAAACAATCCAAGTAAGACAATTAACATGTTCCACAATTAATCAAACCCACACCGAGGTGATTCAAACCAAGACGCGAAAGAAGGGATCCATGAAGATACAAGATTCTACTCTTTTAAATCTAATCCCCTTAATCCCTACATAAAGTCATTTATTGATTAAATTCAACTTTAACACTTTAAAGATGCATTGGTTCCATAATTCTTGATTTAGTACTAATAAGATTTGAAACTCAATAAATTGACATAATCATTAATACATGCCATGCTATCCACTTGAGCATAATCATCACCATAACTCTATTCCATGTCAACACATACTAGCATGTATCTAGTCTTCACCTTTTAACAACAATGACACTAAATCACGACATTTAATCACCAATTCATTTTCAACAATTATCCGTTCAATAATGTGAGTTATGATTAAAGCCCTACAATTAATAACATTTTCATGCTATCCAATTCCCAATTGTTCATACTCAATTTATCGTCACATAACCGCCTTAACTCATCACACTAATTTAAGTTAACCTTTTACATTAACAAAACATCATCCAACCACAAGGCACAACATATAGAGAAGTCTTGTACCTATAACAATACATGTTGGAATACACATTTTCTTGTATAAACTTCACCTACACACACTAATACATGCTGGATACAAACACACACACACAGAACACACACGAACACACACTAATCTGCACACAGAACACACACACGCACACACACTGCTGCACACACTAGCAACCCTTCGAAAAAAGCAAGCAAAATCGAACCAAAGTTCATCAAAAATTCGAGGGATTTCAGGTAAATAACGACTGAGGGACGGCGAGGATTACCCACAAAAAAATCGGAAGAAAATCGTCCCAAAATCGGACGAAATCGCGACTTCAACCCGCGGCGCTTCCTTGCAAGATCCGGACGCAATCCTCGACGAGACTTTGCGATATTGGTATGGAAAGAAGCGCCTGGGAGATACGAAGGCGGTGGCAGTTTGGACGCGCCGGAAGGAGCTCGGACGACGGCGGGCGCGGCGGTTTAGTGGCGAGGGGTCGGATGAGCGCGATGCAGAAAGGAAAGAGGGGGGTTCGGATTTTTCAGTGCGTGATTTTACACCTTTTAATGTGTGTCCGAAAATGCCCAACAAACAAATTTTTTTTTTTTTGTATCCTTGCCCGGTTTTGTACATCGAAGTGTCACCGGTGCACTGATAATTTATTTTTAGACAACGATTGGGATTTATACTGTAAGACCCCGATGCTAATTAATCCGGATTAATTGTGATGACCAGGGATTATAGATGTTAATCCCGTAGTGTTAATAACCCCTAAAGATGTTTTACGTAGCGATTTGGAGTTTAATCGCGATGTTGGGCCTTCTGGGCTCGTTTATTTGGGTAGTTGGGGTCGTTGGATCCCGAGGATGAGATTGTATTCACATTACGGTGTAAAACCTAAGAGTTGGGTTTTTAATGTGTCTCGAAATCTCGGGTGCTTGTGTGAGCACCGGTAGGGGGTTTTGGGGTTAGAGAGAGAGTTTTTGAAAACAGATGATTTTAAATGAATCACGATGTATTTGTGGGGCTATTAGTATTTCGGGGTATTTTGCTATAAATACAAGTTGAACCCGAGATTTTAGAATTAAATTCATTTTCAGCCCACTTTTCCTTCTCTCTCTCTCTCCCGCGCGACAGCCATTCCCGACCTCCCCTGCCCCCGCCGCTTCAGGCGCCTCGCCCGCCGCCGTTCGGCGGGTGCGACCCGTCGCCGGCTTCGTCTCGACGAGACGCAGCTTTCCCCTCCATCAATTCGAAGTTTCATCGCGTGTGGAAGTCGGATTTTGCGGAAGTGCGCCGATCCCCAATTTCTAGGGTTCTTCGATTTTGGTCCGATTTCTTCCGATTTTCGTTTGGGTAATCTTCCTAACCCCTTTTTCCATGCTTGTGATGTATTTCCCTGCCTAATTGTGACTTATTGGCTCGAATTTATTTCGAATTTCGTGTGGATTTGGTTCGAAAATTCTTGCTGTTAGGCGTGTGGTTTTGGTTCGAAATTTGTGGCTTATGGTTCGAATTTTTGCCCTATTTTGGTGAGGGTTTGATTTTGAATTTTGGGGGTTTTGGCTATGGGTTGATGATTCATGTTAGGGATCGCCTATTACATGTTTTAGATGATTTATGATGCTTGGTTGGGTTCGAATTGTGATGCTGGGGTTTGAATTATTGAAGGTGTTCTTGGGCAATTTTTTCGATATGTCGCATTCATTTTCCCTCCCTGCATGTACCCTGCCCCGGGTCTTTTAAATGATTTATTGTCGTGTGTTGACGATATGTTGAGGGTTATGGGTGTGCTTGAGCATGGGTTGCATGTTCGTAAATAATCGTGAATTATTTATCGTGTTAGCACATCATTCCTCGGGGCATGGAACTCGAGCAAGGTTTGGCTCGGACTTCGAGGATTTAAGGTACGTTTAGCGTACGAGCATAGCTTAAATGATGTTTTACAAGTATGATGCATGATTTAAATACATGAAATGCTTTACTATGATGGCACCGTGACTTGGTCACGTTATGTTGAATCACATGGTGAAATGCTTGGTGCCGCTATGAAGCGAGCAAATGATGGGTGTGGTCGCTACGGAGCGAACACTAGTAGTATGACGCTACTTTGAAGTAAGAAATGAAAATGTGGTATTGATTAGATATCTAGGATATCTGTATTTTATTCCCTATTGGTAATGAATAGGAACAGAGACGTAGTTAATCAGAGAAGTGATTAACTAGTATCGGAAGTTAAGGAAGTCTCAATATGATATCTAGAATTATGATAATTGCTAGATAAAGAAAGATGTTATGAAATGTTGTTAATTCGAAACTGGTTAGGGTTAACCAATATGATGATTAACTGCATATTCAGGATTTGATGATTTATCTGTTTTGAGAACAGGGTCATTACAGGGGTACGCTAGGATGAGGATGATACCATCCAGGAAGTGTCACATATGTTCCACAATATTTACATTTTTGTAAATTATGTATTATGTCATTATGATTATGAAATTGTGGAATTGGTATGCTCACCCCGTTGGGGGCTGTCTCTGTTGGGACAGGTGGACAGGTACATCGATGGCTTTGGAGATGAGCTCGAGCTGTTGATTGGATGTACTCCCAGGATCGTGGTACCAGGGCTTGATGGAGCGCGGTATCGTATAGAGTACCTATATATATATATACACCCATGATGGTTATACACATGATTATGATGCTCGCATGTGAGCACGATGGTACTTGTATATGGGTTGTATATAAAGGCATGAGCCTTTCTCTCTCTCATTCTATGTTGCATGCAATTAGAGGTAGAATTGCTAAATGATTATGAGAGTCATTAGTGTATGTGGGTGTTGAAACCCACTTTTGTTGCCATATGTGTGGTGTCTTCCCTGGCTGGGAATTTACTTGATATTGCTGTATTCTGATGAGTATTATGTTTTCCATGGCCGGGAATTACGTTGTGTGCTGTACTTTTATTTCGGGATAGCTCTATTTATGGGGAGACTCTGCCCAAATTTTTATAAAAGTCCACAATGTAAAAAGTGGTGTAATGGGCGAACTCTATGAGTCTCTTGTTGCTAGGATGATAAACTTTTAACATGGTATGTTAAAGAAAACTTAGTAATTGCCATTCAATGGTATATTACCATCGGAGTTCCCGACTGATTGTATGGAAAGTATGTGCCACACATAATGATTAATACACTAATCAAGGGTTAAGTATTTGGGGTCCTAACATTAGTGGTATCAGAGCAGTGGTTGCTCATTGGGGCTGTTGAGGGCCTAAGAAGTTATTGATAGCACATATTTATGCATGATGGCATTAATGTTATACGACATGACTAATTGTTTATGTGCTTATATGATATGAAAAGTGGTATTGCTAACCATTGTGGTTGCAGGAATCGTGTGGAACACGATAGGATGGCATTAATAGCGATGTCTAACACTCTATATGCTACGTGCTAAGGAACCTGATTTTGAAGAAAATCAGGGAAAAGAAAGATATGATGTATTGTCTGATGACAGACTGGGTAGACAACCGACAGTGGAATACTTCGGTATGGTCTCAATTATTATTGAATATACTAATGCGTTTGTTCATGTAATGTTCAAGCAAGGAAGGTGCGTAAGAAACGTACGGGCATCAAACGGTAACATATTCTTAAACTATGACTTTGCATTGATTGCATAAGTGTTTACGATGATGATGATTATGATGATGTTTATGATGATGATTATGATAAGTAAGTTAAGATGATGATGTTTATGATAAGTAAAGATGATATGATGTTTATGATGATGATTATGATGATGTTTATGATGATGATTATGATAAGTAAGTTAAGATGATGATGTTTATGATAAGTAAAGATGATATGATGTTTATGATGATGATTATGATAAGTAAGTTAAGATGATGATGTTTATGATGAGTAAAGATGATATGATGTTTATGATGATGATTATGATAAGTAAGTTAAGATGATGATGTTTATGATGAGTAAAGATGATATGATGTTTACGATGATGTTTACGATGATGATGATTATGACGATGTTTATGATGACGTATATGAGATTGGGTAAGGTGCCCATGTGGTAAGATGCCACACAATGTTTATGATATGGTAAGACGCCATATGATTGGGTGAGATACTCATGTGGTAAGATGCCACACAATGTTTATGATATGGTAAGACGCCATATGATTGGGTGAGATACCCATGTGGTAAGATGCCACACAATGTTTATGATATGGTAAGACGCCATATGATTGGGTGAGATACCCATGTGGTAAGATGCCACACAATGTGTATGATATGGTAAGACGCCATATGATTGGGTAAGATGCCCATGTGGTAAGATGCCACACGATGATTGTGTTATGGTAAGATGCCATATGACAGGGTAAGATGCCCATATGGTAAGAGACCATACGATGTTATTATGTGGTAAGACGCCACAGGGTAAGATGCCCATATGGTAAGAGACCATACGATGTTATTATGTGGTAAGACGCCACAGGGTAAGATGCCCATATGGTAAGAGACCATACGATGTTATTATGTGGTAAGACGCCACAGGGTAAGATGCCCATATGGTAAGAGACCATACGATGTTATTATGTGGTAAGACGCCACATGGTAAGATGCCCATATGGTAAGAGACCATACGATGTTATTATGTGGTAAGACGCCACAGGGTAAGATGCCCATATGGTAAGAGACCATACGGTGTTATTATGTGGTAAGACGCCACAGGGTAAGGTGCCCATATGGTAAGAGGCCATACAATGTTATTATGTGGTAAGACGCCACAGGGTAATATGCCCATATGGTAAGAGGCCATACAATGTTATTGTGTGGTAAGGCGCCACGGGGTAAGATGCCCATATGGTAAGAGGTCATACGATGTTATTATGTGGTAAGATGCCACAGGGTAAGATGCCCATGTGCATGAATATGAACCAGGGAAAATGAAAAGAAGTTAATGAATACCCAGCAAGCTTACTCAACTATGATTTCGTACATTTACTGTTATAACTATAAGATGATGATGTATAAGATGATGATGCTATAAGATGATGATGTATAAGATGACGATGCTTATATGATGATAATGTATAAGATGATGATGCTATAAGATGATGATGTATAAGATGATGATGCTATAAGATGATGATGTATAAGATGATGATGCTTATATGATGATGATGTATAAGATGATGATGCTCATATGATGATGATGTATAAGATGATGATGCTTATATGATGATGATGTATAAGATGATGATGCTATAAGATGATGATGCTTATATGATGATGATGTATAAGATGATGATGCTTATATGATGATGATGTATAAGATAATGATGCTTATATGATGATGATGTATAAGATGATGATGCTTATATGATGACGATGTATAAGATGATGACGCTATAAGATGATGATGTATAAGATGATGATGCTATAAGATGATGATGTATAAGATGACGATGCTTATATGATGATAATGTATAAGATGATGATGCTATAAGATGATGATGTATAAGATGATGATGCTATAAGATGATGATGTATAAGATGATGATGCTTATATGATGATGATGTATAAGATGATGATGCTCATATGATGATGATGTATAAGATGATGATGCTTATATGATGATGATGTATAAGATGATGATGCTATAAGATGATGATGCTTATATGATGATGATGTATAAGATGATGATGCTTATATGATGATGATGTATAAGATAATGATGCTTATATGATGATGATGTATAAGATGATGATGCTTATATGATGATGATGTATAAGATGATGACGCTATAAGATGATGATGTATAAGATGATGATGCTATAAGATGATGATGCTTATATGATGATGATGTATAAGATGATGATGCTTATATGATGATGATGTATAAGATGATGATGCTATAAGATGACGATGCTTATGTGATGATGATGTTATAAGATGATGATATTTATGAAATGATGATGCTCATATGATGAAGATGTTATAAGATGGTGATAATTATAAGATGATGATTTTAATCATTCATGTCAAGAATTAATGACTATATGCATGGCTATGAAACAGGGACATTGGAGTGTCCAGGGTGTATAGGCATTAGAGGAATGTTGGGTAAAGACCCACTACTCTATTGATTTTCTTCCCACAGTATGGTATGCCGTGCGGGAACGTCCATCTTATTGGTAGGTTTGAGGTGAACCTAGAGAGGCAGCGACTAGTTTGTCTGCCGTGTGTGTGCAGCACCAAGAGGGGCTTGTTAGAGCCGTTATACTGCTCGTAGGAACCAAGTGTGGCAAACCGTAAGGCGATACGATGTGGATTGTGGTGGACTCTAGTAGTCACCATGTCATCAAGGTTGAGGTTGTGCATGCCTCACTGAAACGTGTATACGTTTATGTTTAAATCTTGGTGAGACTTGTCTGGGACAGCTCATGATGTTGAAGTACCAACAAGAGAGTCATCAAGTCATCGTTGATTCGATCTGGGAATCCATGTATTTGGGATGCAATGGGTTTATTGCATGTCCTTTCAATTTGAAACTCTGAGGAGTCTCGATTGTTTCTTTATGACCAGGATGTGGTTCTTGAGATATCTTTCGTGTGAATCTATGGCCGCGAGTTGCCCAACTTGAGTTGCAATGATGCGACTGCTCCTTCGATAGAGGAGGTTTGAGAGTGGAAACCAGGTTTGGTGTGTGTACACCGTGGAATACTAGTGTTTCCCTCGTAACGATGTATGTTAGACATCGTGAGTCATGATAAGAGATGTCATTGAATGATATCTACGATGGAATCGGGAGCGATTCGGATCCTCGCAGTTTCAGTTGACTAACTGCTTTTGGATTGTTAGCGTGGGTTGCGCTGACGCTTTTTGACGTTGTGATGGATTTGGAAGTCTATTCCACTTCAGGGTTGACACGAGGTCAACGTTTCCACGGTTGAGATGTCATTCAGGATGCGTTCTTACTGGTTGTATTAGAACGAAGGATGACTGTCCGATCTACAGTCGTAAGTATCCTTGCGTTTGTTAAGACGATCCCGATATGGTCAAGAATGGAAGTTATGGCTTCATGTTGTTGTGTAGCCTGGGTGTTATGTAATACACCGGTGCTAATTTCGAGGACGAAATTCTTTTAGTGGGGGATATTGTGATGACCAGGGATTATAGATGTTAATCCCGTAGTGTTAATAACCCCTAAAGATGTTTTACGTAGCGATTTGGAGTTTAATCGCGATGTTGGGCCTTCTGGGCTCGTTTATTTGGGTAGTTGGGATCGTTGGATCCCGAGGATGAGATTGTATTCACATTACGGTGTAAAACCTAAGAGTTGGGTTTTTAATGTGTCTCGGAATCTCGGGTGCTTGTGTGAGCACCGGTAGGGGGTTTTGGGGTTAGAGAGAGAGTTTTTGAAAACAGATGATTTTTAATGAATCACGATGTATTTGTGGGGCTATTAGTATTTCGGGGTATTTTGCTATAAATACAAGTTGAACCCGAGATTTTAGAATTAAATTCATTTTAAGCCCACTTTTCCTTCTCTCTCTCTCTCCCGCGCGACAGCCATTCCCGACCTCCCCTGCCCCCCGCCGCTTCAGGCGCCTCGCCCGCCGTCGTCCGGCCGCCGTTCGGCGGGTGCGACCCGTCGCCGGCTTCGTCTCGACGAGACGCAGCTTTCCCCTCCATCAATTCGAAGTTTCATCGCGTGTGGAAGTCGGATTTTGCGGAAGTGCGCCGATCCCCAATTTCTAGGGTTCTTCGATTTTGGTCCGATTTCTTCCGATTTTCGTTTGGGTAATCTTCCTAACCCCTTTTTCCATGCTTGTGATGTATTTCCCTGCCTAATTGTGATTTATTGGCTCGAATTTATTTCGAATTTCGTGTGGATTTGGTTCGAAAATTCTTGCTGTTAGGCGTGTGGTTTTGGTTCGAAATTTGTGGCTTATGGTTCGAATTTTTGCCCTATTTTGGTGAGGGTTTGATTTCGAATTTTGGGGGTTTTGGCTATGGGATGATGATTCATGTTAGGGATCGCCTATTACATGTTTTAGATGATTTATGATGCTTGGTTGGGTTCGAATTGTGATGCTGGGGTTCGAATTATTGAAGGTGTTCTTGGGCAATTTTTTCGATATGTCGCATTCGTTTTCCCTCCCTGCATGAACCCTGCCCCGGGTCTTTTAAATGATTTATTGTCGTGTGTTGACGATATGTTGAGGGTTATGGGTGTGCTTGAGCATGGGTTGCATGTTCGTAAATAATCGTGAATTATTTATCGTGTTAGCACATCATTCCTCGGGGCATGGAACTCGAGCAAGGTTTGGCTCGGACTTCGAGGATTTAAGGTACGTTTAGCGTACGAGCATAGCTTAAATGATGTTTTACAAGTATGATGCATGATTTAAATACATGAAATGCTTTACTATGATGGCACCGTGACTTGGTCACGTTATGTTGAATCACATGGTGAAATGCTTGGTGCCGCTATGAAGCGAGCAAATGATGGGTGTGGTCGCTACGGAGCGAACACTAGTAGTATGACGCTACTTTGAAGTAAGAAATGAAAATGTGGTATTGATTAGATATCTAGGATATCTGTATTTTATTCCCTATTGGTAATGAATAGGAACAGAGACGTAGTTAATCAGAGAAGTGATTAACTAGTATCGGAAGTTAAGGAAGTCTCAATATGATATCTAGAATTATGATAATTGCTAGATAAGAAAGATGTTATGAAATGTTGTTAATTCGAAACTGGTTAGGGTTAACCAATATGATGATTAACTGCATATTCAGGATTTGATGATTTATCTGTTTTGAGAACAGGGTCATTACAGGGGTACGCTAGGATGAGGATGATACCATCCAGGAAGTGTCACATATGTTCCACAATATTTACATTTTTGTAAATTATGTATTATGTCATTATGATTATGAAATTGTGGAATTCGTATGCTCACCCCGTTGGGGGCTGTCTCTGTTGGGACAGGTGGACAGGTACATCGATGGCTTTGGATATGAGCTCGAGCTGTTGATTGGATGTACTCCCAGGATCGTGGTACCAAGGCTTGATGGAGCGCGGTATCGTATAGAGTACCTATATATATATATACACCCATGATGGTTATACACATGATTATGATGCTCGCATGTGAGCACGATGGTACTTGTATATGGGTTGTATATAAAGGCATGAGCCTTTCTCTCTCTCATTCTATGTTGCATGCAATTAGGGGTAGAAATGATTATGAGAGTCATTAGTGTATGTGGGTGTTGAAACCCACTTTTGTTGCCATATGTGTGGTGTCTTCCCTGGCTGGGAATTTACTTGATATTGCTGTATTCTGATGAGTATTATGTTTTCCCTGGCCGGGAATTACGTTGTGTGCTGTACTTTTATTTCGGGATAGCTCTATTTATGGGGAGACTCTGCCCAAATTTTTATAAAAGTCCACAATGTAAAAAGTGGTGTAATGGGCGAACTCTATGAGTCTCTTGTTGCTAGGATGATAAACTTTTAACATGGTATGTTAAAGAAAACTTTGTAATTGCCATTCAATGGTATATTACCATCGGAGTTCCCGAATGATTTTATGGAAAGTATGTGCCACACATAATGATTAATACACTAATCAAGGGTTAAGTATTTGGGGTCCTAACATTAATGATGATTAAGCGAACCCGGATAATTAAAAATATAGACTTTGAATTATGGTGTTCTGGATTATGACGCATTGACTATTATTAGGTATGTATATATACCCGGGTGATTTTAAAAGCGAAGAATTCGAATTGAGGTATTCCGGGTCACAAGATTTTATCTTTAACCAAATTAATATACATAAAAAATATACCAATTGGTATACATTTTTCAGCCATGCACCTACATAAAAAAATGATAAAACACCATCTTGGGACACTTGGACATAGTGGGATAAGAAATTGATTAAAAAAATCCCAAAATTATACCTAGTTTCCAACGCCTCTTGTCTTTATTTATGCATGGGGGTTGCTTATTCTTGTTCAATCTGATATTACTCCATCATCTTCCTCACTCCAACAAGCAACCATCTTCCCTACTTTCCTCTCCATAAAATTCGAAACACTTTCCTTCTCCTCCATCCAAAAACTTGCTCAAATCTTGCATTCAAGCTTGGAATTGGTTAGGAATTAAGAAGAGCTTCAAGGTTTTGGGTGTTTTTAAAAGCTTGGGAGGTATATCATTCCCTTTATATTGTTAATCTTCGATTTTATTCTGGTTGGGTCGATTTTTAGAGTTATGTTTATGAATAAAGAGGTGAAACTCATGCTGCCATGAGTTTCAGCAGAAACTATGGTTGCATGCAGTATATGGCTCTGTATTTTCGACTACTTTAACTTAGGAATCTTACTGTGAGCCTCAAACAAAAGTTGTAGCGATACGAGTTTTTGTTCTGTGGCTGAAATTTGGGATCATTTGGAATTGATTTGAGTGAGATACGCCTATTTTACTAAAGTATGCCAGATTCAACTCTGCATGTGCTGGAAAGGCACATGCAGTGTGGAATTTCGAACTTTTGACAAAGTTTAATTTTGATTTTGTTAGCATAAATGCCCAGCAAGCCAAATGTTGGCCCGATGGGCTTTATGGACCCTAGCCCAATTAGCTAACCACTATAAATATAACCTTGTCTAGGGTTAAAACAATTCCATTCAATACACTCATCCTCATAGAAAAGCCGGCATCACACTACACTGGTGCCGGGCTTGTAGATCTGGTCAGGTTGATTGGACTCGAGGATCACCAGCATACAGATTGATTTCGCTGTTATCGGTAATTCCTTTTCGTGCATTTATTTGATATTTGCATGTTGATATATGAATCAGGCGCAATCGACCGTCCCCGGGTCAGATCTGTTTATTGTATTATTTCCGCTGCGTTTGGATCTGGCGCCGGGGTAAGGAAACCCAACAGTGGTATCAAAGACAGGTTGTGCTTTGATTCATGTAAATTTTATTAGATTGTTTCCCACAAATATTAATCGTGTTTGAATTCAGAAATTTTGGTATCCGGAATACATAGAAAATTGGAATAAAATGAGTTTTAATCCAACCAATCGGACACTGTTCCGGCAACTCTCCGGCACGCAAGACGGCTGTCCGAGGCGGAGACGGTAGCGCGAAACTGGTTGCCTCGCCTGGATCTCTCGGCGGCGGGTGGAGAAATCGTTTCTCTGTCATCGTTCGCCGCTTGCCCAGACGTCGACCTCTGGCTTTCGCGACCAAACTCCAGGGAATCGAGCGACCCTCTGCGATTCTCGTTCAGTGCACGGTTTTGTGAACCTTGCGTGCGGCGGCCTTTGCGAGACCACCGGACATGAAACGTTCATGGCGGCTGGTGCGACGGAGATGAGGAGCGCGGTCTGGTTAGAGGCGGCGGCTCAAGCTGCCTAACCCTAATTTTGATTTAAAGGGATGATGAATAGTGAAAATCAGATTTTCGATTTTTTTTTTTTTTTTTTTTAAAAAAAAAAAAAAAAAAATTATTTTTTAAATCCGAAAATTAAGGATAATTTTTGGGGTTG
Source organism: Haberlea rhodopensis (assembly GCA_907163345.1). Taxonomy (NCBI): domain Eukaryota; kingdom Viridiplantae; phylum Streptophyta; class Magnoliopsida; order Lamiales; family Gesneriaceae; genus Haberlea; species Haberlea rhodopensis. The sequence goes on along the minus strand of CAJQUN010000740.1, from coordinate 166,505 downwards.
AAATTGCATTTTTAATTTTGGATCCAAATTGTTTGGAGTCCATAAATTATTTGGGTCATTTTAGATGTTTTATCCGGATATCATTTTTGAAATAATAAATCATACTACTTAATTTATTAAAAATATGATTTTTAATTTATTAAATGTAAAATGGAGATTTTACAATTAGTTGAAAATTTAATAAATTGAAAATTGAATGAAAATGTTTCATTTAATTTATTAATTTTATTTTTTGACTAATATTATGATTTGAGGTAAAATAGTGATTTTACCAATTAATTGATAATTTAATTAATTAGAAATTAAATGAAAGTGTTTCATTTAGTTTGTTAATTTTATTTTCGATTAATATGATGATTAAAAGGTAAAATAGAGATTTTACCAATTTATTGAAAATTTAATTAATTAGAAATTAAATAAAATAGTTTTATTTAATTTGTTAATTTTATTTTTAATTAATAATGCGATTAGTGGGAAACGATAGAATAAATTAATTATTGTGATCTAATTACATGTGATGTGATTAGTACAATTACATATGATGTAATTGTTTAGTTTAATGTTTAATTACATATGTTGTAATTGCATGATGGATGATTATGTGCCTTGACCAATGTGTTTAGGTGAATGTTTAGGTTTTTATTGTTTCATTATTATTGTGATTTTGGTTATCGGGCCTGCGAGCTTGCTCTCTCTATTTTCTGATGTATCCCACCCCGGATTTGTATCCCTATTCTCTTGTTTGCACGATTTAAATGTAAAATCTTTAGAATTAGTGAGAGATCGAGATTGAAGATGGAGCACCAAGAATCAAGACATGTATAATGGAAGCAAAAATGTAATAGGTGTGACATCCCCGAAATGGTTAATTGCTATTTGGCTTTAATTGTGTTTACATGATTAATTATGTGGTAATTGATTATGTGTTGGAATTTATTTACCTTATGGAAAATGCATGGTCATATGGATAGGGTGACCCGGGGTTGCATTTCAGGGTGCATGTGGTGCATGTTGGGTAAATATTATTGGAAGCATGATTTATTTGCATTTGTTAGCAATTTATGAGGAATCATGTGTTAATTGATATTTGGTGCATTTTGAGTAAATGCTTTGAAAATATCATGTTGGGGTGTTTTATACACCATGGAATTGCCTTGGATTGCATTTTAATTTAAAAACCCACCTTTATACCCAACCCCACCCCATCCACTCATATTTTACTTTACCAAATTATCTCCAACACCCAAACCCTTCCCCTCTTCCCATATTTTCGAGTTCCACCTTTGAGGTGAAGAGGAGACCTTGCAAACTTTGATTTGTGGAAGATTGTTGGGTGATTTGAGATCCCCAAGAGGTATGGGTACCTCATGTATTAATTTTGTAAGGTTTTGGTTGAGTTTAGTTTGGTTTTAAAGGGTTTAAAATGGGTTGTGTTGGGTGTTGTGATTTTGGTAGTGTTTTGGGTGGATGTTGTTTATTTGAGTTTATGTTGATGTTTATGGGTGGTTTTGAGTTATTGGGTTTGATTTATGTTGGGGTATGTGGGTGTGTATGAGAAGGGGTTGAAGATGGGTGAATAGTGCCCAAATCCCGCTTGACCACAGCTCGGCGATCGATCGGCGATTTTCTCGCGATCGATCGCGAGCATCAGGGCTGAGGCAGTGAGCCTCAGCGATCGATCGCGAGCTTGGCGCGATCGATCGGCGAGGCCGCGATCGATCGGCGCTAGCTCCGCGATCGATCGCGGATTGTGCAATTTTGTTGCCCGAGATAGTGTGTTCTCGCGATCGATCGGGGCTTGATGGCGATCGATCGCGAGACACCAAAAATGGTGTTTTTGGGTGTTTTTGTGGGATTTTTGGTATTGGACTATTATTGGGTTCTAATATTGGTATTTGTGAATATGTAGAACCAACCCAGGTGGCAACGCAGCCAAGGAATTGAGGTCCAATCACGTTCCACATTTTGGAAAGGTACGTAGTGGACGTACGGGCACCCAACGGTAACATGTATTTTATATGCTCATTGTTTATGCATTGTGGATGCGAGTATATATGTGATATTGCATTGTGGATGCATATACATGTTGATTTATGCCATATGAGGTATTGCATTGTGGATGCATATACATGGTAATTTATGCATATTGATGTTAGATGCATATTATGATTATTGGATGCACATCCCATGAGTCGTGGTCATCCTTTGATGATTTTAATGCTTGCCGCTTTTTGTATTGGTTCCGCCAAATGTGAAGCGAGGGGTGGGAGCGCCGCATGTCACATTTGAGCGTGGTTGTCATATGGGGCGAGGAAAGGGTATTTGCCGCTCTCTGTGAAGCGAGGGGTGGGAGTGCCGCATGTCCATTGTAGCGAGGTTATCCTATGCCGCCCATATGAATATAAGCGAGGGGCATTAAAATACACTGTGATGGACAGACTAGGGAATGGTGACCAATATGTGGTACAGTTGAGATGGTATATGATATCATGACATGTTTTGGCCATTAAAAATAATCTATTGATTATACTCATGAGTTCTGGTACAGGGACAACCAAACGGGAAGTGTTTGAAATGCACGGGAAACAGGAAGTGTTTCATATTGATTATGCATTTACGCTTTATCTTCATATTGTGTTGAATATGAATGATTATTATTGCTCATGTTTGGGGGTTGTCCTTGTAGGTACCTTTTTGGCATGATAGACGGGCTTGAACGGGTTGAGACAGTGAGCTTCACGAGCATCTTTGGTAGATGAAAGGACAGGATTCTTTTGTATAGTGCCTACTCTAGGAGTAGCGTAAAACTATAGTGGACACATTCATTTGTTGGAATGTAATTAATCCTTTTGGTAGTCCTTTATTTTGGCATGTAAATGCTTAAGCTCATAGACTCAACTTGTTTACTCTACTCTGATCATTTATTTAGCTCTATTATGCCTTTATTCCGCACTTAAGGATTAGGGTCCTTACAATAGGATTGCATTGCATACCTGCATTACCTTAGACAGACTTGTGATCCACGTATGGCTCACGTGGATCAATTAGGAAAAGGCCGTAATCGTCCATATTTATTTTTATTATGCATGTGATGTATGATAAATGTTTGTTTGTATGTTTTATTAGTACATATGATTGCATGAATAAAACATAGTTGCATGAATCTGGCAATCAAACAAACAAGTACTTGATGAGATTTGAAAATTATTAAATCCCTCTTTTGAATATGATTCAAAATATTTTAATATCAAACTGTAAAGGGAGCTCAAAGGAGTTTGTTGCTTCCTGTCTTCCATCAACAGTTAAGCCATGAGACGCTACTTGTGTCAGGTGTCTTGTCTCACCCTCGTGGGGGGCATCTGGCATGGGAAAGCTGTGTGTTTAACTGCCACTTAATTATGGATAGGGTTCTGTTAACCTTTAAGATTACTCACCCTCGTGGGGTCTTATTGGCGAACATTACCATCCGTGGGATGGGTTAGTTTGACGTGAGAAGGCATAATTGGCCTGCCTCCGTAGGGTTATGTCAATCACGAGACGAATATCTTGGGGGTTGCATATGATGCAATTGTGAGCTACCTTTAGTATCATGAGGTCGGCTGGACCCTCGCCCGGGGCTATCATGAGCTAGTTGGAGCCCACTAAGAAAATACGATTTTCCGTTCATTTGTCATGAGGGTGACGAATTCGAAAAATTTAGTGGGAGCATTCAATAACTAAAGTCCATAGTTTTTGAATTAATTAATAATCAAACGGTTTGCATGTATTTTCTGTTTATTCTCAGTATTGTGATTGCTGTGGATCCGATTGCATCAATTCTCGATACAAACAAAGTAACCGCACCAAATTATTCTGATTGACTAATAATTTTAAAATAGTGCTTGCTTCTAAAAGATTGCTATATACCCTTGTTGGGAGCCTCATGTTGAAGTGTCTCCCGGTTCGTCTCATGAAGATATTGCCACACTTGAGAAGTGATGGGACGATGGTCTCTAGACTAGGTGCTATATGATAGTATCAATGTCACCAATGAGTTTCAACACAGATATGAGAAATTCGTTCACATTACTGATATTTTCCAACACCTACAAATGTTGTTTGGTGAATAGACGCGATTACTGAGACTCGTGACTTCAAAAGAGCTATTTTCATTTCACATGCGAGATGGGGCTTCGGTCTATGAGCATAGTGTAAGAAAAATATCTCTTGTTGAGAAATTGGAAAATCTGAATGTGACAAATCCTCATTAATTGGCTGTAGATTTGATCTTATAGTCAACATGTTGGAAACTCATGTATCCTTGATTCAAAGGAGAAACGTGTTCTTCTTATTGAATCTTCTACCAATGGTATTTCAAGGATAAAGAAGAGGAAGGGAAATGATTCCCAGCCTCAAAAGACGAAAAAGGATATAGTAGCAACTATGAAAGGAGTGGCATCTATGTTTTCACTGCTGGTTACTGGCGCAAAATTGTAAGGAATACCTAGACTAGAAGCGTTCTAGAAAGGGTATGTTTTATATTAAAATTAAATATTTCTATTGGTTCTATTTCTTTGGTATATGATGTCAGTTGTGCTCGCATTTTTGCAAAGAGTTGCATGTGATGTGAAGAAGTAGAGAGCCCTAGGAAGGTGAACCTACCTGAGGCTAAGCATTGTAGCAAGAGTTGTTGCAATGGCTGTTTGAAACATTTATTTAATATAAAATCTTGAACTGGTTAGGAACTGGTTTGAGCAATTATTTATTTGTTCTAGATTTAATCATGAACATTGTTCCTATTTTGATAGAGAATGATATTCTTTTAAATATGCGAATGTGATTTGCATTATTTTTAAGAATGCATGTTTTATTGACTCTGGTGAACTTATGAATGATTAGTATGATTATATTCAAAGAATATAAAAAGAATGATAACTTAAATCCAACATATATTTAGCATGTGCTGAATGTCCATTGAATCTGATTCATATGGACGTATGTGGAGCACTAAATGTTAGTGCAAGATGATGTTGAGTTATCTTAAAGAGTGTGATTCTCTCTGAGTAACTCTCTAAAGTTACATATTTGTTGAATATAATTCATACCAATGCAGTGACCAAAACTCCATATACGATATGGATTGAAAAATAATCCAAATTTATATTTTGAGATTGTTCTGCTTATGTGAAGCAGCCAGTGGGAGATGAGTTGGATAGTTGATCCATCTTATGTTATGTTGTGGAAATTTATATTATCAATTGCAGGCAAAGAGTTTGTTTCGCAAGTGCAATCTTTCTAGAGAAAAATGTTTCTATTAGAAAGGATGACAACATAATATAACTTGAAAGGGTTCAAGAACCACAAACCACTAGAAAGTGAAAACGGTGAAATTAATTGAGTCAATCATAACCTTTGATTTACACGCACGAAGGAGATTTGAAAATGTTTCAAGAACTCCTGATAAATTGAATTTACTCCTAGAAAGTAGTCAAAATGATTTTGACCATGGATGTGATCCTAGAACTTTCAAGGAGACGATGTTGGACATCGTTTTGGGATATTGGCGAGATGCCGTGAAATTTGAAATAGACTCCATGTACTCCAATAAGGTATGGGCCTTAGTAGATCATCTTTGGGAATTGTTCCCATTGGCTGCATAGATTTACAAGTGAAAGCTTGGAGTAGATGGGAAGGTAGCGACCTTCAAAGCTTAACTGATGTGAAGAGATTATTCTCATAGGCAAAGAGTTGTCTGTGAGAAACTTTTAATCAGTTGTGATGCTATAGTCTATTTGAATTTTATTAGTTATATCTTTATATTATGAATATGAGATATGAGTAATGGATGTGAACACAACATTTCTCAGTCGTGGCATTGAGGTAGAAATGTAGCAGCCAAACGTGTTTACAACTTCTTGGAGTGAGAAAAATGTTTTCAAACTCCAGAGGTCCATTTATGGGCCTAAGAAGGCATCTCGAAGTTTGAACCTCTGTTTGATAACATCATCAAAGTGTTTGGTTTTGTTAAAAATCCGGAAGTGACATGTGTGTGCAAAAGGGTTAGTGGGAGCATGTTACATTTGTGATGCTTTAAGTTGATTATATCATACTCATTATGAATGGTATTTGATTAATCAATTAAAGCACGATCATCTACTAATTTCTCCATGTAAGATTATCATACGTGCTTAGCATACGGATCTATAGGGATAGATCTAAAGGATGCTTGAGATCTCTCAATCTACGTACATAAACACTGTGCTAAAAGGGTTTAGCATAGAATAGTCGAAAAATGAGTTACTTCATAATATGTCATAGTATTCATCTCTCGAGTCAATGGGTTTTCAGATTGATGAGGAGAGAGAAAAGATGACATTTGTACCTTATATTTCTACTTTTAATAGCAAACTGTATGCTATGGTATGTACTTGGCCTGATGTATGTTCTTAGAGTAATGAGCAGAAATCAGACAGATCCCGGTGAAGGTCACTGGAAAACTGTGAAAATAATCCTCAAGTTCTTATGACGAACTTATGATATGTTCATGGTTTTTGGATCTGTAAGTGGAGAAATAAAAGTTGAAGGCTAAGCTGATGCTGGTTTTTTAAATTGGATGTAGATGATACCATATCGATGTTCGGATTTGTATTTAAGCTCAATGATGGTGATGTCTCTTGGAAATGTTCCAAGCAAGACACCACATTGGATTCCACCAGTGAAGCTGAATACATTGTAGCATACGATGCAGCAAAGAGGCAGTTTGGATAAGAAATTTCATCCAAGAGTTGGGTGTAATTTCTAGTGCAGTTGACACAGTCTCTGTGTACTGTGAAAACATTTGAGCTATTATGAATAGCCAAGATCTCATCAGTATCCAAACTTATATTGAGAAATACCATCTAATGAGAGAGATGGTGACGCGCCATTATTATCGAGAGAATCGCTTCAACAGAAAAATATAGTGAATCCACTGACAAAGCCTTTACAAGGATTGGTGTCTGTTAGACATCTTGGGAAGATGGTCTTAAGATACATGAGTAGTTGGCTTTGGGAAAGTGAAAGATATTGTTGTTATACATGATTAAGTAAATCAATAGTTGATTGATTGTACTTGTAATCTTATTATGACAAATCTTTGTTTGAATATTAATATATATGGCACTTCTTCATCTGTTTACCCATGCATCTTGATGTGTTGATGAAGTCCTTGAGATTGCTATAGTCCATAGAATGTGGTTACGCATATGATGGTGACCATGAAATACATTCTCGACTGCGATTTCTAAATGTTCCTGGTCGATGAGCCTTCGAGAATGGGATATCGATATATGCTCGTTAGAGACTGGTATTCATGATGTGTCTAGTGTAGTGCGCCGCGTTTCATCGGCGTTGGCTTGGAGAAGTCAGCACACATGAATAGGGGCTCATTAGGAATGAGTTTACTGAACGACCCTACTCGGAATTCTATAAGTCGTTACCATTTGTCGAGTATAGAATTCCTAGTCATAGTTGTGCACCATTACTCCTCATGACCCGAGGCGTCATTGAGGTCTTGATAGATAGCTGTGTACTTTGATTTAATGACTGATCACATGTGGGTCATAAAGTCATTATTTTGGGTATTCAGTGATGCTGTCAGAGGCCTATGATTGTCGTTGGGGATTCACCACTGGTCTTGATGAACCAGGATGTCCTATGTGTTTTTCTATATATGATTCGAGGAATCTCTGGCCAGAGTGGGTAGTGCTTGTGAAAAATGAGTTTTTCATATACGCACACAATGAATCATATAACGTGAAACAAATACATAGTTATTGAAATCATAATGGGTCTCGATCAACCAATGCCCTAGATTCAATCGGGACATATTGAGTGAAAGGAATGTACTGCACGCTAACTATGGCTGACAGGTTCTCGTACGTTGCTAGTCATTTGTATCTAGGTCTTCGTGAAGCGCAGATGCTAGGCGCTACCCACGATCGGTAGGTTGTTGCTGAAATTGTATTTCAGCCATTGTCTATTAAAGGAGTTTAATTGACAATGAGGCATTCAGGGTAAGCCCAAAGAAGTGTTTGACTTCTAAAATCACAAAGGTTGTGATCCTACTGCTATGATACACTTGAGCCTCGTTGGGTCACAATCAACCGGCCGCCGATCTATCGATGAGAATTGAGACTTAAATGTTAAGTGCTCAAACTGAGTGATTTAGAAGAAATGAATTTAATTTTTGAAAGCTCCTCAATTTAGTGGAGTTCTATATTTGAAATTGTTTCATTTATAGAAAGTTCTAAAATTAAATCATTTGATATATTTATGTCTCATAATTATGTACATTGGCAGTACATCAAGTTGTTCAATTAGATTGAGTTACTTGAATTATGAGTTTGTAGTTTTGTGTTGGCTTTTGGGCAAGTGGGAGATTGTTAGCATAAATGCCCAGCAAGCCAAATGTTGGCCCGATGGGCTTTATGGACCCTAGCCCAATTAGCTAACCACTATAAATATAACCTTGTCTAGGGTTAAAACAATTCCATTCAATACACTCATCCTCATAGAAAAGCCGGCATCACACTAGCACTGGTGCCGGGCTTGTAGATCTGGTCAGGTTGATTGGACTCGAGGATCACCAGCATACAGATTGATTTCGCTGTTATCGGTAATTCCTTTTCGTGCATTTATTTGATATTTGCATGTTGATATATGAATCAGGCGCAATCGACCGTCCCCGGGTCAGATCTGTTTATTGTATTATTTCCGCTGCGTTTGGATCTGGCGCCGGGGTAAGGAAACCCAACAGATTTTGTTGTCGATTTTTACATGACCTTGTAGATCTTTTCATTCTCTTGAATTTTACAAAAAAGAATGACTTATGTTGGACTTATTTTCAATTAAATATGAATTTAATACTTTAAGTGTGCAAATCATGTTCTGCATGGGGGCGAAAAAGTCATGCAGAGTGTTGTCCGAGTTCCTGAGCATTTTCGTCCAGGAATTTCGAAAACTCTCCAGAAACAAGTATTTTAGTACTTTGGGTTTTCTGCCATTTGCCACTGGAATTACCCATTTTGGTTTTAAAATGAAAACGTTATGACAATTGTACAAATACTGCTCGAGATGGAAAACAGAATTTCAAAAGCTACGTATTTAGGGTTTTAACTACTTTTAATGGAAGAATTAGCCCGACATTATTAGACAACAAAATGAAGTCCTTTGAGTTTTTGAACTTTGAGCACTGGAATCGGGTGATTCGGAAGTTATATGATTTTATTATGAATTATCTACTAAATTTGCTCAGTCTGAAATTAAGGGAAAAATCAGTAGGAATCACCCTTAAAAACTTGTTTTAGCTTTTGTGCCTAAATAAGCACTTCGTGATAATTTTGTAGTATTTATGACCAGGTTAAATAATTTCGGGACTATTTTGGAGCACTCGGTAAAATTATTATTGGTCCGAGGTACGTAGAAAACGGGTTTTATCACGATGTCTGGCAAAGACATGTGATGTTCCCGGGTATGATTTACTTGTCATTACTTGCTCCTTATGTGACTATGTGATAAGTTGATTTGCAGTATGTGAATTACATGGTACATTGACTGCATGATATATGATGACATGAGATTTGAGGTGCATCACATGAGATTATGATATTGCATGATGCATTGACACGCATGGACATTGAGCATGTCATGTTGAGCCTATTGATTCGTTCTTGGTACCTATATCTTTTCTTGGTATGAGTGATGCGTGTCTGGGGATGATGGGCAGCTGTTGGCTCGGCAGGAGTGAGAGTGAGCTGAGGGATGCCGGAGCGACGAGCGTGCCGACGTCGCCCAGACACGAGGATGATGGACCGCCGATGGCTCGACTGAGAGATAGATCGGAGCGCGGAGCGTGTCACATCCTGCTTGAGCACTGATGAGTGATTGTTGATCTTCCTTTGGACCCTTGAGACAGGGATATGCGAGATTTGATACCCTTCATATGCATTTGCATTCATGCACGGCATGCATCGCATGTTATTTGTCATACACTGTGATTTTATCTGTTTCTCGTACTGGGGTTCTGACCCCCTTCGCGGGGGGCTATCATGTCTTTGTTGGATGGACATGACAGGTATTGCAGGTGGACGTACTGTGGATGCTCGAGACGAAGCATCGATAAATACCAGAGCTCCTGGAGAGCGAGCTCAGGTATATGGTTTATGTTTTGAGTCCCAGTAGTTGTTTAGTATTTTTACTTATGTTTTAAATTACCGGGGTATGCCCTGAGTATCTGTATTTTTAAGTAGTACTTTACTGAGAAATTATATGTAATGCTTATGCGATGAATATCATGTTAGATGTAAAACTGGAAATACATATTTTCACTATTCGGAAATGTTTTAGAAACAAAATGCGAAAAATTTTGAGGGTCACTTTTTGAAAGTTTTTAACTAAATCTTCCGCTGTTTACGTTAATATAACATTCGTGTGTTAATTAAACCTCTGATTAGGACCAGGCCCTCACAGTTGGTATCAGAGCATAATCTGGGATATGCTCGAACTAGAGTTAGGACACTGAGTATAGACACAAATGAATTGTTTGTGCATGTGTCTGACTATCTGATTTATATGCTCTTGCCTGTTATGTTTACATGTTCGATAATGAGATTTTATGCATGTACTGGATTAGTAAGCAGGAATAATGAGATGTCATATCTCTGAAGATTTTAATATGCTGTGTTGCATATAATCTAGAGAATTTGAGAATTTTATCTGTTAGCACTGATAGGATGATGATGTAGAATGAATGATGATAACATCTATGACTTGAGATGTATGAATTATGTTGGACAGTTAGTGTGTGGACAGGTAGCTGTGAGATAGACTTTAAGAGCTACTATTGAATCCGTAGACACTATAAACTGTTAATTGCACTATAATTTAGTGATAATGTGTCCGTTCTTGGAAATAGTATTTATCACTTTGGGACTTAATCCTCATGATTAGTGGATGCCACTAGAATTATTTAAAACATATTTTGTCGATTGACATCGGGAATTTAAGTCTGAAAGACCAAGGTTATATGTATGAGTTTACGTCAAAACCTGTGTACGCCAAAATGATAGTTGATTATCGTGGACTGGGGAAATGGAAATATCTGCTTAATCTCAATAGCTATTCACTAGTGAAGAGATTAGATATTGACTAAGGAATAAGACACCAAGGTGGTGCGAAGTAAATAGAACTGGATTAAAGATTAATGAAGTGACTATCATTGGGATAATCCAAGTAGTCCTGGAAAAGTTTCAGAAGTATCACTCAAATTTATCCAGCTCTAGTAGTTCTAAAGGGACTATGAGATTGTAGAATACCAAATCTTTTGAGGTCACCGTGGATGTAAATATCTACTGATCCATTTGAAAGAATAATAAGAACTGATATTGATTGTGGCCAGACAGAGCATGTCTGTTACTTACTCGGGAATAGATGCAGCCATAACAACAAATACCCTGAGCTAGGGGTAGATATCATGGTGGTTAGTCTTTAAGACCACTCAGTTTCAGCAGCAGTTAATTACCTGTAGACCAGAGAGTATACCTTGACAATGGGATTGAGATGTCTCCAGGATATATAACCATTTCGATTTTGGCACTGATAGAGATGCTAGTGATCACAGATACATGTTGTGTATCGGTCACACGGCACGAGTTTGATTCGAGATAAAATCATTGGTTTCATATATTGCATCAAATGTGCATTGATAATGATGATTGGGAAAATACACTAGCAGTGATAATTATACTATCCACACTTGTAATAGTGAACTACAGATTTCAGTTTGTTGATAGTGTTGTGGATTTGAATTAAATGATGTTGTCGAAATATGGTTTTGATTGTATCAAGGGCATGGATACTCTGATAAATTTTGAAGATCTCGTAAGTTGATTTTAGGGTATAATGAATTTTTAACCGTCTTGTGGATACAAATGGAATGTTTATCACCACGAGTAGCAAGCTAAGATACTGATAGTATCAGCAATGAAAATATTATGGTTGAAATACTTGGAAAACGAGGGATAATTGATAATAAGCAGTTGATGCTTATCAAAAAGAGTCGAGGTTGACTGATATTATAGAGGTAAGAAAACCTACCAAGATTTTCCTGAGGAAATGAAAGAATTTTCACTAAAGAAGGAAATTGATTTGAACTATTCGTTGATGACAAGGAATAGATTTGATATCGAAAGCACTGTACGGAATGTCTTCAGCAGAGTTGACAGATATATGAATAGTTGCTGAATATCCTCGATACTGGTATATATGTCTAAGTATGTCACCTTGAGGGAACATCAGTATTGTTCGTGAAGAAGAAAAATGATATTATGAAGACGTGTATCGAATAAAGGCAGTTGAATCGGGCTATTGTCAAGAATAAATACCTACTGCCTAAGATCGAAAAGTAACTGATCAAGTTGTAAGGAACTTTATTGTATAAGAAGAATGATTTTTACTCTGGTTACCATCAGTTTGAGTCAGAAGAGAAAACCAGATATAGACATTTTGAATTTTATGAAATGTCGTGTGGTCTGACAACTATACCGGTAGAGTTATGAATTTGATGAAGAAAATTTTCCATAACCTTTGGGCGGAAGTGTAATCATATTCATTAGTGGTATACTAGTGTATACGAGATCGGAAGAACCACACAGAACACATGTGATTGATTTTTCAGACGCTTCGTGAAGCTCAAAGTGTGTACCAAGTTATCGAAATGTAAATTTTGGTTGTCAAGTGTTGTTTTGGGATATGTGATATCATCTCACCAGATACATGTTGATTCCGGTAAAGTAAAGATAGTACTAATTTGACCAAGACCAATCATTGTACTCAAGATGAAAAGTTTTATGAATTTTGGCAGATACTACAGGCTTTTACGGAAGGATATTCTAGGATAGCCTGTCTTATGAACTAATTGACCAAAAAGAAATTTGATATTTGTTTGGTCAGATGAATGAGAAAGCTGTTTTCATAACTGAAACTTAAATGGAAGTGAACTACAGCCCCAATGTTGATGTGGTTTACTGGTTCAGGGAGATATGTAGTTGTGCAAATACGTATGTCAAAGATTTGAAAATATGTTCTAATATATCATGAAAAGATGATTGCATATTCTTGAGATATAAACGAAGACTGGAGTTATTAAAGAATTTGACTTTGATAGTCAATATAAATCAAGGAAAATGAAACTAGTAGCAGATGCACTGAACCTAAAGTGCAAGATGCAATGGTAACATCGATGTTTGCTTTGCAGTTTGATAACCTCTGATTTCGACGATCGGAAAGACTCGAAGGACAGACCCATACAGATATTAAGAAATTGGTTCTGTCTTATCAACAAAGTAAATTTAGTATGCCATTTAGTGGTTGTTGCGAATGAAAAATCAGTATATAGCATCGAATTTTACTGATTTGAAAGACGTATTACAACAGAAAGCACACTATAGAGAACATAGTGTTATTCTGGGAATGATGTGATGTATCATTCTTGAGATCCTATTTCTGACGGGATGGTATAAAGAAATTTTTTTTGAATTTTGTGGCAAATAGTTTGACATGCCAGCAGGTCAAGATAAAAATACGAGACCTAATGGGATGTTACAGGATTTGTAAGTACCACAATGAATTTGGGAAATTTCTAGTTTTGAGTTTTATAGCTCAAATATTTACAAACAGAGATTGTGAAACAAGTTGAATCGAAATTGATTGACTATTCAATACAAGATATTGATTTCATGTGATAGTCTATATGTCTATGAGAGGACGACATGTTTAAGATATGGATAATGTGGTTAGTTACAGTGGTTTCTGTAATAGATGTATCTGATTGAGATCCGAGGATAATATCAGAAATTGAAACTATTTTCAAAATGTAATGGATACTAAGTTAGCAATGAGTATTGCTTAGCATACCCATACAAATGGATCAACTGAGAAAATATCCAGACCTTGGAAGTTATGTCTCAATTAATAGTGGTGATTTAGTGGGAATTGACAGAAATCATTATTCACCAGTAGAATGTTCCTATAATTTAAGTTTCAGAAAACTTTTGGGATGGCATCGGTCCAGGTTTTGTAGAGCCAGAATTACCGATCGCTGATATGATGATAGAAAATTGATAAGAAATTTTGGCATAACTTAAGATTTTTGAGAAAAATGCCAGGAACGATGAAAATTTCTGCAAAAACATTGAAATTTGGCTTGAGGTAAGCAGATTTGCTACGCCAAAGAGAACTATATCGTTAGACTTCGAGTTGAGAATCAGATAAATATGAAAATATTACATTTGCGATGATCAATATGATTCGTTAAGTGAGGTTTGATGTTGCCTCGATATTTTGAACTTTGTGGAATCATAGAGAACTTTGATTAAGTGGTAGATCGTTGAGACGAACACAGCAGTTGTCATTGATACATGATGATCCTTAAGTATCTATGAATGAGATTGAGACACTCATATGTTGTGATTTATTGAGTTATACTCAGTTTTGCGATTTCGAGGACGAAATCTTTTTAAGAGGGGAAGAAATGTAAGACCCCGATGCTAATTAATCCGGATTAATGATGATTAAGCGAACCCGGATAATTAAAAATATAGACTTTGAATTATGGTGTTCTGGATTATGACGCATTGACTATTATTAGGTATGTATATATACCCGGGTGATTTTAAAAGCGAAGAATTCGAATTGAGGTATTCCGGGTCACAAGATTTTATCTTTAACCAAATTAATATACATCAAAAATATACCAATTGGTATATAATTTTCAGCCATGCACCTACATAAAAAAATGATAAAACACCATCTTGGGACACTTGGACATAGTGGGATAAGAAATTGATTAAAAAAATCCCAAAATTCTACCTAGTTTCCAACGCCTCTTGTCTTTATTTATGCATGGGGGTTGCTTATTCTTGTTCAATCTGATATTACTCCATCATCTTCCTCACTCCAACAAGCAACCATCTTCCCTCCTTTCCTCTCCATAAAATTCGAAACACTTTCCTTCTCCTCCATCCAAAAACTTGCTCAAATCTTGCATGCAAGCTTGGAATTGGTTAGGAATTAAGAAGAGCTTCAAGGTTTTGGGTGTTTTTAAAAGCTTGGGAGGTATATCATTCCCTTTATATTGTTAATCTTCGATTTTATTCTGGTTGGGTCGATTTTTAGAGTTATGTTTATGAATAAAGAGGTGAAACTCATGCTGCCATGAGTTTCAGCAGAAACTATGGTTGCATGAAGTATATGGCTCTGTATTTTCGACTACTTTAACTTCGGAATCTTACTGTGAGCCTCAAACAAACGTTGTAGAGATATGAGTTTTTGTTCTGTGGCTGAAATTTGGGATCATTTAGAATTGATTTGAGTGAGATACTCCTATTTTACTAAAGTATGCCAGATTCAACTCTGCATGTGCTGGAAAGGCACATGCAGTGTGGAATTTCGAACTTTTGACAAAGTTTAATTTTGATTTTGTTGTCGATTTTTACATGACCTTGTAGATCTTTTAAGTCTCTTGAATTTAAAAAAAAGAATGACTTATGTTGGACTTATTTTCAATTAAATATGAATTTTATACTTTAAGTGTGCAAATCATGTTCTGCATGGGGGTGAAAAAGTCATGCAGAGTGTTGTCCGAGTTTCTGAGCATTTTCGGCCAGGAATTTCGAAAACTCTCCAGATACAAGTATTTTAGTACATTGGGTTTTCTGTCATTTGCCACTGGAATTACCCATTTTGGTTTTAAAATGAAAACGTTATGACAATTGTACAAATACTGCTCGAGATGGAAAACAGAATTTCAAAAGCTACGTATTTAGGGTTTTAACTACTTTTAATGGAAGAAATAGCCCGACATTATTAGACAACAAAATGAAGTCCTTTGAGTGTTTGAACTTTGAGCACTGGAATCGGGTCATTCGGAAGTTATATGATTTTATTATGAATTTTCTACTAAATTTGCTCAGTCTGAAATTAAGGGAAAAATCAGTAGGAATCACCCTTAAAAACTTGTTTTAGCTTTTGTGCCTAAATAAGCACTTCGTGATAATTTTGTAGTATTTATGACCAGGTTAAATAATTTTGGGACTATTTTGGAGCACTCGGTAAAATTATTATTGGTCCGAGGTACGTAGAAAACGGGTTTTATCACGATGTCTGGCAAAGACATGTGATGTTCCCGGGTATGATTTACTTGTCATTACTTGCTCCTTATGTGACTATGTGATAAGTTGATTTGCAGTATGTGAATTACATGGTACATTGACTGCATGATATATGATGACATGAGATTTGAGGTGCATCACATGAGATTATGATATTGCATGATGCATTGACACGCATGGACATTGAGCATGTCATGTTGAGCCTATTGATTCGTTCTTGGTACCTATATCTTTTCTTGGTATGAGTGATGCGTGTCTGGGGATGATGGGCAGCTGTTGGCTCGGCAGGAGTGAGAGTGAGCTGAGGGATGCCGGAGCGACGAGCGTGCCGACGTCGCCCAGACACGAGGATGATGGACCGCCGATGGCTCGACTAAGAGATAGATCGGAGCGCGGAGCGTGTCACATCCTGCTCGAGCACTGATGAGTGATTGTTGATCTTCCTTTGGACCCTTGAGACAGGGATATGCGAGATTTGATACCCTTCATATGCATTTGCATTCATGCACGGCATGCATCGCATGTTATTTGTCATACACTGTGATTTTATCTGTTTCTCGTACTGGGGTTCTGACCCCCTTCGCGGGGGGCTGTCATGTCTTTGTTGGATGGACATGACAGGTATTGCAGGTGGACGTACTGTGGATGCTCGAGACGAAGCATCGATAAATACCAGAGCTCCTGGAGAGCGAGCTCAGGTATATGGTTTATGTTTTGAGTCCCAGTAGTTGTTTAGTATTTTTACTTATGTTTTAAATTACCGGGGTATGCCCTGAGTATCTGTATTTTTAAGTATTACTTTACTGAGAAATTATATGTAATGCTTATGCGATGAATATCATGTTAGATGTAAAAATGGAAATACATATTTTCACTACTCGGAAATGTTTTAGAAACAAAATGCGAAAAATTTTGAGGGTCACTTTTTGAAAGTTTTTAACTAAATCTTCCGCTGTTTACGTTAATATAACATTCGTGTGTTAATTAAACCTCTGATTAGGACCAGGCCTTCACATATGCACACCCCAAAAACCCAAAACTTAAATTTTTCATTTTAATTAATTTATCTCTAAAATATTATCGGAGTATATTTTACAATCACAAAATATTTTAGGATCCGATTAATTTGCCAGTTGACCTTCACTTGGTCAATTCCACTTCTAATTAATTCTAAAATTAATTATCAATAAAATCCAAATCATATTTAGTCCAACAAATGATTAATAATAATCTGGACATCACAATTCTCCCCAACATATAAAATTCGTCCTCGAAATTTCAACGCGTGCTTACCATAAAAGCCAACTGTAAAATTTACGTACCGTATATAGCTCAAGATAGAGACTTTACTATCCATAAGGCGACAGTCATCGGAATCATCATGGCTCACACATGTGCCCCATTGCACCAACGATCGCAAGAAGCGTTTAACCGTAAAACTTCTTTGTCATATCTCACTACCTGTGTACTTTCATCGACACAATTCCATTGCACAATCTTATTTCTCGTCATACACTTTTATTACAGTACCCATCATATAATCTCGTTAGATCATGCAATCCATGATTTCATGCATATTCAAGAATATATGACAATACATCAACATTTATCTTAATTAACTTCATACCTGTGTCGTTGCAAATGTATGCAACTTATCCCCACATCATCACTATCATCCGTATGAAGTAACGGTACTCTTGAGCCTTTATGCATCAATCTTTCATATATCATCTCCTGGCTATTATCTGGTGCAAGGTAATGACTAGAAAACCCATTAGTCATTTTCACATACGTATATACATATTATACACACCAATAGCCACAGACCATCAGTATCAATTCATGATAAATGGCTTAACACCCATATTTTCATGTCACGATTATACTCATCTAACACCAGGCATCAACATCAATATCGAATAGTTCGTGACATACCTTTGTAGATGGATTCATCTACAATACACAATGGCACCATAATATCATGTTAATCACAGCACTCACATACTCTTAAGTATCAACATTTCCATATTACTTCACCCAATTATTATCTGTCATAGGACAAATACCAAAATAATCCCGTTAGCATTTCTCAAATACTAGTAACATAACACGTACCTTGTCGTTTACGCATTTTGACATCCATAATGTTTCTGTCATCAAACACTAATTCCTGCATCATAAGTTTCTCGCAGTTCTATACACAACATGCTACTGCACATTATCACATAGGGTGATTGAAATTTAACATAAGAATCAGTTGCATGCTTTAATGACGCAATTTATATCAATCTTTAACTCATCCTCGAAACATAATAATTTATTAATCATGAATATTCACAATGAACACATGTCCACACACGACATTCGTAGTAATCACGCGTCATCCCGTGACATACTCATGCCATCCCGTGACACACTCATTAAACTCATGTCTATCTGATTGTATTCCATTCAACATAATAGGTGATTAATCAATTATTAATCCCACCACATACAAAACTAGCATGCTTTCACGACAATAATTATTGTCACACAATGATTAACATCTATTTTCAATATCTCATCACTACACACCGTAGATATGAGAGTGCTATCACAGAGGTTACACCCCTTCTTGCCTTATTACCGCAATAAAACATGAATGACACATCTAGGTTCCACTTCAATTCTATTATCAACTTTTCTACATGTACATGATTTCAAAATCAATATGAATCAACAAAATAACTCGAATCAACATATATCAATATGTTCAACTAACTGAAACGGTTTACCTCGATATTTTGTCCTCCTGGACCGATTCAATATCCTCTTGGGCCTAAATCACATATACCCAATGAGCAATAACATAACTGTACATAGCACAACTTCTATTGCCATCTGCAATCAAAGCATCATCAATACTCATTGCTAACACAATTGCAATACAACATCATTCATCGTTAATCACAATAACGGTACTAAAAATATTCATTGCTAACACATAGCAATGCATCAATCTTCATCGCCCTACGGCGGTACATAATGCTCATCGCCAACGCTGGCATACATAATATCCATAATCATAATGAATATACATTCTTAAAACAATAAGATGTAATAACACTTACTGTACACAGTTGATCCACACTTGATCCTTTAAATTGTCCCTGCTCTCAATCATAAATATTCCACAAAATATGAGTTCATATCAGTACACAAATTGATATACTCACCATCAACCGAATAGCGATGAGACGTCGCAATATATATAATCGGCGGTAAGAACCATCGCCATGGAATCAGCGGATGCACCATCAATAAACACATGTCTGGCGGCATGAGCCATCGCCATTGACATAGCAGAAAGAGGCATCGCTATACATGTACCCGGCGGCATAAACCATCGCCAATC
Organism: Haberlea rhodopensis; assembly: GCA_907163345.1. Taxonomy (NCBI): domain Eukaryota; kingdom Viridiplantae; phylum Streptophyta; class Magnoliopsida; order Lamiales; family Gesneriaceae; genus Haberlea; species Haberlea rhodopensis. The sequence continues at coordinate 146,924 of CAJQUN010000740.1, read as the reverse complement.
ATTATAGCGGAATGAGACATCGTTATCAATACACATGGCGGCATGAACCCTCGCCAACCAATATAGCGGAATGAGACATCGCTATCAATACACATGGCGGCATGAACCATCGCCAACCAATATAGCGGAATGAGACATCGCTATCAGTACACATGGCGGCATGAACCATCGCCAACCAATATAGCGGAATGAGACATCGCTATCAATACACTTGGCGGCATGAACCATCGCCAACCAATATAGCGGAATGAGACATCGCTATCAGTACACATGGCGGCATGAACCATCGCCAACCAATATAGCGGAATGAGACATCGCTATCAATACACTTGGCGGCATGAACCATCGCCAACCAATATAGCGGAATGAGACATCGCTATCAATACACTTGGCGGCATGAACCATCGCCAACCAATATAGCGGAATGAGGCATCGCTATCAATACACTTGGCGGCATGAACCATCGCCAACCAATATAGCGGAATGAGACATCGCTATCAATATCGAATAATGTGGTTGTTCCGGTCTTGTTATAGCAGCGGAATTTTAGGACCCCTCGCTTTGACATATAGCGGCATCATATGATATCCCTCGCTTCGACAATGACAACGGCATGTTACCTCGCTTAGACATGACAACGGCAAATATCATACTACCATCGCTTCATATGACAGCGGCAAGTACCTCCCTCGCTCGAATATAACAACTACCGGAACTTCCACTAGCTCCCTGTACCTGCATCCAGGTTAATACAACAGTTCACAATATAATGATCGATACCATATAACCACAATATTCCACATTAATCACTAGAATTGTGACTGTTCCGGTCCCAATACAACAGCGGAATTGTAGGACCCCTCGCTTCGACAATGACAGCGGCATGTTACCTCACTTAGTCATGACAGCGGCAAGTACCTCCCTCGCTCGGAGATAAAGGCTACCGGAACATTCATCAATTCTACCGCAATAATCAAATACAACAATTGGTTCCATTATCACAATATATCACTATCATTTCACATATATCATCACATGTAAGGATCCACTATCCACGATATACATAATCAAAGGTGTAACACGTTTTACCGTCCGAAGCCCGTACGTTTCACCTTTCCTGATTTTCCTACAAAATCAGATCCTTTAACATGAAGTGCTAGACATCACCATTAATGCCATCACATCGCATTCTACACGATTCCTGCAATTATAATGATTAGCACCACTTTTCATATCATAAAAGCACATAAACAACTAGTTGTGTCATACAACATTAATGCTATCATGCATAATTATGTGCTATCAATAACTTCCTAAGCCCTTAACAGCCCTAAAGAGCAACCACTGCTCTGATACCACTAATGTAAGGCCCCAACACTTAAACTCGTCATTAGTTCATTTATGACGTCGTATGTGTATAAATTTTTCATTTTCTTTTCATTCTTTAAAACGAATCATTACTTGTTTCCCATAATCCCAAGACACAAACAAATGCTCAACATAATATGTTCATCTCTGCCAACAAATAGACTCAGGGGTTTCACCCAATATCATCCCCATTATACCACTTTTGCATTGTGGGTTTTTATAAAAATTTGGGCAGAGTCTCCCCACAAACTGAGCTATCCGAAAATAAAAACTCATCACATAATATAATTCCCGACCAGGGACAACGCAATATTAAACAGAATATAGAAACACAAGTAAATTCCCGGCCAGGGAAAACACCACACTAATAAGACAACAAAAGTGGGTTTCAACACCCTTATACAGTCCATATACACATACAAGTGCTCACAGAAGAGCAACGAATAACGGATACACATCCGGATGCATAATTAGTATAAATACCAACCGCTCAACCTTGTATATCGGCTCAATCACATACTATGCTTCTGGAAGCATCATCCAACAAGGTTCGAGCCTAGTACTCCAAAACAACATCGTACCTGTTGTACCTGTTTCAACAGAAACAGCCCCCACACAGGGTGAGCACACTCCCACTCAATATTCAATCACAAATCAACATATGAAATCATAATGCAACAATTTAGATTATTCAAAACTCATAAAGTATACTCCCTGTACAATTCCGAATCTGTATGGCTTCCATACACTGTTCCTGTTTCAAACTCACGCACTTCATAATGTCAAGTTTAATATTGTCACTGAAAATATAATACTCAACAACACTTATGAATTCAATACAATGACAATATATTATTTATGCTCAAACATAAATAGTTCTACATCAATGTGAACCTGGTTATCCCAATGTAACCCTGGTTATCCCACCATCTCATTCTCGATACTTTCTCATATCGCTCATGCCCACGGCATCACTACTCAACAAGTAAAATTGGATCACGTACCACTACGTGTCCCCCATAACTCGTATATGAAACTCAATTAGTAAAGTCAAACACTTACCTGAATCATCATATTCAAAATTCCATGTATACATGAATGTATAGATACTAGATATACCTGCTCGTACGTCACCACGTACCTTATAGTAGACAACATGAACAAGCTATCATCAACGCCCGAAGCCTCCTGTAGAGTCTATATCGAATATCAATTCAACATTAGCTCATAATCCGAGCAATGAACATCCATCAAATAGTTCTTACTTTCATTTCCATATCACAAATTAATAACTCAATATTATGAATCAAATCATAATCAACACTTTGATGCACACATCCTCACATGAATCATGATATATCATTGGTAATGCAACACCCCATTTTCTCCCATCATCCGCTACATCACACACATGATGCAGGATACATACACCCATACGTGCAAGATCACGCCAAACTCACATAGTAGTTCACTAGACACGCAAGTTCAACAGAGGGAAGAAAGTGCAAGGGTGTATGCATAATAATATCCAACTAGTGTCTAACTAAAACAATCCAAGTAAGACAATTAACATGTTCCACAATTAATCAAACCCACACCGAGGTGATTCAAACCAAGACGCGAAAGAAGGGATCCATGAAGATACAAGATTCTACTCTTTTAAATCTAATCCCCTTAATCCCTACATAAAGTCATTTATTGATTAAATTCAACTTTAACACTTTAAAGATGCATTGGTTCCATAATTCTTGATTTAGTACTAATAAGATTTGAAACTCAATAAATTGACATAATCATTAATACATGCCATGCTATCCACTTGAGCATAATCATCACCATAACTCTATTCCATGTCAACACATACTAGCATGTATCTAGTCTTCACCTTTTAACAACAATGACACTAAATCACGACATTTAATCACCAATTCATTTTCAACAATTATCCGTTCAATAATGTGAGTTATGATTAAATCCCTACAATTAATAACATTTTCATGCTATCCAATTCCCAATTGTTCATACTGTGATGCCCCGAAATTAATTAATGGTAACTTGGACATTAATTATGTTTATATGATGTATCATGTGTTGATGGATTTATGTGTTGGGTATTAAGATGTTAACATGATTAATTGTGTTAAATTATCAAATATGAGGAAGATGTGATTTTAAATGAAGTTTAGAGCATTGTTGAAAAATGCTTTTGAAATACCAAGTAGGGTATTTTATACATCATGTTAAGTTTGGGGCTACAATTTTTATTAAGTCATTACAACCCCTTTTTAATCCCCTACCCATCACTTTAAACCCCCACTTTACTTTCACCTTTTAAAAAAATCCCCAAATCACTTCCCAATCCCAAACCCAACCCATTTTCGAAATCCACCAAAAAGGAAGAAGGAAAGTTCCACAAAAACCTTGTTTGTGTGATCTTTGCTAGGATTTGGAGCCTACAAGAGGTATGGAACCATTCCTATAAGTTTTATGATGTTTGGTGTTGAAATGGGTTAAGTTTTTGATGTTTTATGTGGGTTTGTTTGGGTATGTGTTGTTTATGGTTGGGGTATGATTTTTGAAGTGTTTTATGTTGGTTTTGGTGGGTTATGATGTTATTGAAGTTGTTAAGAAGTTTGGTTTTGGGTAGCATGTGAAAGAGCTTGAAAAATGAGCATTAATGGCGAAAATTCGATGTACAGCATTCGGCGATCGATCGCCCGTCCTTGGCGATCGATCGCGAGCGTCCAGTACCAGCCAGAGGCATTTGGCGATCGATCGCCCCTTTTGGGCGATCGATCGGCGGGCCTGGCGATCGATCGCGCCAAAAGTGGCGATCGATCGCCAAGAAGGAGATTTTGGCCCCTCGTCCAGTGCGATCTCGCGATCGATCGCGCCTGGGCGGCGATCGATCGCGAGCTGTAAAAAAAGTGGATTTTGATATTTTTGTGGGATTTTGGATATTGGACTATGTTTAGCTTCTAATATCAATTTGTATGGTTGTGTAGAACCATCCCAGGTGCCCACAACATCCAGGAGATAAAGCTCTCCAAATTCTCCACTTTTGGGAATTAAGGTACATAAGAAGCGTACGGGCATCGGACGGTAACACCCTCCCAACTATGACTATGTATTGATTGCATAAGTTTATGATGATAATGCTTACGATGATGATTATGATGACGATGTTTATGATGATGATGCTTACGATGATGATTATGATAAGTAAGTTTATGATGACGATGCTTACGATGATGATTATGATAAGTAAGTATATGATGATGACGTTTACGATGATGACTATGATGAGTAAGTTTATGATGATGATGTTTACGATGATGATTATGATAAGTAAGTTTATGATGATGATGTATATAGTGATGATGTTTATGATGATGATTGGGATAAGTAAGTTTATAATAATGTTATACGATGTTTATAAAAGGGTAAGATGCCCACATGGTAAGATGCCATACAAGGTTATAATGTGGTAAGACGCCACGGGGTAAGATGCCCATATAGTAAGATGTCATACGTTGTTATTATGTGGTAAGATGCCACGGGGTAAGATGCCCATATGGTAAGAGACCACACGATGTTATTATGTGGTAAAATGCCACGGGGTAAGATGCCCATATGGTAAGAGGCCATACAATGTTAATATGTGGTAAGATGCCACGGGGTAAGATGCCCATATGATAAGAGGCCATACGATGTTATTATGTGGTAAGATGCCACGGGGTAAGATGCCCATATGGTAAGGGGCCATACGATGTTATTGTGTGGTAAGATACCACGGGGTAAGATGCCCATATGCATGAAGGTAAATCAGGGCTAACAAGAAGCAGTCAACGAATAACCAGTAAATTACTTAACCAAGACTTGTACATTTACTGTTGTATCTTGTTATGATGCTTAAATGATGATGATGTTATAAGATAATGACGTTATAAGATGACGAAGTTATAAGATGATGCTGCTATAAGATGATGATGCTATAAGATGATGATATAAGATGATGATGCTTATATGATGATGACGTTATAAATGATGATATGTATAAGATAATGCTTATATGATGATGATGCTGTAAGACGACGATTTTAATCATTCATGTCAAGAATTAATGATTATAAGTATGGCTATGAAACAGGGACAACCAGAAAGGGGTTAATGTAATTAACCAGGAAGTATACGTTACCAATTTCTTTCATGCATTTATTTATATGCCATTGCCCTATGATGTTAAGTAACGATATACATGCTCATGATGGGTTGTTTCTGTAGGTACACTTTGGACTAAAGGACTAAGGGCCGGGTTGAGGCAGTGAGCTATGAGGAGCATGAAAGATGTTAGGATTCAGGATTTCTGGATAGTCTCTACTCTAGTAGTAGTATAATTCTATCGCTTCAACATTCGTATTGAGAATGTAATTAATTAAGGTTGAAATTTCATCTTTGGCTCGTAATCTTATTAGCTCAAAATTACAGTCGGAACCCATAAGAGGTTATGAATGCATGCTTAGTCCATAATACGTGTATAATATGATGTTAAGGTAGGAAGACCCTACACATACTCAATTTATCGTCACATAACCGCCTTAACTCATCACACTAATTTAAGTTAACCTTTTACATTAACAAAACATCATCCAACCACAAGGCACAACATATAGAGAAGTCTTGTACCTATACCAATACATGTTGGAATACACATTTTCTTGTATAAACTTCACCTACACACACTAATACATGCTGGATACAAACACACACACACAGAACACACACGAACACACACTAATCTGCACACAGAACACACACGCACACACACACTGCTGCACACACTAGCAACTATTCGAAAAAAGCCAGCAAAATCGAACCAAAGTTCATCAAAAATTCGAGGGATTTCAGGTAAATAACGACTGAGGGACGGCGAGGATTACCCACAAAAAAATCGAAAGAAAATCGTCCCAAAATCGGACGAAATCGCGACTTCAACCCGCGGCGCTTCCTTGCAAGATCCGGACGCAATCCTCGACGAGACTTCGCGATATTGGTATGGAAAGAAGTGCCTGGGAGATACGAAGGTGGTGGCGGTTCGGACGCCGGAAGGAGCTCGGACGGCGGTGGGCGCGGCGGTTTAGTGGCGAGGGGTCGGATGAGCGCGATGCAGAAAGGAAAGAGGGGGGTTCGGATTTTTCAGTGCGTGATTTTACACCTTTTAATGTGTGTCCGAAAATGCCCAACAAACATATTTATTTTTTTTGTATCCTTGCCCGGTTTTGTACATCGAAGTGTCACCGGTGCACTGATAATTTATTTTTAGACAACGATTGGGATTTATACACACCCCAAAAACCCAAAACTTAAATTTTTCATTTTAATTAATTTATCTCTAAAATATTATCGGAGTATATTTTACAATCTCAAAATATTTTAGGATCCGATTAATTTGCCAGTTGACCTTCACTTGGTCAATTCCACTTCTAATTAATTCTAAAATTAATTATCAATAAAATACAAATCATATTTAGTCCAATAAATGATTAATAATAATCTGGACATCACAGATATGAGATATCAAATCAACATATGGGTACATGTTAGAGAACGATGTACTGGACAGACCCACCATGAGAATGCAACATGGATAGTTATATGATCGTCATATGCAATTCTCATAGTGATAATAATGTATGTAATCCTTACGACTTGTGATCATCAGAGATCCCAACATAAGGAGTTATGTATCTTGATATCGTCAAACGTTACCCGTAACAGGGTATACTATAAAGGCGACTATTGGATACACTACGAATTATGTAGAGGGATGTTGACTGATCGAGATAGGATTTGTCCCTCCTATATAACAGGAGATGTGTTTGGCCCTTGATCAAGTGAGAACTAAAATGCATGGCCATGCTCGAATGAGTCGATATGAGATATCGAGCTTATTCGTTTATTCTAGTTCTACTTGGAGATCAAGAAATAAAGATTGGATATACGAGTATGACTATTCCATGACTCGTGTTCAATCTAAACACAAAGGACAAAGGGATTAAGTTATATGGTTAATATTATCACAAGTTCTATAGGTTATGTCGAGTCATTGACATTCTTGTAATTTGGGTAGCCTCGATGTGTTGCTAGACACCGCTCCTTGCTTGCGACATAAAATGAGATTTTATGTCACTGCCAACATTATAAGATCCTATCGGGTCGCACAAAAGATTAAATCGAGAAGGGAAATTAAATTCATGGGATGAATTAAATAATTAAGAGGAGTCTTAATTAATAATCATAATGATTAAATTAAATCATGGGCTTAAGCCCATGAGGCTTTATGAAAGCCTTTAATTAATCATATATATAATATGATTGCATGGTAATTAATGGTAAACAACTTCATATCATACTAACCTAAAAACCAAGAAAACCACACGGCCACCACCACACAAAAGAGCTCTCGGCTTCTTCTTCATAGCCGAAGAGAATTTGTGAAATTTTGGGCGAGCCTTTCGATTTAGAATCGAGTGTCTTTCTTGTTCCGGTTTAATAACTTGTCTAGCAAATTGTTAATAAACTATCCCTTCACCCGATTTGATCGTGTGGATACCGTTGAGGCAAAACTTGCTAAGTTTTGCTAGTGACTCGGAGGAGGCGTTGGACGTGGTGCAGCTCCGTGGAATCGGCTCAAACACGCTACAAGGGTGAGACACTTGTTATTCCTTTATCCGATATGAAAACCTATGTATAGATCTGCTGGTTAGTAATCCATATAAAATTTTATTCCGCTGCGTTGTATGCTCTTGGATTACTTACATGCACCATGTCATGACATGTCTCAACAAGTACCCTATTATCACGAGCCCCATATGATATACCTATTCAGCTCAATATGTCAGTGGAACCACATCACATCTTCATATTAGCAGCACATATCATAGTACCATACTCATCTGTGATAATAGCCAGAGCATATACCCACACCAGGTGTATATCTCTCAAGCCAAAGCATATGTAGTATATCTATCGTGGCAACGATCCTAGCCAAAGCATATACCACACCAGGCATATCTATCAAGGCAATGATCTCACCAAAGCATATACACATATCTATCAAGGCATCCATCTCAATCATATGAAATCCATGTATGCATATGCATATGATACTACCAATCATATGACACAAAGATAACATAAATCATATGATATCATAACCATAACATCATCAATCACATCATATCTAGACTCCGTACGTCAACACGTACCTGTACTGCGACACAAACGAGTTAAATTAGGCGTCACTGGCTAAGTGCCTCATTGTCCCGTCCCCTGAGATGATGCTACAACAATGCCAACAATATATCATGTTATCATAGGCATTAAAATCAAATTCTACAAAATATAATATTTTTCAAAACCTAACTATGGCGATCGATCTCATGCTTTGAGGCGATCGATTGCCTAATGTATTGATCTTCGGCGATCGATCTCCTAATTTCAAGCGATCAGTCGCCTCTCCTTTGAAAAACCTACTGCCTCGAGGCGATCGATTGACTACTTTGAAGCGATCGATCGCTCAAACACCGACTTACCCATGTTTAGCCATAGGCGATCGATTGCCTAAAACGCAGCGATCGATCGCCTCCTCTGTTTCAGAAACAAACATGGCGATTTTCAACCTTCTTCATGGTATTTCTTACACAATTCATTTCCTATCCTTTAACCACAGTTCATAAAAACCTTAGGATCATATAAACATGTTTTCTAATATTATAGCACCAATATCTTGGCATAAACACAAGTTATGATTCTTCACATGAACATCATATATCCTACTTCACATATATCAACATCAATGATAATATTCAAGTGTAAAACTATGAATTCCTTACCAAGATGGTACTATTTCACTTCACACACCTTCCTAGCTCAATTCACAAGTGAATCCCAAGCTCAAACCAACAAGAACTTGAAAGAAATGGAGAGGAGCTTGTGTAGTGTTTTAGTAGGTGTAAAATGAGAACTATGTGATTTTCCTCCCTAAATCACCTTGATATAAGGTCATTAGTTCCCTAAATCATTTGTTATCATATCATTTGAAATTAATGACATGTTCAATAACATGTACATGAAATGAAATCCAAATTCAAATGCAACTCAAATACACATGCCAATGCACCTTCAAATGCATACAATTATATTCCAAATTCATATCCCACTACACAATTCATATCTTTGTTCACAACTCACATATCTCCTATGTTTCTTGTTCATGTTACCTCATAATAATTCATTCTTTTATTTCCTCGATCATCACTCGGTTCCATCCGAACTCGAGTCCACATCGTACAGTAATTATTCCAAATTACGCCATAATCATGTGACACGTAGAACAAAATAAATCGAGGCATTACAAGTTTTGTTGAAAGGCACCATATATGCACTTCTCCGTTGCCCATGCCTCTTATAGTCTCGACCCCCACAGGAAGAAGTTTGACTACGGATCAGATTGTCTATGATGGCCTCATTTATTTTGAGGATAATGAGTTAAGATCAGATTTGATTGTGCTGGGAATGACAGACTTCGATTGCATTGTGGGCATCGATGTTCTGAACAAGTATCAGGCAGTCGTAAACTGCAGGCAAAGGACTGTCCGATTCAGGTCTGATATGGGAGCCCAGTGGACATTCTTTGGGGATGGTTCTCGCCCAAAGATTCCGTTGATATCTGCTGTCAAGATGGCACAGTTATTGGAACGAGGTCATACAGGATATCTTATCTATGCTGTTGATATGACGGAAAAGAGGGAAGAGTTAAAGGTTGAGGATGTGCCCGTAGTGGCAGAGTTTGCTGATGTCTTTCCGGAGGAAATTCCCGGATTCCCACCAACGAGAGAGGTCGAGATTTGGGATTGAGTTACTACCAGGAACGTCTGCAATTTCTCGTGCCCCATATAGGATGGCACCAGCAGAGTTAAGGGAGTTAAAGATACAGTTGCAAGAGCTCCTTGACAAGGGCTACATAAGCCCTAGCGTATCGCCATGGGGTGCGCCTGTCTTATTTGTTAAGAAGAAAGATGGATCTATGCGCCTATGCATTGACTACAGACAACTGAACAAAGCTACAGTAAAGAGCAAGTATCCACTTCCGAGGATCGATGACTTGTTCGATCAGTTGCAGGGTACGAGGCTCTACAGTAAGATCGATCTGAGGTCGGTATACCATCAGATTCGAGTAAGGGAAGACGATGTTCAGAAGACGGCTTTCAGGACTAGATATGGGCACTATGAATTCCTGGTCATGCCTTTTGGGGTGACAAATGCCCCAGCTGTCTTCATGAGTTTGATGAACAGGGTGTTTCAGCCATATTTGGATCAGTTCGTCATAGTCTTCATTGACGACATACTTATTTACTCTCGGACGGAAGAAGAGCATGTAAGGCACTTGAGGACAGTGCTTCAGATCCTCAGGGATCATCAGTTATATGCAAAGCTTAGCAAGTGCGAGTTCTGGTTGGACAACGTGGTATTCTTGGGCCATGTCATATCTAGCCATGGGATATCTGTGGATCCCAGAAAGATTGAAGCTGTGTTAGAGTGGGCTGCACCCACTTCTGTACCGGAGATACGGAGTTTCCTCGGTTTGGCAGGTTATTGCCGACGTTTCGTCGAAGGTTTCTCGAAGATTGCCAAACCCCTGACACAGCTGACTCAGAAAGGAGTCCCCTTCTTTTGGTCTGAGGCTTGTGAGGAAAGTTTTCAAGAACTGAAGCGTCGCTTGACTACAGCGCCTGTATTGGTGATTCAGTCTGAGAATAAGAGGTTTGCCTTGTATACGGATGCGTCACTGCAGGGTTTGGGTTGTGTGTTGATGCAAGATAAGCACGTGGTGGCTTATGCATCGAGGCAGCTGAAGCCACACGAGGCTAGGTATCCAGTGCATGATTTGGAACTGGCGACCATCATATTTGCCTTGAAGATTTGGAGGCATTACTTGTATGGCACGTCTTTCACTATATATACGGACCATAAGAGCCTGAAGTTCTTATTCACTCAGGCAGAGTTGAATATGAGGCAAAGAAGGTGGATGGATTTGCTCAAAGACTATGATTGTGAAATTGAGTACCATCCAGGTAAAGCAAACTTAAAAGTAGACGCCTTAAGTCGGAAGGTGAAGAATACTGCAGAGGATGTCATGTATTTGTCGGCCTTGATGACTTCATATTGCCATCTGGGCTATGATTTCGATGTAGACACGTCGCCTGTGCGAGTGTCGACCTTATTGGCGGAGCCAGATATATTTGAGGCAATCAGGAAGGCCCAGAAGTTGGATAGTGAGGTTCAGAGATGGACATCATTGGTACTTCAGGGTCAGCCATCCAAGTTCAGAGTGGCTGAGGATGATTCTTTGAGACTGGGCAACCGATGGGTAGTTCCAGATACACCAGAACTGCGTAGAGGAATATTGGAGCGAGCTCACAGTAGTCGGTTCAGTATCCGCCCAGGGGGAAAGAAGATGTACAAAGATCTATGCGATCAATTCTGGTGGAGACGCATGAAGCGTGAGGTGATCATTTTCGTTAAAAGATGTTTGATCTGTCAGCAGGTAAAGGCAGAGAGGCAGAGGCCTGGTGGTGAGCTGAAGAGCTTAGAGGTGCCTGAATGGAAGTGGAAGCATATATCTATGGACTTCGTGACCCACTTGTCGAGGACGGCCTCAGGATTTGATGCGATCTGGGTGATCGTAGATAGGCTGACGAAGACGGCTCATTTCATCCCTTACAGTATGTCTTATACATACTTGAAGATGGCCCAGATGTATATACGGGATGTGGTGAGATTGCATGGTATTCCAGTCTCGATAGTGTCTGACAGGGACCCGAGGTTCACTTCACATTTCTGGGAGGGTCTCCAGGATTCAGTGCCGCTGGTGGAGTTCTCCTATAATAACAGTTATCAGGCGAGCATTCAAATGGATCCTTTTGAAGCTCTGTATGGACGACGATGAAGATCACCGCTGTATTGGGAGGACCTGACTAGCAAAGCGGTAGGAGGACCGGATATGATCAAGGATATGGAAGGTAAGATAAAGTTGATACGCCAACAGATGAAAGCGGCCCAGGATAGGCAAGCGGCCTATGCCAACAAGCGGCGACGACCGTTAGAATTCCAGTTAGGAGATAGGGTCTTCTTAAAGATCTCGCCCTTCAGGGGTGTGGTTCGTTTCGGTATGCGGGGAAAGTTGTCTCCGAGGTATGTCGGGCCATATGAGGTGTTGCAGCGTATCGGTACTTTGGCATATCGTTTGGCTCTGCCGCCGTCTTTATCAGGCATACACGATGTTTTCCATGTCTCTATGTTAAGGAAGTATGATCCAGACCCGTCTCATGTCTTACAGCCTACAGAAGTTCAGTTAGACTCAGATGTGTCCTACGTTGAACGACCGATCAGAATTCTGGATCGAGAGGATATTAGACTACGGAGCAAAGTTATACCGATGGTCAAAGTTCATTGGGATCGTCGGGGTGTCGAGGAGGCTACATGGGAGATGGAACGACATATGGTGCAGCACTATCCGGAACTATTCTCTGGTATGTTTTTTTTATGTTTAGTTCCGTTATGATGATGTATGTGGATTTCGAGGATGAAATCTTATAAGTAGGGGAGTAATGTAATACCCCCGAAATGTTATATGATTATGCGCTACGATGATGATTTCCGATGTGTTTAAGAGGGTTGTGATACTTTAATTGGGGGTTATAATTATGATATGATGATATGGTTTAGGGGGCATGTTAGGTGTTTTTAATTGTTGTATTGATGTAGTAAAATTATAAAATATCAAAGGAAGATATTTTTATACATCGTATGAAATACCGGGACACAATTAAACACCACAAAACCACCCTACATGCAACCACCCACCCCCCACTTGCAGCAACCCACGCCCCCTCCCCTGTTTTCTGGAAAAGAGTTGACCAAGTAGTCATGTTGGCACTTAGATATTTTCACTTTGGTCTCTTCCAAAAACCTCATTCTTCCTCCCTTCTTTTCGTCTGAAATCTGGACTGCTGCTAGGAGGAAAGTGATCGGAAATTCCTTGTCTCTTCTTGACAAAAATCGGAGAGCAAAAGTGGTGAGCAATCACGCTGGTTCACCAGCTTTTTCGTTTTATACATATGTTTTCTTTGTAGCATATTTGGCATGCTAGTGTAGGTTTCGATGAAATCTTGTTATGAGTACTTTTAAAAGATGTTTATGAAGCCCCTAGCATGTCTTGTTAAGTAACTTGCATGCTTTATGTGTTAGATTTTCGGTTGTAAAAAGGGCTCCTCGAAAATCTGGGCAAGGAAGTGCCCTGTTTGTATGTTGAGTAGGGCTTTTATTATGAAGATTTGAAGCATGCTAGCTTAGGTTATGGGAAAACCTTTGACGTGATTACATACATGGAAGTTTGGTGAAAATGCCAGCATATTTGTTTAAGCATGAACTATGGGCTATGTGGTAGTTTCGTTGCCATAAAGATGTATGTTCAATAATTCTGGGCTGTGTAATTATGCCCTGTTTTTCAGAAAAGTTGATCGAGTATTGATAAAAAGGGGTAGTTTTAATGCATGTCGGTTTAAGTTATGAGTGAACCTTTAATTTAATACATGCATGGAAGTATGATGAAGCTATTGATATGCTTGTTTAGGCATTGTATGTTATGTTATGAAGTAGAATTAATGGTGTGAAAAGAGGTGCTCAAAAATCTGGGGAAGTCCCGATTTTTCAGAGCTCTCAATCGATCGAGATTTTGGTCCCGATCGATCGAGCGAGACAGAATGTTTAAAGCATGTTTTGAATTTCAGGTGCCGATCGATCGATGGATTTCTCGATCGATCGGTGAAGTTCCTCGATCGATCGGTAAAATGTTTCGATCGATCGATCGAGGCAGAATGGTTGGGCACTGTTTGTGCACAGTTTCTCGATCGATCGAGACCTCGGGGCCGATCGATCAAGAGAGGCAGAATGTTGAAAAATAAAATGATGATTTATTTTGTTAAGTTTATGATGTGAGATGGTATTGAGGCATCTAATATGGTATTGTATGGTCTTGTAGAACCATCCCAGGTACCGGCACCATCAAGGAGATAAGTCTGTTTACTCCTCCTTCTTTTGAAAAGGTACGTAAGAGACGTACGGGCATCGGACGGTAACACACATCTTTACACTACAACTATGCTTTTATTGCATGAGTATTCACGATGAAATGATGATGTTTATACGATGTTTAAATGATGATGTTTATACGATGTTTATATGATGATGTTTATACGATGCTTATATGATGATGTTTATGCGATGTTATTTGTGGTAAGATGCCACGGGGTAAGATGCCCCACATGGTAAGAGGCCATGCGATGTTATTTGTGGTAAGATGCCACGGGGTAAGATGCCCCACATGGTAAGAGGCCATGCGATGTTATTTGTGGTTTGATGCCACGGGGTAAGATGCCCCATATGGTAAGAGGTCATGCGATGTTTATAATGTGGTAAGATGCCACAGGGTAAGATGCCCATATGCATGTTTATAAATCAGGGACAACGATAAGAAGTTAATGAATAACCAGCATATTTACTTAATCAATGTTTCATGCATTTACTATGATGTTTTATGATGTTAAGTAAGATTGTATATGCTTATGATGTGTTGTCCCTGTAGGTACGCTTTTGGACTAAAGGACTAAGGGGTCGGGTTGAGGCGGTGAGCTACGAGGAACACAGGAATGTATAGGATTCAAGTCACGATTAGTATCTACTCTAGGAGTAGTATAAATCTAAATATTAACATCCTTTTGGGAATGTAATGAATTGTTTTTGAAGTCTTTTTATTTTGGCTTGTAATCCTGTTAGCTCATGTAACAACCAGAACCTTAAGACGTTATTAATGCATGATTAGTCCTTCTTACGTCTATTAATCACTGTTAAGGTGGGAAGACCCCACACTTGCTGAGAGAACAGGTAATTCTGTCCGCGCTGAATACCGCTTATGCTAGCCGTCATCTTTTCTCTGAAGGATTCAAAATCCAAGTGTGTAGACCTTTGACTCTGATGAATGTCTCTGACTCGTTGAGATAGAGAGAGACAGTTATCATAGAGTTGTTGAAGAGACTTGGCCAGAGATGAGGCTTCAGCAGGTACATGGTCCGGAGAGTGATCAGAAGGTGACGCAGTCAGATCAACGGCTGCTTCAACTAGTACGATTGTGAAAATGGCAGATTGGCGTATATCGGACTGGATCAAAGTATCTAAGTCCTTAGGGAATTCTTCCAAAACGCCAAATCTTCAGCAGACTGATCTGGAGAAGTGATAGGTCTGGTAGGCTCCTCATCCTGTAAAGCTGCAACAATTGTTGACACCACGAGATCCGGATCGACGGAGTCTGGTGAGACAACTTTCGGAGGTGCGTCTTTTGGACTGTGCTGAATATGGGAGACTGAGGATGCCAGAGGGATGGAAGTTGTGGGAGAGTCCAGCAAGACATCCATGGCTTCAGTCTCTGCTGCAGACGGAGCATTGGTCAGTGGCTGCTCCGCTGTATCAGAAGTGATTGGCTCAAAGAATGATTCTGCCACAATCTTGCTTGCAGAGGGATGATCTGGGCTGGGAACGAGAGTGGAAATATTGAGCTTCTGTCGTTGAAAACGAACAGCCATGTGAAGAGTACGAATATCCATCTTCAGCTGAGCAATGACAGCACCGTCATCTTTGGCAGTCGGATTGTTGGCATCAAAGTTCGCCTTTTTGGCTGTAATGAGTAAGTTTGCCAGTCTGAGCCTGTGATTAGCCTGGAACAATTCTTTGCGATGCACCGCAATCCGCACATCATCAGTTTCTGTCCCTTTAAGGACTTCTTGTTCAATTTTGTGGAGCCTGTTGAGCTTGCCGAAGAACAGACCGAAGTGGTTGATCGTTCTATATTCAACCCATTCATCGAACACCACATTAAGCTCCTTAACTTTGTCTTCAACATCTTCCATGGCGATGTCAATTGCTGTTTGAGCAGCTGACTTTTGTTTGGAAGAGAGGGGCTCAACTAGGATTGCTTTCCCTTTGCCAGTGGTAGACGAGGGCTTAATCCCTGATTGGGTGTAGTCCCCTAAGTCTTTGATAACAATTCCCTTAACCACAGGGGTAGTGGAAGGGACTCGGATGGTGACCTTGGGTACAGTGTGTGGAGCTATTGAAGGTCGAACTTTTGAAGGTTGAATTGGGGTTTGGGTTGCAGGGGTGGCTTTTGTGGAGGGCAAGGTAGATATGGGTTTGATATTTATGATCTGGGTTCTTGGCTTCTTTGGAGGAGGTTTGGCTGGAGATGAAGGTGCAGAGGCAGAATGAGTTTCCTCTGAGTCAGTCTGGACTTTCAGTTGGCTCTTGACTCTAGGTTTTCTAGCAGCAGCCTTGTTCCTGTCCCCGTTCAATCTTTACAGTTACCAAATCAGAGGGAGTGGGTGGAGCACCTTTGGATTTAAGTAAGGCCAAACCCTTGGGGTTGAGAATCTTGAAGGGGTTAAGTGCAAACGACTTTCCCAGCTCGATGTCCATTGTCTCCAAGAGCTTGCTGAGAGGAACATCAAAGCAGACAGCCTGTTTGGATGCAATGACTGTTTCTAGCAGGACGCCAAACAAGATAGCAGACCAGTTCATCTTCTGTCCGGAGTGGATAGCAGCCCTGGCCCGGAATTTTTGGCGGTTATGGCGTCATATCTTCCGGCTTTTCCCAACAGTGGCTTGCCAACAATCTCACAGAGGACTTGAAAATGCAACAGCATTTCTTTCTTCTTGTAGGATGGCTGCAGTTTTTGGCCAAAATAGATACTTTGCCCTGAAGATGGGTTAGAGTGGCCTGAGGGATGTGATCAAAGTCAGTCAGACCGGTGTTAGGAAGACCAAAGGTCTTTGACAGCGTTGTCTGAGAGATGTCAAACGATTTGCCCTTGACTGAGGAGGAGATTAACGTCTTTTGAGAAACAACATTGGCGAACAGTTCTCAAATCTCTGACTCGTAAACCACCGTCCCACATTCCAGAAAGTTTCTTAATCCTGAGGATTCCAAGGATTTAAACATAGAAACCATTTCTGGATCTTCAGCCCTGTAAATTTCATCGAACTCAACAGATAGAGAGTTGTGAGTGATAGTGGCCATTAGAGTATGTATGAAGAATGCATAGAGAATTGACAGATTTGAAAGTTAAAAACAGACAGCAGTAAGTCGTAAAAAGTGAAGTGTGAGTGAGATGTACAGCCCGCTAAATAGGAGAGATAGGATACGTGTATGTATCTCGATGACTAATATTTAAGCAATTCAAAATAAACGGTCAGGATGATAGAGAGATAAGGCGGTTAAAATACGATCAGTACGGGCTGTTTAAACAATTACTCAGTTAAAGACTGGTTGTGATTGAACATACAGATCATAGGATAATATCAGATTTGACAGGGATCGGTCTGAAAGTTCGGACCGGTCTGTGTCTTTCTGATTGTTGTATAATCGATCTGTGCCAGTACACAAATTTAAAGATACCTCTAAAATATTAAGATAAATCTATTAAGCCAAGAATTTGACGAAAATAATTAAACTTAGCCTCAGGAAGTGGTTTGGTGAAAATATCTGCTGCTTGCGGGTCTGTTGAAATGTGCTCAATCCGAATTTCCTTTTTGCCAACGCGATCTCGAATAAAATGATGTCTGATATCAATATGCTTTGTTCGAGAGTGCAAAACAGGATTATACGTTATAGCAAGGGCACTAGTGTTGTCACAAAATAACGGAGACTCAGCAGCTTGAATGCCATAGTCTTTGAGCTGATGTTGAATCCAGAGCATTTGAGCGCAACAGCTTCCAGCGGCAAGATATTATGCCTTAGCTGTGGATGTGACAATTGATGTTTGCTTCTTGCTAAACCATGAGATCAATCTTTCACCTAGGAATTGACAGGTTCCAGTGGTGCTCTTGCGATCAATCTTACATCCTGCCTAGTCAGCGTCTGAATATCCAATTAAACAGAAATTTGAATCTTTGGGATACCAAAGACCAAAGTTCTGAGACCCTTTTAGGTATTTAAGAATGCGCTTAGCAGCAAAAAAGTGGGATTGCTTTGGATCAGACTGAAATCTAGCGCACATGCAAACTGAAAACATAATATCAGGCCGGCTCGCTGTAAGATATAATAGTGATCCGATCAGACCTCGATACATGGTAACCTCAACTGCTGTCCCCTTCGTCTTTAACTAGCTTGATTGAAGGACTCATTGGAGTTGACGCAGTTGAACAAGTCTCCATTCCGAATCTTTTGAGTAGCTCTTTGGTATACTTGGTTTGATTGATAAAAATACCATTGCTGAGCTGTTTGACTTGGAGACCCAGGAAAAATGACAGTTCTCCCATCATACTCATTTCAAACTGTCCCTGCATTAACTTAGAGAATTTCTTGCAGAGTTTGGGGTTAGTTGACCCAATGATGATATCGTCAACATAAATTGGAACTAACAATGTATGTTCCCCTTAATAAATTTAATTAACGTTTTATCCACTGAGCCGATCTGAAAATCGTGGTTCAGCAGAAATTGAGACAGAGTATCATACCATGCTCTTGGAGCTTGTTTCGGTCCATATACTGCTTTATTCAGTAGATATACATGATCTGGAAGAGAGTGGTTCTGAAATCCAGGAGGTTGCTCAGTGTAGACTTCCTCCTGAAGCTTACCATTTAGAAAAGCACTCTTTACGTCCATTGACATACTTTGAAGTCTTTGAAAGCCCGGGCTGATTTCTGAAAGTCAAAAGTTGTAACGGTGTAAATGTAACATATTGGCTTTGGCAGAATCCAATTTTGAGTTTTCAAAAAGCCGTAAGAATTTTCACTCGGTTTTAGGGTTTTCCTAGAATAAAAAAAATTATACGGCCTATATGATGTCAGACCGGGCTAATTTCTGAAAGTCAAAAGTCATGACGGTGTAAATGTAACATATTGGCTTTGGCAGAATCCAATTTTGAGTTTTCAAAAAGCCGTAAGAATTTTTCACTCGGTTTTAAGGTTTTCCTAGAAGAAAAAAATAATACGGCCTCTGTGATGTCAGCCCGGGCTGATTTCTAAAAGTCAAAAGTCATAACGGTGTAAATAGAACATTTTGGCTTTGGCAGATTCCAATTTTGAGTTTTCAAAAAGGTGTAAGAATTTTTCACTCGGTTTTAGGTTTTCCAAGAAGAAAAAAAATTATACGGCATCTATGATGTCAACTCGGGCTGATTTCTGAAAGTCAAAAGTCGTAACGGTGTAAATATAACATATTGGCTTTGGCAGAATCAAATTTTGAGTTTTCAAAAAGGTGTGAGAATTTTTCGCTAGGTTTTAGGGTTTTCCAAGTAGAAAAAAAATTATACGACCTCTATCATGTCAGCCCGGTCTGATTTCTGAAAGTCAAAAGTCATAACGGTGTAAATGTAACATATTGGCTTTGGAGGATTCCAATTTTGAGTTTTCAAAAAGTCGTAAGAATTTTTCACTCGATTTTAGGGTTTTCATAGAAGAAAAAAATTATACGGCCTCTATGATGTCAGCCCGGGCTGATTTCTAAAAGTCAAAAGTCATAACGGTGTAAATGTAACATATTAGCTTTGGTAGATTCCAATTTTGAGTGTTCTAAAAGCCGTATGAAACTTTCACTCGATTTAGGGTTTCCTAGAACAAAAAAATTATACGGCCTCTTTGATGTCAGACCGGGCTAATTTCTGAAAGTCAAAAGTCATAACGGTGTAAATGTAACATATTGGCTTTGGCATATTCCAATTTTGAGTTTTCAAAAAGGCGTAAGAATTTTTGCTAGGTTTTAGGGTTTTCCAAGAAGAAACAAATTTATACGACCTCTATCATGTCAGCCCGGGCTGATTTCTGAAAGTCAAAAGTCATAACGGTGTAAATGTAACATATTGGCTTGGGCGGATTCCAATTTTGAGTTTTCAAAAAGCAGTAAGAATTTTTCACTCGGTTTTAGGGTTTTCCTGGGAGAAAAAAAATTATACAGCCTCTCTGATGTCAGCCCAGGCTGATTTCTAAAAGTGAAAAGTCATAACGGTGTAAATAGAACATTTTGGCTTTGGCAGATTCCAATTTTGAGTTTTCAAAGAGGCATAAGAAATTTTAGCTCGATTTAGGGTTTTCCTAGAACTAAAAAATTATACGGCCTCTATGATGTCAGACCGGGCTAATTTCTGAAAGTCAAAAGTCATGAAGGTGTAAATGTAACATATTGGCTTTGGCAGATTCCAATTTTGAGTTTTCAAAAAGGCGTAAGTATTTTTGATAGGTTTTATGATTTTCCAAGAAGAAAAAAATTATACGGCCTCTACGATTTCAGCTCGGGCTGATTTCTGAAGGTCAAAAGTCATAACGGTGTAAATGTAACATATTGGCTTTGGAGGATTCCAATTTTGAGTTTGCAAAAAGCTGTAAGAATTTTTCACTCGGTTTTAGGGTTTTCCTAGAAGAAAAAAATTATACGGCCTCTCTGATGTCAGCCCGGGCTGATTTCTAAAAGTCAAAAGTCATAACGGTGTAAATGTAACATATTAGCTTTGGTAGATTCCAATTTTGAGTGTTCTAAAAGCCGTAAGAAACTTTCACTCGATTTAGGGTTTTCCTAGAACAAATAAATTATACGGCCTCTGTGATTGTCAGACCGGGCTAATTTCTGAAAGTCAAAAGTCATAACGGTGTAAATGTCACATATTGGCTTTGGCAGATTCCAATTTTGAGTTTTCAAAAAGACGTAACAATTTTTTGTTAGGTTTTAGGGTTTTTCAAGAAGAAAAAAAAATTATACGGCATCTATGATGTCAACTCGGGCTGATTTCTGAAAGTCAAAAGTCGTAACGGTGTAAATATAACATATTGGCTTTGGCAGAATCCAATTTTGAGTTTTCAAAAAGGCGTGAGAATTTTTCGCTAGGATTTAGGGTTTTCCAAGTAGAAAAAAAATTATACGACCTCTATCATGTCAGCCCGGCCTGATTTCTGAAAGTCAAAAGTCATAACGGTGTAAATGTAACATATTGGCTTGGGCGGATTCCAATTTTGAGTTTTCAAAAAGTAGTAAGAATTTTTCAATCGGTTTTAAGGGTTTTCCTTGGAGAAAAAAAATTATACGGCCTCTCTGATGTCAGCCCGGGCTGATTTCTAAAAGTCAAAAGTCATAACGGTGTAAATAGAACATTTTGGCTTTGGCGGATTCCAATTTTGAGTTTTCAAAGAGGCGTAAGAAATTTTCACACGTTTAGGGTTTTCCTAGAACAAAAAAATTATACGGCCTCTATGATGTCAGACCGGGCTGATTTCTGAAAGTTAAAAGTCATAAAGGTGTAAATGTAACATATTGGCTTTGGCAGATTCCAATTTTGAGTTTTCAAAAATGCGTAAGAAGTTTTGGTTAGGTTTTAGGGTTTTCCAAGAAGAAAAAAAATTATACGACATCTATGATGTCTGCTCGGGCTGATTTCGGAAAGTCAAAAGTCATAACGGTGTAAATGTAACATTTTGGCTTTAGGCGGATTCCAATTTTGAGTTTTCAAAAAGGCGTATGAATTTTTCACTCGGTTTAGGGTTTTCCTAGAAGAAAAAAAATTATGCGGCCTCTCTGATGTCAGCCCGGGCTGATTTCTAAAAGTCGAAAGTCATAACGTTGTAAATATAACATAATGGCTTTGGCGGAATCCAATTTTGAGTGTTCAAAAAGCCATAGGAAATTTTTCACTCGGTTTTAGGGTTTTCCTAGAACAAAAAAATTATACGGACTCTATGATGTCAGACCGGGCTAATTTCTGAAAGTCAAAAGTCATAAAGGTGTAAATGTAACATAATGGCTTTGGCAGATTCCAATTTTGAGTTTTCAAAAAGGCGTAAGAATTTTTCGTTAGGTTTTAGGGTTTTCCAAGAAGAAAAAAAATTATACGGCATCTATGATGTCAGCTCGGGCTAGATTTCTGAAAGTCAAAAGTCGTAAGGGTTTAAATGTAACATATTGGCTTTGGCAGAATCCAATTTTGAGTTTTCAAAAAGGCGAAAAAAAATTTCGCTAGGTTTACTGTTTTACAAGAAGAAACAAAAATTATACGACCTCTATGATGTCAGCCTCGGGCTGATTTCTGAAAGTCAAAAGTCATAAAGGTGTAAATGTAACATATTGGCTTTGGCGGATTCCAATTTTGAGTTTCAAAAAGCCGTAAGAATTTTTCTTCATTCGGTTTTAGAGTTTTCTGTGAGAAAAAAAATTATACGGCCTCTCTGATGTCAGCCGGGGCTGATTTCTAAAAGTCAAAAGTCATAACGGTGTAAATAGAACATTTTGGCTTTGGCAGATTCCAATTTTGAGTTTTCAAAGAGGCGTAGAATAAATTTCACTCGATTTAGGGTTTTCCTAGAACAAAAAAATTATACGGCCTCTATAGTTGTCAGACAGGGGTAATTTCTGAAAGACAAAAGTCTATAACAGTGTAAATGTAACATATTGGCTTTGGCAGATTCCAATTTTGAGTTTTCAAAAAGGCGTAAAAAAATTTTCGTTAGGTTTTAGGGTTTTCCAATGAAGAAAAAAAATTATACGGCATCTATGATGTCAGCTCGGGCTGATTTCTGAAATTCAAAAGTCGTAACGGTGTAAATGTAACATATTGGCTTTGGCAAAATCCAATTTTGAGTTTTCAAAAAGGCGAAAAAAAATTTCGCTAGGTTTTAGTGTTTTCCAAGAAGAAAAAAAATTTATACGACCTCTATGATGTCAGCCCGGGCTGATTTCTGAAAGTCAAAAGTCATAACGGTGTAAATGTAACATATTGGCTTTGGCCGATTCCAATTTTGAATTTAAAAAAGCCGTAAGATTTTTTCACTCGGTTTTAGGGTTTTCCTGGGAGAAAAAAAAATTATACGGCCTCTCTGATGTCAGCCCATGCTGATTTCTAAAAGCCAAAAGTCATAACGGTGTAAATAGAACATTTTGGCTTTGGCAGATTCCAATTTTGAGTTTTCAAAGAGGCGTAAGAAATTTTCACTCGATTTAGGGGTTTTCCTAGAACTAATAAATTATACGGCCTCTATGATGTCAGACCGGGCTAATTCTGAAAGTCAAAAGTCATAAAGGTGTAAATGTAACATATTGGCTTTGGCAGATTCCAATTTTGAGTTTTCAAAAAGGCGTAATAATTTTTCGTTAGGTTTTAGGGTTTTGCAAGAAGAAAAAAAATTATACGGCATCTATGATTTCAGCTCGGGCTGATTTTTGAAAGTCAAAGGTCATAACGGTGTAAATGTAACATATTGGCTTTGGCGGATTCCAATTTTGAGTTTTCAAAAAGGCGTATGAATTTTTCACTCGGTTTAGGGTTTTCCTAGAAGAAAAAAAAATTATGCGGCCTCCCTGATGTCAGCCCGGGCTGATTTCTAAAAGTCGAAAGTCATAGCGGTGTAAATGTAACATATTGGCTTTGGTGGATTCCAATTTTGAGTGTTCGAAAAAGCCGTAAGAATTTTTCACTCTTTTTTTGGGTTTTACTAGAAGAAAAAAAATTATACGGCCTCTATGATGTCAAACCGGGCTGATTTCTGAAAGTCAAAAGTCATAACGGTGTAAATGTAACATATTTGCTTTGGCAGATTCAAATTTTGAGTTTTCAAAAAGGCGTAAGTATTTTTCGATAGGTTTTATGATTTTTCAAGAAGAAAAAAATTTATATGGGCCTCTATGATGTCAGCTCGGGCTGATTTCTGAAATTCAAAAGTCATAATGGTGTAAATGTAACATATTGGCTTTGGAGGATTCCAATTTTGAGTTTTCAATATCCGTAAGAAACTTTCACTCGATTTAGGGTTTTCCTAGAACAAAAAAATTATACGGCCTCTATGATGTCAGACCGGGCTAATTTCTGAAAGTCAAAAGTCATAACGGTATTAATGTAACATATTGGCTTTGGTATATTCCAATTTTGACTTTTCGAAAAGGCGTAAGAATTTTTTCGCTAGGTTTAGGGTTTTCCAAGAAGAAAAAAATTTATAACGACCTCTATCATGTCAGCCCGGGCTGATTTCTGAAAGTCAAAAGTCATAACGGTGTAAATGTAACATATTGGCTTGGGCGGATTCCAATTTTGAGTTTTCAAAAAGCAGTAAGAATTTTTCACTCGGTTTTAGGGTTTTCCTGGGAGAAAAAAAATTATACAGCCTCTCTGATGTCATCACCCAGGCTGATTTCTAAAAGTGAAAAGTCATAACGGTGTAAATAGAACATTTTGGCTTTGGCAGATTCCAATTTTGAGTTTTCAAAGAGGCGTAAGAAATTTTCACTCGATTTAGGGTTTTCCTAGAACTAAAAAATTATACGGCCTCTATGATGTCAGACCGGGCTAATTTCTGAAAGTCAAAAGTCATGAAAGGTGTAAATGTAACATATTGGCTTTGGCAGATTCCAATTTTGAGTTTTCAAAAAGGCGTAAGTATTTTTGAATAGGTTTTATGATTTTCCAAGAAGAAAAAAAATTATACGGCCTCTACGATTTCAGCTCGGGCTGATTTCTGAAAGGTCAAAAGTCATAACGGTGTAAATGTAACATATTGGCTTTGGAGGATTCCAATTTTGAGTTTTCAAAAAGCCGTAAGAATTTTTCACTCGGTTTTAGGGTTTTCCTAGAAGAAAAAAAATTATACGGCCTCTCTGATGTCAGCCCGGGCTGATTTCTAAAAGTCAAAAGTCATAACGGTGTAAATGTAACATATTAGCTTTGGTAGATTCCAATTGAGTGTTCTAAAAAGCCGTAAGAACTTTCACTCGATTTTAGGGTTTTCCTAGAACAAATAAATTATACGGCCTCTGTGATTGTCAGACCGGGCTAATTTCTGAAAGTCAAAAGTCATAACGGTGTAAATGTAACATATTGGCTTTGGCAGATTCCAATTTTGAGTTTTCAAAAAGACGTAAGAATTTTTCGCTAGGTTTTAGGGTTTTCCAAGAAGAAACAAATTTATACGACCTCCATCATGTCAGCCCGGGCTGATTTCTGAAAGTCAAAAGTCATAACGGTGTAAATGTAACATATTGGCTTGGGCGGATTCCAATTTGGATTTTTCAAAAAGCAGTAAGAATTTTTCACTCGGTTTTAGGGTTTTCCTGGGAGAAAAAAAATTATACAGCCTCTCTGATGTCAGCCCAGGCTGATTTCTAAAAAGTGAAAAGTCATAACGGTGTAAATAGAACATTTTGGCTTTGGCAGATTCCAATTTTGAGTTTTCAAAGAGGCGTAAGAAATTTTCACTCGATTTAGGGTTTTCCTAGAGTTAAAAAATTATACGGCCTCTATGATGTCAGACCGGGCTAATTTCTGAAAGTCAAAGTCATGAAGGTGTAAATGTAACATATTGGCTTTGGCAGATTCCAATTTTGAGTTTTCAAAAAGGGGTAAGTATTTTGATAGGTTTTATGATTTTCCAAGAAGAAAAAAAATTATACGCCTCTACGATTTCAGCTCGGGCTGATTTCTGAAGGTCAAAAGTCATAACGGTGTAAATGTAACATATTGGCTTTGGAGAATTCCAATTTTGAGTTTCCAAAAATCCGTAAGAATTTTTCACTCGGTTTAGGGTTTTCCTAGAAGAAAAAAATTATACGGCCTCTCTGATGTCAGCCCGGGCCTGATTTCTAAAAGTCAAAAGTCATAACGGTGTAAATGTAACATATTAAGCTTTGGTAGATTCCAATTTTGAGTGTTCTAAAAGCCGTAAGAAACTTTCACACTCGATTTAGGGTTTTCCTAGAACAAATAAATTATACGGCCTCTGTGATTGTCAGACCGGGCTAATTTCTGAAAGTCAAAAGTCATAACGGTGTAAATGTAACATCTTGGCTTTGGCAGATTCCAATTTGAGTTTTCAAAAGACTAACAATTTTTTGTTAGGTTTTAGGGTTTTCCAAGAAGAAAAAAATTATACGGCATCTATGATGTCAACTCGAGCTGATTTTCGAAAGTCAAAAGTCGTAACGGTGTAAATATACATATTGGCTTTGGCAGAATCCAATTTTGAGTTTTCAAAAAGGCGTGAGAATTTTTCGCTAGGTTTTAGGGTTTTCCATGTAGAAAAAAAATTATACGACCTCTATCATGTCAGCCCGGCCTGATTTCTGAAAGTCAAAAGTCATAACGGTGTAAATGTAACATATTGGCTTGGGCGGATTCCAATTTTGAGTTTTCATAAAGCAGTAAGAAATTTTCAATCGGTTTTAGGGTTTTCCTTGGAGAAAAAAAATTATACGGCCTCTCTGATGTCAGCTCGGGCTGATTTCTAAAAGTCAAAAGTCATAACGGTGTAAATAGAACATTTTGGCTTTGGCGGATTCCAATTTTGAGTTTTCAAAGAGGCGTAAGAAATTTTCACACGTTTAGGGTTTTCCTAGAACAAAAAAATTATACGGCCTCTATGATGTCAGACCGGGCTGATTCTGAAAGTTAAAAGTCATAAAGGTGTAAATGTAACATATTGGCTTTGGCAGATTCCAATTTTGAGTTTTCAAAAATGCGTAAGAAGTTTTGGTTAGGTTTTAGGGTTTTTCAAGAAGAAAAAAAATTATACGACATCTATGATGTCTGCTCGGGCTGATTTCGGAAAGTCAAAAGTCATAACGGTGTAAATGTAACATTTTGGCTTTGGCGGATTCCAATTTTGAGTTTTCAAAAAGGCGTATGAATTTTTCACTCGGTTTAGGGTTTTCCTAGAAGAAAAAAATTTATGCGGCCTCTCTGATGTCAGCCCGGGCTGATTTCTAAAAGTCGAAAGTCATAACGTTGCAAATATAACATAATGGCTTTGGCGGAATCCAATTTTGAGCGTTCAAAAAGCCATAGGAATTTTTCACACGGTTTTAGGGTTTTCCTAGAACAAAAAAAATTATACGGACACTATGATGTCAGACCGGGCTAATTTCTGAAAGTCAAAAGTCATAACGGTGTAAATGTAACATAATGGCTTTGGCAGATTCCAATTTTGAGTTTCAAAAAGGCGTAAGAATTTTTCGTTAGGTTTAGGGTTTTCCAAGAAGAAAAAAATTATACGGCATCTATGATGTCAGCTCGGGCTGATTTCTGAAAGTCAAAGGTCGTAACGGGTGTAAATGTAACATATTGGCTTTCGCAGAATCCAATTTTGAGTTTTCAAAAAGGCGAAAAAAATTTTCGCTAGGTTTTACTGTTTTACAAGAAGAAACAAAAATTATACGACCTCTATGATGTCAGCCCGGGCTGATTTCTGAAAGTCAAAAGTCATAAAGGTGTAAATGTAACATATTGGCTTTGGCGGATTCCAATTTTGAGTTTCAAAAAGCCGTAAGAATTTTTCTTCATTCGGTTTTAGAGTTTTCCTGTGAGAAAAAAAATTATACGGCCTCTCTGATGTCAGCCCGGGCTGATTTCTAAAAGTCAAAAGTCAGTAACGGTGTAAATAGAACATTTTGGCTTTGGCAGATTCCAATTTTGAGTTTTCAAAGAGGCGTAAGAAATTTTCACTCGATTTAGGGTTTTCCTAGAACAAAAAAATTATACGGCCTCTATGTTGTCAGACAGGGGTAATTTCTGAAAGATCAAAAGTCATAACAGTGTAAATGTAACATATTGGCTTTGGCAGATTCCAATTTTGAGTTTTCAAAAAGGCGTAAAAAATTTTCGTTAGGTTTTAGGGTTTTCCAAGAAGAAAAAAAATTATACTGCATCTATGATGTCTGCTCGGGCTGATTTCTGAAATTCAAAAGTCGTAACGGTGTAAATGTAACATATTGGCTTTGGCAAAATCCAATTTTGAGTTTTCAAAAAGGCGAAAAAAATTTCGCTAGCTTTTAGTGTTTCCAAGAAGAAAAAAAATTTATACGACCTCTATGATGTCAGCCCGGGCTGATTTCTGAAAGTCAAAAGTCATAACGGTGTAAATGTGACATATTGGCTTTGGCCGATTCCAATTTTGAATTTAAAAAAGCCGTAAGATTTTTTCACTCGGTTTGAGGGTTTTCCTGGAGAAAAAAAATTATACGGCCTCTCTGATGTCAGCCCATGCTGATATCTAAAAGCCAAAGTCATAACGGTGTAAATAGAACATTTTGGCTTTGGCAGATTCCAATTTTGAGTTTTCAAAGAGGCGTAAGAAATTTTCACTCGATTTAGGGTTTTCCTAGAACTAAAAAATTATACGGCCTCTATGTTGTCAGACCGGGCTAATTTCTGAAAGTCAAAAGTCATAAAGGTGTAAATGTAACATATTGGCTTTGGCAGATTCCAATTTGAGTTTTCAACAAGGCGCAAGAATTTTTCGTTAGGTTTTAGGGTTTTCCAAGAGAAAAAAATTATACGGCATCTATGTTTTCAGCTCGGGCTGATTTTTGAAAGTCAAAGGTCATAACGGTGTAAATGTAACATATTGGCTTTGGCGGATTCCAATTTTGAGTTTTCAAAAAGGCGTATGAATTTTTCACTCGGTTTAGGGTTTTCCTAGAAGAAAAAAAATTATGCGGCCTCTCTGATGTCAGCCCGGGCTGATTTCTAAAAGTCGAAAGTCATAACGGTGTAAATGTAACATATTGGCTTTGGTGGATTCCAATTTTGAGTGTTCAAAAAGCCGTAAGAAATTTTCACTACGATTTAGGGTTTTACTAGAACAAAAAAATTATACGGCCTCTATGATGTCAGACCGGGCTAATTTCTGAAGTCAAAAGTCATAAAGGTGTAAATGTAAACATATTGGCTTTGGCAGATTCCAATTTTGAGTTTCAAAAAGGCGTAAGAATTTTTCGTTAGGTTTTAGGGTTTTCCAAGAAGAAAAATAATTATACGGCCATCTATGATGGTCAGCTCGGGCTTGATTTCTGAAAGTCAAAAGTCATAAACGGTGTAAAGGTAACATATTGGCTTTGCGGATTCCAATTTTGAGTTTTCAAAAAAGCCGTAAGAATTTTTCACGCGGTTTTAAGGGTTTTCCTAGGACAGAAAAAAAATTATACGGGCCTCTCTGATGTCAGCCCGGGCTGATTTCTAAAAGTCAAAAGTCCATAACGGTGTAAATAGTAACATTTGGCTTTGGCAGATTCCAATTTTGTGTTTTCAAAAAGGCGTAAGAAATTTTCACACGATTTAGGGTTTTCCTAGAAAAAAAAATTATACGGCCTCTATGATGTCAGCCCGGGCTGATTTCTGAAAGTCAAAAGTCATAACGGTGTAAATGTAACATATTGGCTTTGGCAGATTCCAATTTTGAGTTTTCAAAAAGCGTAAGAATTTTTTCGCTAGGTTTTAGGGTTTTTAGAAGAAAAAAATTATACGGCCTCTATGATGTCAGCCCGGGCTGATTTCTGAAAGTCAAAAGTCATAACGGTGTAAATGTAACATATTGGCTTTGGCGGATTCCAATTTTGAGTTTTCAAAAAGCGTAAGAATTTTTCACTCGGTTTTAGGGTTTTCCTAGGGAGAAAAAAATTATACGGCCTCTCTGATGTCAGCCCGGCTGATTTCTAAAAGTCAAAAGTCATAACGGTGTAAATGTAACATATTGGCTTTGGCAGATTCCAATTTTGAGTTTTCAAAAGGCGTAAGAAATTTTCACTCGATTTAGGGTTTTCCAAGAAAAAAAATTATACGGCCTCTATGATGTCAGACCGGGATAATTTCTGAAATGTCAAAAGTCATAAAGGTGTAAATGTAACATATTGGCTTTGGCAGATTCCAATTTTGAGTTTTCAAAAAGGCGTAAGTATTTTTCGATAGGTTTTAGGGTTTTCCAAGAAGAAAAAAATTATACGACCTCTATGATGTCAGCTCGGGCTGATTTCTGAAAGTCAAAGTCATAACGGTGTAAATGTAACATATTGGCTTTGGAGGATTCCAATTTTGAGTTTTCAAAAGAGCCGTAAGAATTTTTCACTCGGTTTTAGGGTTTTCCTAGAAGAAAAAAAATTATACGGCCTCTCTGATGTCAGCCCGGACTGATTTCTAAAAGTCAAAAGTCATAACGGTGTAAATAGACATATTGAGCTTTGGCAGATTCAATTTTGAGTTTTCTAAAAGGCCGTAAGAAATTTCACTCGATTTAGGGTTTTCCTAGAACAAAAAAATTATACGGCCTCTATGATTGTCAGACTAGGGCTAATTTCTGAAAGTCAAAAGTCATAACGGTGTAAATGTAACATATTGGCTTTGGCAGATTCCAATTTTGAGTTTTCAAAAAGGCGTAAGAATTTTTGTTAGGTTTTAGGGTTTTCCTAGAAGAAAAAAAATTATACGGCCTCTATGATGTCAGCTCGGGCTGATTTCTGAAAGTCAAAAGTCATAACGGTGTAAATGTAACATATTGGCTTTGGCAGATTCCAATTTTGAGTTTTCAAAAAGGCGTAAGAATTTTTCACTAGGTTTTAGGGTTTTCCTAGAAAAAAAAATTATACGGCCTCTATGATGTCAGCCCGGGCTGATTTCTGAAAGTCAAAAGTCATAACGGTGTAAATGTAACATATTGGCTTTGGCAGATTCCAATTTTGAGTTTTCAAAAAGCGTAAGAAATTTTCACCGGTTTTAGGGTTTTCCTAGAAAAAAAATTATACGGCCTCTCTGATGTCAGCCCGGGCTGATTTCTGAAAGTCAAAAGTCATAACGGTGTAAATGTAACATATTGGCTTTGGCAGATTCCAATTTTGAGTTTTCAAAAGGCGTAAGAATTTTTCACTCGATTTAGGGTTTTCCTAGAACAAAAAAATTATACGGCCTCTATGATGTCAGACCGGGCTGATTTCTGAAAGTCAAAAGTCATAACGGTGTAAATGTAACATATTGGCTTTGGCAGATTCCAATTTTGAGTTTTCAAAAAGGCGTAAGAATTTTTCACTAGGTTTTAGGGTTTTCCAAGAAGAAAAAAAATTATACGGCCTCTATGATGTCAGCCCGGGCTGATTTCTGAAAGTCAAAAGTCATAACGGTGTAAATGTAACATATTGGCTTTGGCGGATTCCAATTTTGAGTTTTCAAAAAGGCGTAAGAATTTTTCACTCGGTTTTAGGGTTTTCCTAGAAAAAAAAATTATACGGCCTCTCTGATGTCAGCCCGGGCTGATTTCTGAAAGTCAAAAGTCATAACGGTGTAAATATAACATATTGGCTTTGGCAGATCCAATTTTGAGTTTTCAAAGAGGCCATAGGAATTTTCACTCGGATTTTAGGGTTTCCTAGAAAAAAAAATTATACGGCCTCTATGATGTCAGACCGGGCTAATTTCTGAAAGTCAAAGTCATAACGGTGTAAATGTAACATATGAGCTTTG
This sequence comes from Haberlea rhodopensis, assembly GCA_907163345.1. Classification (NCBI taxonomy): domain Eukaryota; kingdom Viridiplantae; phylum Streptophyta; class Magnoliopsida; order Lamiales; family Gesneriaceae; genus Haberlea; species Haberlea rhodopensis. The sequence goes on along the minus strand of CAJQUN010000740.1, from coordinate 115,190 downwards.
GCAGATTCCAATTTTGAGTTTTCAAAAAGGCGTAATAATTTTTGCTAGGTTTTAAGGGTTTTCCAGAGAACAAAAAATTATACGGACCTCTATGATGTCAGACCCGGGCTGATTTCTGAAAGTCAAAAGTCGTAACGGTGTAAATGTAACATATTGGCTTTGGCAGATTCCAATTTTGAGTTTTCAAAAAGGCGTAAGAATTTTCACTTCGGTTTTAGGGTTTTCCTAGAAGAAAAAAAATTATACGGCCTCTCTGATGTACAGCCCGAGGCTGATTTCTAAAAGTCAAAAGTCATAACGGTGTAAATAGTAACATATTGGCTTTGGCAGATTCCAATTTTGAGTTTTCAAAAGGCGTAAGAATTTTCACTCGGTTTAGGGTTTTCCTAGAGAAAAAAAATTATACGGCCTCTATGATGTCAGCCCGGGCTGATTTCTAAAAGTCAAAAGTCATAACGGTGTAAATGTAACATATTGGCTTTGGCAGATTCCAATTTTGAGTTTTCAAAAAGCGTAAGAATTTTTGTTAGGTTTTAGGGTTTTCCAGAAGAAAAAAAATTATACGGCCTCTATGATGTCAGCTCGGGCTGATTTCTGAAAGTCAAAAGTCATAACGGTGTAAATGTAACATATTGGCTTTGGCAGATTCCAATTTTGAGTTTTCAAAAAGCCGTAAGAATTTTTCACTCGGTTTTAGGGTTTTCCTAGAAGAAAAAAATTATACGGCCTCTCTGATGTCAGCCCGGGCTGATTTCTGAAAGTCAAAAGTCATAACGGTGTAAATGTAACATATTGGCTTTGGCAGATTCCAATTTTGAGTTTTCAAAAAGGCGTAAGAATTTTTCACTCGGTTTAGGGTTTTCTAGAGAAAAAAAAATTATACGGCCTCTCTGATGTCAGCCCAGGCTGATTTCTAAAAGTCAAAAGTCATAACGGTGTAAATAGAACATTTTGGGTTTGGCAGATTCCAATTTTGAGTTTTCAAAGAGGCGTAAGAATTTTCACTCGATTTAGGGTTTTTACTAGAACAAAAAAATTATACGGCCTCTATGATGTCAGACCGGGCTAATTTCCGAAAGTCAAAAGTCATAAGGTGTAAATGAAACATATTGGCTTTGGCAGATTCCAATTTTGAGTTTTCAAAAGGCGTAAGAATTTTTTGTTAGGTTTTAGGGTTTTCCAAGAAGAAAAATAATTATACGCCATCTATGATGTCAGCTCGTGCTTATTTCTGAAATTCAAAAGTCATAACGGTTGTAAATGTAACATATTGGCTTTGGCGGATTCCAATTTTGAGTTTTCAAAAAGCCGTAAGAATTTTTTCACTCGGTTTAAGGTTTTCCTGGGACAAAAAAAATTATACGGCCTCTATGATGTCAGCCCGGGCTGATTTCCTAAAAGTCAAAAGTCATAACGGTGTAAATAGAACATTTTGGCTTTGGCAGATTCCAATTTTGAGTTTTCAAAGAGGCGTAAGAAATTTTCACGATTTAGGGTTTTCCTAGAACTAAAAAATTATACGGCCTCTATGATGTCAGACCGGGCTAATTTCTGAAAGTCAAAAGTCATAAAGGTGTAAATGTAACATATTGGCTTTGGCAGATTCCAATTTTGAGTTTCAAAAAGGCGTAAGAATTTTTCGTTAGGTTTTAGGGTTTTCCAAGAAGAAAAAAATTATACGGCATCTATGATGTCAGCTCGGGCTGATTTCTGAAAGTCAAAAGTCATAACGGTGTAAATGTAACATATTGGCTTTGGCAGGATTCCAATTTTGAGTTTTCAAAAAGCCGTAAGAATTTTTCACTCGGTTTTAAGGGTTTTCCAGGAAGAAAAAAAATTATACGGCCTCTCTGATGTCAGCCCGGCTGATTTCTGAAAGTCAAAAGTCATAACGGTGTAAATGTAACATATTGGCTTTGGCGGATTCCAATTTTGAGTTTTCAAAAAGCCGTAAGAATTTTTCACTCGTTTTAGGGTTTTCCTAGAGAAAAAAATTATACGGCCTCTATGATGTCAGCCCGGGCTGATTTCTGAAAGTCAAAAGTCATAACGGTGTAAATGTAACATATTGGCTTTGGCAGATTCCAATTTTGAGTTTTCAAAAAGGCGTAAGAATTTTCGTTAGGTTTTAGGGTTTTCCAAGAAGAAAAAAAATTATACGCCTCTATGATGTCAGCCCGGGCTGATTTCTGAAAGTCAAAGTCATAACGGTGTAAATGTAACATATTGGCTTTGGCAGATTCCAATTTTGAGTTTTCAAAAAGGCGTAAGAATTTTTCACTCGGTTTAGGGTTTTCCTAGAAGAAAAAAAATTATACGGCCTCTCTGATGTCAGCCCGGGCTGATTTAAAAGTCAAAAGTCATAACGGTGTAAATGAACATATTGGCTTTGGCAGATTCCAATTTTGAGTTTTCAAAAAGCGTAAGAATTTTTCACTCGATTTAGGGTTTTCCTAGAAAAAAAAATTATACGGCCTCTCTGATGTCAGACCGGGCTGATTTCTGAAAGTCAAAAGTCATAACGGTGTAAATGTAACATATTGGCTTTGGCAGATTCCAATTTTGAGTTTTCAAAAAGGCGTAAGAATTTTTCACTCGGTTTTAGGGTTTTCCTAGAAGAAAAAAAATTATACGGCCTCTATGATGTCAGCCCGGGCTGATTTCTGAAAGTCAAAGTCATAACGGTGTAAATGTAACATATTGGCTTTGGCAGATTCCAATTTTGAGTTTTCAAAAAGCGTAAGAATTTTTCACTCGGTTTTAGGGTTTTCTAGAAGAAAAAAATTATACGGCCTCTATGATGTCAGCCGGGCTGATTTCTGAAAGTCAAAAGTCATAACGGTGTAAATGTAACATATTGGCTTTGGCAGATTCCAATTTTGAGTTTTCAAAAGGCGTAAGAATTTTTCACTCGGTTTTAGGGTTTTCCAAAGAAAAAAATTATACGGCCTCTATGATGTCAGCCCGGGCTGATTTCTGAAAGTCAAAGTCATAACGGTGTAAATGTAACATATTGGCTTTGGCAGATTCCAATTTTGAGTTTTCAAAAAGCCGTAAGAATTTTTCACTCGGTTTTAGGGTTTTCCTAGAAGAAAAAAATATACGGCCTCTCTGATGTCAGCCCGGGCTGATTTCTGAAAGTCAAAAGTCATAACGGTGTAAATGTAACATATTGGCTTTGGCAGATTCCAATTTTGAGTTTTCAAAAAGCCGTAAGAATTTTTCACTCGATTTAGGGTTTTCCTAGAAGAAAAAAATTATACGGCCTCTATGATGTCAGCCCGGGCTGATTTCTGAAAGTCAAAAGTCATAACGGTGTAAATGTAACATATTGGCTTTGGCAGATTCCAATTTTGAGTTTCAAAAAGGCGTAAGAATTTTCCGTTAGGTTTTAGGGTTTTCCAAGAAGAAAAAAATTATACGGCATCTATGATGATCAGCTCGGGCTGATTTCTAAAGTCAAAAGTCATAACGGTGTAAATGTAACTATTGGCTTTGGCAGAATCCAATTTTGAGTTTTCAAAAAGGCTGTAAAGAATTTTCACTCGGTTTTAGAGTTTTCCTAGAAGAAAAAAAATTATACGGCCTCTATGATGTCAGCCCGAGCTGATTTCTAAAAGTCAAAAAGTCATAACGGTGTAAATGAAACATATTTGACTTTGGCAGATTCCAATTTGAGTTTTCAAAAAGGTGTAAGAATTTTCACTCGGATTTAGGGTTTCCTATACAGAAAAAAATTATACGGGCCTCTATGATGTCAGACTGGGCTGATTTCTGAAAGTAAAAGTCATAACGGTGTAAATGTAACATATTGGCTTTGGGCAGGATTCCAATTTTGAGTTTTCAAAAAGGCGTATGAAATTTTCACTCGGTTTAGGGTTTTCCTATAAAAAAAAAATTATACGGCCTCTCTGATGTCAGCCAGGGCTGATTTCTGAAAGTCAAAAGTCATAACGGTGTAAATGTAACATATTGGCTTTGGCAGGATTCCAATTTTGAGTTTTCAAAAAGCGTAAGAATTTTCACGTTCGGTTTAGGGTTTTCCTAAGAAGAAAAAAAATTATACGGCCTCTATGATGTCAGACTCGGGCTGATTTCTGAAAGTCAAAAGTCATACGGTGTAAGATGTAACATATTGGCTTTGGCAGATTCCAATTTTGAGTTTTCAAAAAGGCGTAATGAATTTTTCACTCGGTTTTAGGGTTTTCCTAGAAGAAAAAAAATTATGCGGCCTCTCTGATGTCAGCCCGGGCTGATTTCTGAAAAGTCAGAAAGTCATAACGGTGTAAATGTAACATATTGGCTTTGGCGGATTCCAATTTTGAGTTTCAAAAAGCGTAAGAATTTTCACTCGTTTTTAGGGTTTTACTAGAAGAAAAAAAATTATACGGCCTCTCTGCTGTCTGCCCGGGCAGATTTCTAAAAGTCAAAAGTCATAACGGTGGAAATGTAACATATTAGCTTTGGTAGATTCCAATTTGAGTGTTCAAAAAGCCGTAAGAAATTTTCACACGATTTAGGGTTTTCCTAGAACAAAAAAATTATACGGCCTCTATGATGTCAGACCGGGCTAATTTCTGAAATTCAAAAGTCATAACGGTTGTAAATGTAACATATTGGCTTTGGCAGATTCCAATTTTGAGTTTTCAAAAAGGCGTAAGAATTTTCCGTTAGGTTTTAGGGTTTTCCAAGAAGAAAAAAATTATACGGCATCTATGATGACAGCTCGGGCTGATTTCTAAAAGTCAAAGTCATAACGGTGTAAATGTAACATATTGGCTTTGGCAGAATCCAATTTTGAGTTTTCAAAAGGCGAAAGAATTTTTTCACTCGGTTTTAGAGTTTTCCTAGAAGAAAAACAATTATACGGCCTCTCTGATGTCAGCCCGGGCAGATTTCTAAAAGTCAAAAGTCATACGTTGTAAATAGAACATTTTGACTTTGGCAGATTCCAATTTTGAGTTTTCAAAAAGGTGTAAGAAATTTTCACTCGATTTAGGGTTTTCCTATAACAAAAAAATTATACGGCCTCTATGATGTCAGACTGGGCTAATTTCTGAAAGTTTAAAAGTTCATAACGGTTTGTTGTAAATGTAACATATTGGCTTTGGCGGATTCCAATTTTGAGTTTTCAAAAAGGCGTATGAATTTTTCACTCGGTTTGGGGTTTTCCTATAAGAAAAAAATTATGCGGCCTCTCTAATGTCAGCCCGGGCTGATTTCTGAAAGTCGAAAGTCATAACGGTGTAAATGTAACATATTGGCTTTGGCGGATTCCAATTTTGAGTGTTCAAAAAGTCGTAAGAAGTTTTCACTCGGTTTTTGGTTTTACTAGAAGAAAAAAAAATTATACGGCCTCTATGATGTCAGACCGGGCTGATTTCTGAATGTCAAAAGTCATAACGGTGTAAATGTAACATATTGGCTTTGGCAGATTCAAATTTTGAGTTTTCAAAAGGCGTAAGTATTTTTCGATAGGTTTTATGATTTTTTCAAGAAGAAAAAAAAATTATACGTCCTCTATGATGTCAACTCGGGCTGATTTCTGAAAGTCAAAAGTCATAACGGTTGTAAATGTAACATATTGGCTTTGGAGGATTCCAATTTTGAGTTTTCAAAAAGCCGTAAGAAATTTTCACTCGTTTTAATGTTTTCCTATAAGAAAATGTAAATATACGGCCTCTCTGATGTCAGCCCGGGCTGATTTCTAAAAGTCAAAAGTCATAACGGTGTAAATGTAACATATTAGCTTTGGTAGATTCCAATTTTGAGTGTTCAAAAAGCCGTAAGAAACTTTCACTCGATTTAGGGTTTTCCTAGAACAAACAAACTATACGGCCTCTATGATATCAGACCGGGCTAATTTCTGAAAGTCAAAAGTCATAACGGTTTAAATATAACATATTGGCTTTGGCAGATTCCAATTTTGAGTTTTCAAAAAGGCGTAACAATTTTTCGTTAGGTTTTAGGGTTTTCCAAGAACAAAAAAATTTATACGGCATCTATGATGTCGGCTCGGGCTGATTTTCTTAAAGTCAAAAGTCGTAACGGTGTAAATGTAACATATTGGCTTTGGCAGAATCCAATTTTTAGTTTTAAAAAAGGCGTAAGAAATTTTCGCTAGGTTTTAGGGTTTTCCAAGAAGAAAAAAAATTATACGACCTCTATCATGACAGCCCGAGCTGAGTTCTGAAAGTCAAAAGTCATAACGGTTGTAAATGAAACTTATTGGATTGGGCGGATTCCAATTTTGAGTTTTCAAAAAGCAGTAGTAAGAATTTTTTCACTCGGTTTTAGGGGTTTCCTGACAGAAAAAAAATTATACGGCCTCTATGATGTCAGCCCGGGCTGATTTCTAAAAGTCAAAAGTCATAACGGTGTAAATAGAACATTTTGGCTTTGGCAGATTCGAATTTTGAGTTTTCAAAGAGGCGTAGGAAATTTTCACTCGATTTAGGGTTTTCCTATAACAAAGAAATTATACGGCCTCTATGATGTCAGACCGGGCTAATTTCTGAAAGTCAAAAGTCATAAATGTGTAAATGTAACTTATTGGCTTGGGCAGATTCCAATTTTGAGTTTTCAAAAATGCGTAAGAATTTTTCGTTAGGTTTTAGGGTTTTCCAAGAAGAAAAAATTATACGGCATCTATGATGTCAGCTCGGGCTGATTTCTGAAAGTCAAAAGTCGTAACGGTGTAAATGTAACATATGGCTTTGGCAGATTCCAATTTTGAGTTTTCTAAAAGGCGAATGAATTTTCCACTCGGTTAATGGTTTTCCTAGAAGAAAAAAAATTATGCGGCCTCTCCGATGTAAGCCCGGGCTGATTTCGAAAAGTTGAAAGTCATAACGGTGTAAATGTGACATATTGGCTTTGGAGGATTCCAATTTTGAGTGTTCAAAAAGCCGTTAGAATTTTTCACTCTTTTTTGGGTTTTACTGGAAGAAAAAAAATTATACGGCCTCTCTGATGTCAGCCCGGGCAGATTTCTAAAAGTCAAAGTCATAACGGTGGAAATGTAACATATTAGCTTTGGTAGATTCCAATTTGAGTGTTCAAAAAGCCGTAAGAAATTTTCACACGATTTAGGGTTTTTCCTAGAACAAAAAAATTATACGGCCTCTATGATGTCAGACCGGGCTAATTTCTGAAATTCAAAAGTCATAACGGTTGTAAATGTAACATATTGGCTTTGGCAGATTCCAATTTTGAGTTTTCAAAAAGGCGTAAGAATTTTCCGTTAGGTTTTAGGGTTTTCCAAGAAGAAAAAAATTATACGGCATCTATGATGACAGCTCGGGCTGATTTCTAAAAGTCAAAAGTCATAACGGTTGTAAATGTAACATATTGGCTTTGGCAGAATCCAATTTTGAGTTTTCAAAAAGGCGAAAGAATTTTTCACTCGGTTTTAGAGTTTTCCTAGAAGAAAAAAATTATACGGCCTCTCTGATGTCAGCCCGAGCTGATTTCTAAAAGTCAAAAGTCATAACGGTGTTGTAAATAGAACATTTTGACTTTGGCAGATTCCAATTTTGAGTTTTCAAAAAGGTGTAAGAAATTTTCACTCGATTTAGGGTTTTCCTATAACAAAAAAATTATACGGCCTCTATGATGTCAGACTGGGCTAATTTCTGAAAGTTAAAAGTCATAACGGTTGTAAATGTAACATATTGGCTTTGGCGGATTCCAATTTTGAGTTTTCAAAAAGGCGTATGAATTTTTCACTCGGTTTGGGGTTTTCCTATAAGAAAAAAAATTATGCGGCCTCTCTAATGTCAGCCAGGGCTGGTTTCTGAAATTCGAAAGTCATAACGGTGTAAATGTAACATATTGGCTTTGGCGGATTCCAATTTTGAGTGTTCAAAAAGCCGTAAGAAGTTTTCACTCGGTTTTTGGGTTTTACTAGAAGAAAAAAAATTATACGGCCTCTATGATGTCAGACCGGGCTGATTTCTGAATGTCAAAAGTCATAACGGTGTAAATGTAACATATTGGCTTTGGCAGATTCAAATTTTGAGTTTTCAAAAAGGCGTAAGTATTTTTCGATAGGTTTTATGATTTTTCAAGAAGAAAAAAAATTATACGTCCTCTATGATGTCAGCTCGGGCTGATTTCTGAAAGTCAAAAAACATAACTGTGTAAATGTAACATATTGGCTTTGGAGGATTCCAATTTTGATTTTTCAAAAAGCCGTAAGAAATTTTCACTCGGTTTTAATGTTTTCCTAAAAGAAAATGTAAATATACGGCCTCTCTGATGTCAGCCCGGGCTGATTTCTAAAAGTCAAATGTCATAACGGTGTAAATGTTACATATTAGCTTTGGTAGATTCCAATTTTGAGTGTTCAAAAAGCCGTAAGAAACTTTCACTCGATTTAGGGTTTTCCTAGAACAAACAAACTATACGGCCTCTATGATGTCAGACCGGGCTAATTTCTGAAAGTCAAAAGTCATAACGGTGTAAATATAACATATTGGCTTTGGCAGATTCCAATTTTGAGTTTTCAAAAAGGCGTAACAATTTTTCGTTAGGTTTTAGGGTTTTTCAAGAACAAAAAATTTATACGGCATCTATGATGTCGGCTCGGGCTGATTTCTGAAAGTCAAAAGTCGTAACGGTGTAAATGTAACATATTGGCTTTGGCAGAATCCAATTTTTAGTTTTCAAAAAGGCGTAAGAACTTTTCGCTAGGTTTTAGGGTTTTCCAAGAAGAAAAAAAATTATACGACCTCAATCATGACAGCCCGAGCTGATTTCTGAAAGTCAAAAGTCATAACGGTGTAAATGAAACTTATTGGCTTGGGCGGATTCCAATTTTGAGTTTTCAAAAAGCAGTAAGAATTTTTCACTCGGTTTTTGGGGTTTCCTGGCAGAAAAAAAATTATACGGCCTCTATGATGTCAGCCCGGGCTGATTTCTAAAAGTCAAAAGTCATAACGGTGTAAATAGAACATTTTGGCTTTGACAGATTCGAATTTTGAGTTTTCAATGAGGCGTAAGAAATTTTCACTCGATTTAGGGTTTTCCTATAACAAAAAAATTATACGGCCTCTATGATGTCAGACCGGGCTAATTTTCTGAAAGTCAAAAGTCATAAAGGTGTAAATGTAACTTATTGGATTGGGGCAGATTCCAATTTTGAGTTTTCAAAAATGCGTAAGAATTTTTCGTTAGGTTTTAGGGTTTTCCAAGAAGAAAAAAAATTATACGGCATCTATGATGTCAGCTCGGGCTGATTTCTGAAAGTCAAAAGTCGTAACGGTGTAAATGTAACATATGGCTTTGGCAGATTCCAATTTTGAGTTTTCTAAAAGGCGAATGAATTTTTCACTCGGTTTAGGGTTTTCCTAGAAGAAAAAAAATTATGCGGCCTCTCCGATGTCAGCCCGGGCTGATTTCTAAAAGTCGAAAGTCATAACGGTGTAAATGTAACATATTGGCTTTGGCGGATTCCAATTTTGAGTGTTCAAAAAGCCGTAAGAATTTTTCATTCGGTTTTTTGGGTTTTACTAGAAGTAAAAAAATTATACGGCCTCTCTGATGTCTGCCCGGGCTGATTTCTAAAAGTCAAAACTCATAACGGTGTAACATATTAGCTTTTGTAGATTCCAATTTGAGTGTTCAAAAAGCCGTAAGAAATTTTCACACGATTTAGGGTTTTCCTAGAACAAAAAAATTATACGGCCTCTATGATGTCAGACCGGGCTAATTTCTTAAATTCAAAAGTCATAACGGTGTATATGTAACATATTGGCTTTGGCAGATTCCAATTTTGAGTTTTCAAAAAGGCGTAAGAATTTTCCGTTAGGTTTTAGGGTTTTCCAAGAAGAAAAAAATTATACGGCATCTATGATTTAGCTCGGGCTGATTTCTAAAAGTCAAAAGTCATAACGGTGTAAATGTAACATATTGGCTTTGGCAGAATCCAATTTTGAATTTTCAAAAAGGTGAAAGAATTTTACACTCGGTTTTAGGGTTTTCCTAGAAGAAAAAAAATTATACGGCCTCTCTGATGTCAGCCCGGGCTGATTTCTAAAAGTCAAAAGTCATAACGGTGTTGTAAATAGAACATTTTGGTTTGGAGATTCCAATTTTGAGTTTTCAAAAAGGTGTAATAAATTTTCACTCGATTTAGGGTTTTCCTATGACAAAAAAATTATACGGCCTCTATGATGTCAGACCGGGCTAATTTCTGAAAGTCAAAAGTCATAACGGTGTAAATGTAACATATTGGCTTTGGCGGATTCCCATTTTGTGTTTTCAAAAAGGCGTAAGAATTTTTCACTCGGTTTAGGGTTTTCCTAGAAGAAAAAAATTATGCGGCCTCTATGATGTCATCCCGGGCTAATTTCTAAAAGTCGAAAGTCATAACGGTGTAAATGTAACATATTGGCTTTGGCAGATTCCAATTTTGATTGTTCAGAAAGCCGTAAGAATTTTTCACGCAGTTTTTGGGTTTTACTAGAAGAAAAAAAATTATACGGCTTCTAAAATGTGAGACCGGGCTGTTTTCTGAAAGTCAAAAGTCATAACGGTGTAAATAGAACATTTTGGCTTCGGAAGATTCCAATTTTGAGTTTTCAAAAAGCGTATGAATTTTTCACTCGGTTTAGGGTTTTCCTAGAAGAAAAAAAATTATGCGGCCTCCCTGATGTCAGCCTGGGCTGATTTTTAAAAGTCGAAAGTCATAATGGTGTAAATATAACATATTGGCTTTGACGGAATCCAATTTTGAGTGTTCAAAAAGCCGTAAGAATTTTTCACTCAATTTTTGGGTTTTACTAGAAGAAAAAAATTATACGAGCTCTATGATGTCAGACCGGGCTGATTTCTGAAAGTCAAAAGTCATAACGGTGTAAATGTACCATATTGGCTTTGGCAGATTCCAATTTTGAGTTTTCAAAAAGGCGTAAGAATTTTTTGATAGGTTTTATGATTTTCCAAGAAGAAAAAAAAATTATACAGACTCTATGATGTCAGCTCGGGCTGATTTCTAAAAGTCAAAAGCCATAACGGTGTATGTAACATATTGGCTTTGGAGGATTCCAATTTTGAGTTTTCAAAAGGCCGTAAGAAATTTTCACTCGATTTAGGGTTTTCCAAGAAGAAAAAAATTATACGGCCTCTATGATGTCAGACCGGGCTAATTTCTGAAAGTTAAAAGTCATAACGGTGTAAATGTAACATATTGGCTTTGGCAGATTCCAATTTTGAGTTTTCAAAAAGGCGTAACAATTTTTCGTTAGGTTTTAGGGTTTTTAAGAAGAAAAAAAATTATACGGCATCTATGATGTCAGCTCAGGCTGATTTCTAAAAGTCAAAAGTCATAACGGTGTAAATGTAATATATTGGCTTTGGCGGATTCCAATTTTGAGTTTTCAAAAAGCCATATGAATTTTTCACTCGGTTTTAGGGTTTTCCTGGGAGAAAAAAAATTATACGTCCTCTCTGATGTCAACCCGGGCTGATTTCTAAAAGTGAAAAGTCATAACGGTGTAAATTCAACATTTTGGCTTTGGCAGATTCCAATTTTGAGTTTTCAAAGAGGCGTAAGAAATTTTCACTCGATTTAGGGTTCCTAGAACACAAAAATTATACGGCCTCGATGATGTCAGACCGGGCTAATTTCTGAAATTCAAAAGTCAAAAAGGTGTAAATGTAACATATTGGCTTTGGCAGATTCCAATTTTGAGTTTTCAAAAAGGCGTATGAATTTTTCACTCGGTTTAGGGTTTTCCTAGAAGAAATAAAATTATGCGGCCTCTCTGATGTCAGCCCGGGCTGATTTCTAAAAGTCAAAAGTCATAACAGTGTAAATGTAACATATTGGCTTTGTCGGATTCCAATTTTTAGTGTTGAAAAAGCCGTAAGAAATTTTCACTCAATTTAGGGTTTTCCTATAACAAAAAAATTATATGGCCTCTATGATGTCAGACCGGGTTAATTTCTTAAAGTCAAAAGTCATAACGGTGTAAATGTAACATATTGGCTTTGGCAGATTCCCATTTTGAGTTTTCAAAAAGGCGTAAGATTTTTTCACTCGGTTTAAGGTCTTCCTAGAAGAAAAAAAATTATGCGGCATCTATGATGTCAGCCATGGCTAATTTCTAAAAGTCGAGTCGAAAGTCATAACGGTGTAAATTTAACATATTGGCTTTGGGAGATTCCAATTTTGGGTGTTTAGAAAACCGTAAGAATTTTTCACTCGGTTTTTGGGTTTTACTAGAAGAAAAAAAATTATACGGCCTCTATGATGTGAGACCGGGCTGATTTCTGAAAGTCAAAAGTCATAACGGTGTAAGTAGAACATTTTGGCTTTGGCAGATTCCAATTTTGAGTTTTCAAAAAGGCGTATGAATTTTTTACTCAGTTTAGGGTTTTCCTTGAAGAAAAAAAATTATGCGGCCTCTCTGATGTCTGCCCGGGTTGATTTCTAAAAGTCGAAAGTCATAACGGTGTAAATATAACATATTGGCTTTGGCGGAATCCAATTTTGAGTGTTCAAAAAGCCGTAAGAATTTTTCACTCAGTTTTTGGGTTTTACTAGAAGAAAAAAATTATACGGCCTCTATGATGTCATACCGGGCAGATTTCTGAAAGTCAAAAGTCATAACGGTGTAAATGTAACATATTGGCTTTGGCAGATTCCAATTTGGAGTTCTCAAAAAGGCGTATGAATTTTTCACTCGGTTTAGGGTTTTCTTAGAAGAAAAAAAATTATGCGGCCTCTCTGATGTCAGCCCGGGCTGATTTCTAAAAGTCGAAAGTCATAACGGTGTAAATGTAACATATTGGCTTTGGCGGATTCCAATTTTGAGTGTTCAAAAAGCCGTAAGAATTTTCACTCGGTTTTTTGGGTTTTACTAGAAGAAAAAAAATTATACGGCTCTGAAAGTCAAAAGTCATAACGGTGTAAATAGGGATGGCAACGGGTCGGGTCTGGGACGGGTTTGACCAAACCCAGGACCCGCCCCGCCTCAAAAAAAAATATCCACGACCCGCCCCGCCCCGCCAACAAGACCCGCCCCGCCCCGCCAGGACTCACGACCCGGCGGGTTGAACCCGTGAACCCGTTTAGTTTTTTTGTGTTTTTTTGCTGGTATAGTCGAGTGGATTTTCTTCTTTCTTAGAAGCTGTTCTTACTTCTTAGCGCCATGGAAAACATAAGCTCCAACCATTTACAGTTTGAAAAAATTCGAGAAGAACAGATCTTCAAAGAATCAAAGAACATTCAAACCCCTAATTCATGGAATCATGCTCTTGATTTCAATGAAAAGCAAAAGGAAAAAAATAACCCTAAATTTTAATCAAGCAGCGTAAAAACCCATTAATTAAAACAAAAACAAAAAAAATCAACAACAAGCATGTGATATCCCTGAAATGGTTAATTGCATCTGGTGCATTAATTGTGATTATATGATTAATTATGTGGTAATTAATTATGCATTGGATTTATTTACCTTATGGAAATGCATGGTCATGTGGATAGGGTGACCCGAGGTTGCATTTCAGGGTGCATGTGGTGCATGTTGGGTAAATATTGTTGGGAACATGATTTATTTGCCTTGGTTAGCATTTAATTAGAAATCATGTGTTTAATTGATATTTGGTGCATTATGAATAAATGCTTTGAAAAATATCATGTTGGGGTGTTTTATACACCATGGAATTATTTTGGTATGCCTTTTAATTAATTAAAGCCCTACCCCTTTTTATCCCCAACCCCACCTTTATCACTCTTACTTTACCAAAATCACCACCCAAACCCTTTCCCCCCTTTCCATTTTCGAGTTGGAGCAAAAAGGTGGGGAGAAAACCTTCCAAACGTCTTGATTTGTGGAGATTGTTGGGTGATTTGAGGTCCCCAAGAGGTATGGATGCCTCATTGTCATTTTTATTGTGTTTGGTTTAGTTTTGGAAGGGTTTTTAATGATTTTGAAATGGGTTTGTGTTGGGTTGTTGTGGTTTTGGTTAAGGGTTAGATTTATACTTGTTTTGAAGTATATTTTGGTGGTTTATGTTGTATTTGATGTTGTTGATTTGTTGGGTTAAGTGTTGGTATGGATTGGAAGGTTTTTGGGAGCAAAAATGGTGAAAAACGCATGTCTGTGCGAGGCGATCGATCGCCTGAAAAGAGGCGACCGATCGCCAAGAGACAGTAACATTTTTGCGGAACAGGCGATCGATCGCCTGTTATGAGGCGACCGATCGCCGAGAGGCAGTAGGTTTTTCAAAGGAATGGCGATCGATCGCCATGTTTGGGGCGACCGATCGCCGCAGTGCAAATTTTGAGGCGAACGATCGCCTGAGGGAAGCGATCGATCGCCGCCAGTGGATTTTTGGAAAATGGTTGATTTTGTCAAATTTTTGGTATTTGGCTATTATTTGGCTTCTAATATGGGGTTGTGTGATTGTGTAGAACCATCCCAGGTAGCAACGCAACCGAGGAATTGAAGCCATATCAAATCCACTTTTGGAAAGGTACGTAGTGGACGTACGGGCACCCCAACGGTACATGTATCTTATATACTTATTGTTTATGCATTGTGGATGCAAGTATATATGTGGTATTGCATAGTGGATGCAAATACATGTTATGCATGATGTTTATAGATGCATATGATTATCGGTGCACATCCCATGAGTCGTGGTCATCCCTTGATGATTTTAATGCTTGCCGCTATTTGGTTTGGTTCCGCTAAATGTGAAGCGAGGGGTGGGAGCGCCGCATGTCACATTTGAGCGTGGTTATCATATAGGACGAGGAAAGGGTATTTGCTGCTCAATGAGAGGCGAGGGGTGGGAGTCCCGCAGTCCATTGAAGCGAGGTTATCCTATGTCGTCTATATGTAAATAAGCGAGGGGCATTAAAATACATTGTGATGGACAGACTAGGGATTGGGGATCAGTATTTGGTATTGATGAAATGGTATATGTTCATGACATGTTTAGACCATTAAAAATAATCTATTGATTATACTCATGAGTTATGGTACAGGGACAACCAAACGGGAAGCGTTTGAAATGCATGGGGAAAACATGAAGTGTTTTATTATGATTATGCATTTACGCTTTATCTTCATATTGTGTTGAATATGAATGATTATTATTGCTCATGTTTGGGGGTTGTCCTTGTAGGTACCTTTTTGGCATGATAGAAGGGCTTGAACGGGTTGAGGTGGTGAGCTTGACGAGCATTCTATTGAGGATGAAAGGACAGGATTATTTTGGATAGTATCTACTCTAGGAGTAGTATAAAACTATAGTTGCACACATTCTTTTGATTGGAACGTAATTAATCCATTTGGTAGTCCTTATTTTTGGCATGTAATGCTTAAGCTCATAGACTCAACATGTTCTTTTACACTCTGATCATTTATTTTAGCTCTATTATGCCTTGATTCCGCACTTAAGGATTAGGGTCCTTACAAAGCATATTGCAAGCAAGCGTGAATCATAGTGCATGTAAAATCCAAAAATTACTTAACAAGGAGTGGACTTGCGCAGTGGAGTGGAGTCGCGTAGGGAGTGGAGTCGCGTCGCGCAGGGAGTTGAGTCGCGCAGATGGGCTGTGGCTTGTGAGGGTGAGAGTCTGAGTGGCTGAGCCCTGAGGGCTGAGGCGAGGTTTAGTGTTTCTCGGCAGAAGTTATTTTTTTTTTATAATTTATATGTTATACGGGGCGGATCCGGGTTGGGTCAAGCCAATCCCAGGACCCGCCACGCCCCGCCTCATAAACCCGTTGACCGGGTCCAGATCCGCCCTCGGACCCGTTTGACTGGGTTTAGACCCGTCCCATTTGGGACGCGTTCAATACGGGTCCGGTTTTAGACCCGTCCCATTGCCACCCCTAGGTGTAAATGTAACATATTGGCTTTGGAGGATTCCAATTTTGAGTTTTCAAAACGCCGTAAGAGCTTAGGTTTTGTTAAACCTTTGATTTAAGAGCTTACATGGATATTTTATGAAGTTCTTCACATGTTTGTTTCAGCATGAAAGATGTGATATGAGGTAAAAAAGATGGTATGAAAAGAAGTGCTCAAAATCTGGGGAAAATCCCGATTTTTCAGAGCTCTCGATCGATCGAGATTTGGTCCCGATCGATCGAGCAAGACAGAAGGTGTGATATCCCCGAAATGATTATGTTATTTTAATCATTTAAGTTATATTGTGATGTTAAGTGTTAATTCATGGGATGGGATAAATTTTATTGGGGAGTTTTACTTCAGGGTGCATGTAACTGTATTGGGTTTTTGGGGTGTGTATTGTTTGTTTTGGTAAAGCATGCAAAAAGGGGTAATTGAAGTATTTTGTTGAGAAAATACTATAAATATCATGTGGGGATATTTTAAATACATCGTGCTAATTCGGGACCAAAACATAACACATCAAACCACCCAACACTTAACCACCCCCCCCAACCCATACTTTGACTCAGCATGAGCTGGCCATGCTTCCACTTGGCTCAATAATTTAACACCTTTCCAGCACTCCAAATTTCGAACCTCCTCTTCCAAAATACCATCCAACAGCTGCTAAGCAATTTTAGGAGGAGCCCTTCCATTTCCATCACCTGGAAATCCTTCAAAAATCGGGGCAAAGTAGGGTGAGGAACTACCCTGTTTCTTTCTGGAAAAACTGGTTTGGTTCTACTTTTGAGCATGGTGAAAAACGGCATGTTAGCATATGTTTCTTGAAACCTGTAATTTAAATGCTTACATGGTGTTTTTATGAGTCTCTCTGTAATTTTCCTTAAGCATGATGCATGTTTTATGTGGAAGATTTAAGCTTGTGAAAAGTAGTGCTCAAAAATCTGGGTAGAGATTTCCTCTGTTTTTCTGGAAAACGTGGGTTGGGAGTGTTTTTGAGGAGGTGTTATCATGCATGATAAGCTTATATATTGGAGAAACTTTGATGTAAAAATATGCTTGGTAGTTTTGTGAAACCCATGGCATGTTTAGTTGAGCACGGTTTATGTTATATGTGTTAGTTTTGATAGCATGTAAAGAGGTGCTCAAGAATTCTGGAAATGAAAATGTGCCCTGTTTCCAGAAAAAGTTGATCCGGTACTTGTTTAAATGATCGATGTTTATGCATGTAGGTTTATGCTCAGGGTGTATATTTGGTTTGAATACACTCAGGGTAGTGTAGTTCAAATGCTAGCATGATGATCTTAGTATGTATTATGTCCTACATGTTAGATTTAAGGGTATAAATATCGGTGTTAAGCAATTCTGGAAAATCGCCGAAGGAACAAGGTTGGCGATCGATCGCCAAGGAGGCGCGATCGATCGCGACGTTCCAGTGGGTTTTGGCGATCGATCGCCAATATTGGGGCGATCGATCGCTGAATGTTTTTTTTTTGGTATGCGAGGCAGTAGCATCTCGCGATCGATCGGGGCTCATGGGCGATCGATCGCGAGATGATATTGAAGGATTAATTTGGTTTTTTAATTTGGTTTTGCTTCCGGATTATTATGAGGTGCCTAACATTGTGTTGTGTGGCTATGTAGAACCATCCCAGGTGCCAGCACAACCGAGGAGATAAAGTCGATTGACTCCTCTATCTTTTGAAAGGTACGTAAGCGACGTACGGGCATCCCAACGGTAACATGTACTTTATGTTTGTCTTTATGACACATGATGAATGCAATGTGGTGCATTAAGATTATGATACATGTTTTTATGCATTGTTTTTGCATATGTATGTTGTGAAATATAAGAGGTGTATTTCACGAGTCAAAGTTATCTTAGTAAGGATTTTAATGGCTTACGCTAAAGTCCATTGGAAGCGATGAAGAATTCCGCTTACATGGAGTAGCAACGCTAAAGTCCATTGGAAGCGATGAAGAATTCCGCTTACATGGAGTAGCAAGAAGCATTAAAATGTACTAATGATAAGGGCTCAGGATGAAATAAGGATTTAAGGGAAAAGGAATGTCATGACATTGCATATCCATACATTCATATAATGTGTTTCTATTATGAATTATGGTACAGGGACAACCAATGGGCGATATAAATGCTGGAAATACAGGAAGGACTTGTGTTTAAGATTTGCATTTATGCCTTACTTTCATATTATGTTAAATATGAATTGTGTTATGCTCATGTGTTGGGGGTTGTCTTTGTAGGTGCTTTTGTTGACGAGAACCAGGGCCGGGGTTGATATGCTGAGCTGTAAGGAGTGCTACAGGATTAGCATGATAGAGTTTTTGTATAGCTTCTTCTGAGTAGAGTAAGACTATGATGTAGTACCTTTGTAGGAAGTATGTCTTTCCTTTTGGAACATTTTGGTACTGTAATCTCTAAAGCTCAGGTTAATCAACACGGCACATTACTCTGATATAATCACTTGTATGTTTAGTTCTCTAAATTGCACCTTAATATCTTGTTGTGATAACGGGGTCTCACATTTAGTGGTATCAGAGCAGTGGTTAGATAACCAGGGAAGAGTGAAGGGTAGCCTTTAGAGACAAGTTGGCTAGGTATTCATTTAGGCATGCTTGTGCATGTGATGCATATGGTTGTATACGTGATATACTAACATGCTTTGAATATTTTACTCTTGTTATCTAACGGCTTATATTATGAACTGCTTTTGGTATTGTTGTTAACTATTGTGTTGCAGCATGGCGAACCTCAATGAAGAGGTAGGAGATATGGACAGTAGACATGCCAGTATTGCTCAGCCGAACCCTTTACCACCACCTGCTGTGGGCGTGGAGCCCAGTGTACAGATATTACTGCCAGGGGAGCTCAGTTTGAAGCAGTTTCTGAGTTTCCATCCGCCCATGTTTGAGGGGACTGAGTCTGGTGAAGTAGCTGAGGAGTGGTTGGAACGTATAGAGCAGATACTTGTGACTGCACCTTGTGCACTCACGGCATGGCTGAGGTTAGCAGAGTTTCAGCTGGCTAAGAAGCCTGCTATGTGGTGGAAGACCACCGTGATGGAGCTGAGAGCTCTAGGTATGGCAGTTGACTGGACTGTATTCCGGACCCGGTTCCTTAACCGGTATTTCTCTGCAGCTGCCAGACAATTAAAGGAGGATGAGTTCAACAGTTTGAAGCAGGGTAGCATGTCCGTAGCAGACTACGCTATGCAGTATTCCTCACTGCTGAGGTATGTACCTCATATTGCTGTCAGCAGCCATGCCAAGATGAGGAACTTTCTGAAAGGTCTGAGGCCGGAGCTATTCGATAGGGTTATCTCTAACAACCCCAGCTCGTTTGACGACGCCCTGACACGGGCAGAGTTGGCAGAGATTGCCGTAGACGCATACAAGGATGTTGTACCCCCTTTTGTACCATCACAGAGGCCTACTACTGATAGTCTGAGGCCACGAGGGGATCAGTTTAAGGCTCGTGGGGCCTCATCATCTTCCAGGTTTAGTGGGAAGAAGTCTCATGGACAGAAGCAGAACACCCGGGGGCACACGCAGGGAAGCAGGACAGAGGTAACCAGGTGTACCAACTGTGGAGGATGGCATTTGTTACGTGACTGTCGAGGTTGCTATATCTGTGGCAAGATGGGCCACATAGCTCGGGGTTGCCCCAATCGGGCAGTTCAGACGGATTCAGGGCCGAATAGGCCAAGGTTTGATGCTGGGAGGGCACCACAGAGGCAGCAGTTTGCACCACGACCCCTGCGAGGTCAGACGACAGGACCGCCGCAGGGACAGGTGTATGCGCTGACCAGGGAGCAGGCCGAGGCAGCCCCAGAGGAGGTCATTGCTGGTACGTGTCATTTACTTACGTACCCTGCACTTATTTTGATAGATACAGGTGCTTCCCATTCCTTTGTATCTACTGCCTTTGTGGAAGGACACCATTTGTGCTCGTCTCTGTTACCCACGCCTCTCATGGTCTCGACACCCACGGGGAAGCATGTGATTGCAGATCGACAGTTATCAAATTGCCTCATTTATTTTGAGGGCAATGATCTGAGGGCCGATTTGATTCAGTTAGAGATGGCAGACTTTGACTGCATTATCGGCATTGATGTGTTGAGCAGATACCGAGCTATGGTAGATTGCCAAAAGAGGATGGTTCGTTTTCTGTCTGATCAGGGGTTCCAGTGGACTTTTTATGGGGACGGCTCTCGTCCAAGGATACCAGTAATCTCGGCGGTTAAGATGTCGCAGTTATTGGAACGTGGCCATACTGGGTACCTTATTTATGCTATGGATGCTTCAGAGGAGAAGGAAGTGAGAGCCGAGGACATTCCAGTTGTGGCGGAGTTCAGTGATGTGTTTCCAGATGAGATTCCGGGATTTCCGCCTGTCAGGGATGTGGAGTTTGCTATTGAGCTGCTGCCGGGGACATCAGCCATTTCCCGTGCCCCATACAGGATGGCACCGGCAGAGCTGAGGGAGCTGAAGGTACAGTTACAGGAGCTCCTCGACAAGGGATACATCCGTCCTAGTGTATCGCCTTGGGGTGCGCCAGTCTTGTTCGTGAAAAAGAAGGACGGATCAATGCGTCTGTGCATTGACTACAGGCAACTGAACAAGGCTACAGTGAAGAACAGATATCCGCTTCCGAGGATTGATGATCTGTTCGACCAACTTCAGGGTACGGAGGTGTACTCCAAGATAGATTTGAGGTCAGGCTATCACCAGGTACGGGTTAGAGCTGGTGATGTCCAAAAGACGGCTTTTAGAACTCGGTATGGACACTATGAGTTCTTGGTGATGCCGTTCGGTGTGACAAATGCACCTGCAGTCTTTATGAGCCTGATGAACAGAGTATTTCAGGAGTACCTCGATCAGTTTGTGATCGTGTTTATTGATGACATCCTAGTCTATTCGAGGAATGAGGAGGATCATGCCGATCATCTGAGGATAGTACTCCAGATCCTCAGAGATCATCAGTTGTACGCCAAACTCAGCAAGTGTGAGTTTTGGCTGAACAGTGTTGCATTTTTGGGCCATATCATATCACGAGAGGGGATATCAGTAGACCCGAGGAAGATAGAGGCAGTTATGGATTGGTCTACCCCTACTTCAGTCAGTGAGATTCGAAGTTTTCTTGGTCTGGCTGGCTATTATCGACGTTTCGTCGAGGGTTTCTCAAAGATCGCCAAGCCACTTACCCAGCTGACTCAGAAGGGAGTCCCATTTTGTTGGTCAGAGGCTTGTGAGCAGAGCTTCCGGGAATTAAAGCACAGACTGACTACTGCACCCGTTCTAGTGATACCCAAGGAGAACAAAGGATTTGTCCTTTATACCGATGCATCTCTACTGGGATTAGGGTGCGTACTGATGCAGGACAGACATGTAGTGGCTTACGGTTCGAGACAGTTGAAGCCACATGAGGCGAGGTATCCAGTCCATGATCTGGAGTTGGCAGCTATAGTGTTCGCCTTGAAGATATGGCGACACTACTTATACGGTACCTCATTTACCATCTTCACTGATCACAAGAGCCTGAATTCTTGTTTACACAGGCTGAGCTGAACATGAGGCAGAGGAGATGGATGGACCTGCTAAAGGATTACGATTGTGAAATCGAATATCACCCGGGAAAGGCAAATTTGACAGCCGACGCTTTGAGTCGGAAGGTGAAGAGCACAGCAGAGGATGCTATGTCTCTGTCAGCTATGTTTAGCTCCTACTGCCATTTGGGATTCGATTATGATATATCTTCTTCGCCAATACAGGTTTTGACCTTGCTAGCTGAGCCTGTTATATTTGATCACATCAGGAAGGCTCAGGGGACCGATGTAGAGGTTCAGAGATGGATGTTAGTGGTTCATTCAGGGCAGCCATCGAGATTCAGAGTGGCTGATGACGGCTCTCTGAGACTTGGCGACAGATGGGTGGTTCCAAATGCACCTGAGTTACGTCAGGGTTTATTACAGCGAGCTCATTGCAGTAGGATGAGTATCCATCCAGGTGGGAAGAAGATGTATAAGGATCTACGCAGCCAGTTCTGGTGGAGGCGTATGAAACAGGATGTCACCTCTTTTGTCAAGCGTTGTTTGATTTGTCAGCAAGTGAAAGCTGAGAGACAAAGGCCTGGAGGTGAACTAAGAAGTTTAGAGGTACCCGAGTGGAAGTGGCAGCACGTATCTATGGATTTCGTGACCCACTTGCCGAGGACTGTTTCGGGTTTTGATGCCATCTGGGTAGTCGTGGACAGGTTGACTAAGAGTGCTCATTTCATTCCCTACTGTATGACCTTCACGCACTTAAGAATGGCGCAGTTATATGTCAGAGATGTGGTGAGATTGCACGGGATCCCTGTTTCGATTGTGTCAGATCGAGATCCGCGGTTTACATCTCACTTTTGGGAGGGTCTGCAGACAGCTCTAGGTACAGAGTTGAGGTTGAGCACAGCCTATCATCCCCAGACGGACGGACAGACCGAGCGTACGATACAGACGCTCGAAGATATGTTGAGGGCTTGTGTGCTGGAGTTCGACACTTCATGGCAGGACTCGATAGCCTTGGTGGAATTTTCTTACAACAACAGCTACCAGGCAAGTATTCAGATGGCTCCTTTCGAGGCCCTCTATGGTAGGCGTTGTAGGTCACCCTTGTGTTGGGATGACATGGACCGTAAGTCGGTTGGAGGACCTGAGTTGGTTCAGGAAATGGAAGAGAAAGTTAAGGTTATCAGAACAAAGATGAAGGCAGCTCAGGATAGACAGGCAGCATATGCCAATCAGCGGCGTAGACCGTTGGAGTTTCAGTTAGGCGACAGAGTGTTTTTGAAGATCTCACCCTTCAGAGGCGTAGTACGGTTTGGGATGCGAGGGAAGTTATCCCCGAGGTATGTAGGGCCGTATGAGATCTTACAGCGTATTGGTACTCTGGCGTACCGGTTGGCTTTACCGCCCTCTCTGTCTGGCATACACGACGTTTTTCATGTGTCTATGCTGAGGAAGTATGAGCCAGATCCCTCACATGTGTTGCAGCCTTCAGAGGTTCAGATTGAGTCCGATGTTTCTTATGTAGAGCGGCCTATCAGGATTTTGGATAGAGCAGACCGCAGACTTCGGAACAAGGTTATTCCTATGATCAAGGTACAGTGGGATCGTAGGGGTGTCGAGGAGGCCACGTGGGAGACAGAGCGACACATGGTGCAGCACTATCCAGAGTTATTTTCTGGTATGCGTTTATATACTGTTTTATTTCTGGTTAGCAGCATGTTTGATTTCGGGACGAAATCCTATAAGTAGGGGAGTATTGTGATATCCCCGAAATGATTATGTTATTTTAATCATTTAAGTTATATTGTGATGTTAAGTGTTAATTCATGGGATGGGATAAATTTTATTGGGGAGTTTTACTTCAGGGTGCATGTAACTGTATTGGGTTTTTTTTGGGGTGTGTATTGTTTGTTTTGGTAAAGCATGCAAAAAGGGGTAATTGAAGTATTTTGTTGAGAAAATACTATAAATATCATGTGGGGATATTTTAAATACATCGTGCTAATTCGGGACCAAAACATAACACATCAAACCACCCAACACTTAACCACCCCCCCCAACCCATACTTTGACTCAGCATGAGCTGGCCATGCTTCCACTTGGCTCAATAATTTAACACCTTTCCAGCACTCCAAATTTCGAACCTCCTCTTCCAAAATACCATCCAACAGCTGCTAAGCAATTTTAGGAGGAGCCCTTCCATTTCCATCACCTGGAAATCCTTCAAAAATCGGGGCAAAGTAGGGTGAGGAACTACCCTGTTTCTTTCTGGAAAAACTGGTTTGGTTCTACTTTTGAGCATGGTGAAAAACGGCATGTTAGCATATGTTTCTTGAAACCTGTAATTTAAATGCTTACATGGTGTTTTTATGAGTCTCTCTGTAATTTTCCTTAAGCATGATGCATGTTTTATGTGGAAGATTTAAGCTTGTGAAAAGTAGTGCTCAAAAATCTGGGTAGAGATTTCCTCTGTTTTTCTGGAAAACGTGGGTTGGGAGTGTTTTTGAGGAGGTGTTATCATGCATGATAAGCTTATATATTGGAGAAACTTTGATGTAAAAATATGCTTGGTAGTTTTGTGAAACCCATGGCATGTTTAGTTGAGCACGGTTTATGTTATATGTGTTAGTTTTGATAGCATGTAAAGAGGTGCTCAAGAATTCTGGAAATGAAAATGTGCCCTGTTTCCAGAAAAAGTTGATCCGGTACTTGTTTAAATGATCGATGTTTATGCATGTAGGTTTATGCTCAGGGTGTATATTTGGTTTGAATACACTCAGGGTAGTGTAGTTCAAATGCTAGCATGATGATCTTAGTATGTATTATGTCCTACATGTTAGATTTAAGGGTATAAATATCGGTGTTAAGCAATTCTGGAAAATCGCCGAAGGAACAAGGTTGGCGATCGATCGCCAAGGAGGCGCGATCGATCGCGACGTTCCAGTGGGTTTTGGCGATCGATCGCCAATATTGGGGCGATCGATCGCTGAATGTTTTTTTTTTGGTATGCGAGGCAGTAGCATCTCGCGATCGATCGGGGCTCATGGGCGATCGATCGCGAGATGATATTGAAGGATTAATTTGGTTTTTTAATTTGGTTTTGCTTCCGGATTATTATGAGGTGCCTAACATTGTGTTGTGTGGCTATGTAGAACCATCCCAGGTGCCAGCACAACCGAGGAGATAAAGTCGATTGACTCCTCTATCTTTTGAAAGGTACGTAAGCGACGTACGGGCATCCCAACGGTAACATGTACTTTATGTTTGTCTTTATGACACATGATGAATGCAATGTGGTGCATTAAGATTATGATACATGTTTTTATGCATTGTTTTTGCATATGTATGTTGTGAAATATAAGAGGTGTATTTCACGAGTCAAAGTTATCTTAGTAAGGATTTTAATGGCTTACGCTAAAGTCCATTGGAAGCGATGAAGAATTCCGCTTACATGGAGTAGCAACTCTAAAGTCCATTGGAAGCGATGAAGAATTCCGCTTACATGGAGTAGCAAGAAGCATTAAAATGTACTAATGATAAGGGCTCAGGATGAAATAAGGATTTAAGGGAAAAGGAATGTCATGACATTGCATATCCATACATTCATATAATGTGTTTCTATTATGAATTATGGTACAGGGACAACCAATGGGCGATATAAATGCTGGAAATACAGGAAGGACTTGTGTTTAAGATTTGCATTTATGCCTTACTTTCATATTATGTTAAATATGAATTGTGTTATGCTCATGTGTTGGGGGTTGTCTTTGTAGGTGCTTTTGTTGACGAGAACCAGGGCCGGGGTTGATATGCTGAGCTGTAAGGAGTGCTACAGGATTAGCATGATAGAGTTTTTGTATAGCTTCTTCTGAGTAGAGTAAGACTATGATGTAGTACCTTTGTAGGAAGTATGTCTTTCCTTTTGGAACATTTTGGTACTGTAATCTCTAAAGCTCAGGTTAATCAACACGGCACATTACTCTGATATAATCACTTGTATGTTTAGTTCTCTAAATTGCACCTTAATATCTTGTTGTGATAACGGGGTCTCACAGAAGGTCTAAGCATGTTTTCAAAATTTTGGTGCCGATCGATCGAAGGATTTCTCGATCGATCGGTGAAGCTCCACGATCGATCGGTGAAATGTTCGATCGATCGGGCGAGGCAGAATGCTAAGGCACTATTTGTGCACAGTGTCTCGATCGATCGAGACCTTGGGCCGATCGATCGAGAGAGGCAGAACGTTGAAAAATATAATGATGTTTTATTTTGTTAAGTAATGATGTGAGATGGTTATGAGGCATCTAATATGGTATTATGTGGTCTTGTAGAACCATCCCAGGTACCGGCACCATCAAGGAGATAAAGTCTGTTGACTCCTCCTCCTTTTGAAAAGGTACGTAAGAGGCGTACGGGCATCGGACGGTAACACACATCTTTATACTACAACTATGCTTTTATTGCATGAGTATTCACGATGAAATGATGATGTTTATACGATGTTTATACAATGAAGTATATACGATGTTATATGATGATGTTAATACGATGCTTATATGATGATGTTTACACGATGTTATTGTGGTAAGATGCCACGGGGTAAGATGCCCCACATGGTAAGAGGCCATGCGATGTTATTGTGGTAAGAAGCCACGGGGTAAGATGCCCCATATGGTAAGAGGCCATACGATGATATTGTGGTAAGATGCCACGGGGGTAAGATGCCCCATATGCATGATTATAAGTCAGGGACAACAATAAGAAGTGAATGAGAAATCCAGCATATTTACTTAACAATTATTTCATGCATTTGCTATGATGTTTTTATGATGATAAGTAAGATTGTATATGCTCATGATGTGTTGTCCCTGTAGGTACACTTTTGGACGAAAGGACTAAGGGTCGGGTTGAGGCAGTGAGCTACGAGGGACACAGGAATGTATAGGATTCAAGTTATGATTAGTATCTACTCTAGGAGTAGTGTAAATCTAAATGACATTCTTTTAGAATGTAATGAATTATTTTTGAAGTTTTGTATTTTGGCCTGTAATCCTGTTAGCTCGTGTAACAACCAAAACCTTAAGATGTTACCTTAATGCATAATTAGTCCTTCTTATGTCTATTAATCACTGTTAAGGTGGGAAGACCCCACATTAGTGGTATCAGAGCAGTGGTTAGATAACTCGGGAATGAGTGAAGGGTAGCCTTAGCAATAAGTTAGCTATGTGCTTACTTTTGAACATGTTTATATGTTTGTTATTCATAAAGAAGAAGATGTTATACTAACATGTTCAATTACCTAACGATGAGTTTTATGAACAGCTTTTGGTGTTGTTATTAACCCTTGTGTTGCAGCATGGCAGCAAACATAGAAGTGGGTGACGCCATTAGTGTAAATGCAAGTGCTGGGCGTACGAATCCATTGCCACCACCAGCCTTGGGAGAGGAACCCTCTGAACAGCAGTTGCTACCTGGGGAATTGAGCTTGGCTCAGTTTTTGATGTATCGACCTCCGATGTTCGAGGGAACTGAATCAGGAGAGAAAGCTGAGGAATGGTTAGAGTGGATCGAACAGATATTTGTGGCAGCGCCTTGTGCAAAGACGGCCTGGATCAGATTAGCAGAATTTCAGCTGTCCAAGAAGGCACTGATGTGGTGGAAAACCACATTGATTGAGCAAGAGGCTCTGGGACTGGAAGTGAATTGGAAGATGTTCCGAACGCGGTTTCTAAACCGCTATTTCTCAGCCGCTGCAAGACAGGCCAAGGAGGATGAGTTTACCAGTTTGAGACAAGGTACCATGCCTGTATCTGACTATGCTCTACACTACTGTTCCTTACTACGATATGTGCCACACATTGCTGCAAGCACTCAAGCGAAGATGCGGAACTTCATGAAGGGCTTAAGGCCTGAACTGTATGACAGGGTGATCACTTATGACCCTGCCTGTTTCGATGATGCACTCTCACGAGCTGAGCTAGCTGAACTGGGAGTCGGTGCATATCCTGATGCTGTGCCACCTCCGGTACCCCCTCAGAGATCCACTTCTGATAATCTGAAGCCCAGGGGTGATCAGTTTAAGCCTAGGGGGAACACTTCAGCATCGAGATTCAGTGGCAAGAGGCCCGAGAATCGGTGGAGAGGGAAAGGTAGGAATGATGCTCCATCTGGAAGAGGACAGTCTCAGGGAGACAGATATGGAAGAGTTCAGTGCACTCTTTGTGGGCAACCACATTTGGCAAAGGACTGCGTAGGATGTTATGTCTGTGGCGACAGTGGCCACTTTGCTCGACGGTGTCCAAACAGGGGAAGACAGCAGAGCTCTACGGGGAGACCTGCGGACAGAACGGCACAACACCGGCCACCTTTTGTGCCAAGACAGTATGGAGGTCAGCCCGCGGGGCCACCTTAGGGACAGGTGTATGCTTTGACGAGGGAGCAGGCTACAGCGGCCCCGGAGGAAGTTATAGTGGGTACGTGTCTTTTATTTACGCACCCTGCTCTTATATTGATAGACACAGGTGCATCACACTCTTTTGTGTCGACGAGTTTTGTTGAAAAGCACCACATATGCACCTCTCCGTCCCCCATGCCTCTTATGGTCTCGACCCCCGCTGGAAGAAGTTTGACTACGGATCAGATTGTCTATGATGGCCTCATTTATTTGGAGGATAATGAGCTAAGATCAGATTTGATTGTGCTGGGAATGACAGACTTCGATTGCATTGTGGGCATCGATGTTCTGAACAAGTATCAGGCAGTGGTAGACTGCAGGCAGAGGACTGTCCGATTTAGATCTGTATTGGGAGTCCAGTGGACATTCTATGGGGATGGTTCCCATCCGAAGATTCCGTTAATATCTGCTGTCAAGATGACACAGCTATTGGAACGAGGTCATGCGGGATATCTTATTTATGCTGTGATGACCAGGGATTATAGGTGTTAATCCCGTAGTGTTAATAATCCCTAAAGTGGTTTTACGTGGCGATTTGGAGTTAAATGGAGGTGTTGGGCCTTCTGGGCTCGTTTATTTGGGTAGTTGGGATCGTTGGATCCAGAGGTTGAGATTGTATTCACATTACGGTGTAAAACCTAAGAGTTGGGTTTTTGATGTGTCTCGGTATCTCGGGTGCTGTGTGAGCACCGGTAGGGGGTTTTGGAGTTAGAGAGAGAATTTTTGAAAACAGATGATTTTTAAGGAATCATGATGTATTTGTGGGGCTATTAATTTTTCGGGGTATTTTTGCTATAAATACCATTTGAACCCAAAATTTTAGAATTTATTTCATTTCAGCCCCAAATTCCTCTCTCTCTCCCCGCATGCGATTTTCCCGATCTCCCCTGCCCCCCGCCGCTTCAGGCGCTTCGCCCGCCGCCGTCCGGCCGCCGTTCGGCGCGTGCGACCCGCCGCCGCCTTCGTCTCGACGAGGCGCAGCTAACCCCTCCGTCAATTCGATGTTTCGTCGCGTTTTGAAGTCGGATTTTGGCTGGAGGCGTCGATCCCCAATTTCTAGGGTTCATCGATTTTCGTCCGATTTCTTCCGATTTCGATTGGGTAATCTCCCTTACGCTTTTTTCGTCATTTTCGTGTATTTCCCTACCATTATTGTGTTCGAATTTGATGATTTTAAGGGTTCGAATTTAAGGGCTTGTTTGGGTTCGAATTTAAGGGGTTGAGTTCGAAATTGGGGGTTTTTGGCAAGGGGTGTTGATTCTTGCTTGGATAGCTTAATTCTCATTTTAGATGAATTATGGTATTTATTGGGTTCGAAATTGTGAGATTCGGGTTCGATTTTTGTAGGGTATTCTTGAACGAATTTCGATATTGTCTCATTTATTTCCCTCCCTGCATGTACCCTGCCCCGGGTCTTTTGAGAGGTTAATTGTCGTGTGTTGACAATATTTTGAGGGATATGGGTGTGCTTGAGCATGG
The DNA here is from genome assembly GCA_907163345.1 of Haberlea rhodopensis. NCBI lineage: Eukaryota > Viridiplantae > Streptophyta > Magnoliopsida > Lamiales > Gesneriaceae > Haberlea > Haberlea rhodopensis. The sequence continues at coordinate 85,820 of CAJQUN010000740.1, read as the reverse complement.
GTTGCATGTTCGTAAATAATTGTGAATTATTTATCGTGTTAGCACATCATTCCTCGGGGCATGGAACTCGAGCAAGGTTTGGCTCGGACTTCGGAGATTTAAGGTACGTGCGATGTACGAGCATTTCTATATATTAGGGCATTTGTGAATGCATAATGAAATTTGATTTCATTGAATAATCGCGCATGAGGATTATATATATATATGTTGATATAGCCAAGGAATGACCCAATCTTGATATCGCCGCTTGTAGCGTGCGTGATACTAGAGTAGGATGACTCTTACATGATATATGGGGTACTGGGTTTATATGACCATTGTAGGGCATTTGAGATGCCTGAGAATGATCGTGGGATCATGTCTTCATTATAAGACATTTGAGATGTCTAGGTATAATGAAGAATTGGTACAATAAATGTAGGCATTTGAGCTATTTGTGATTAATAGCGAGGCTATGAAATCAGTATTAGATATTGAGATATCTACATTTGCATGAATGATGAACTTGGAATCATAATTATTGATATTCGAGAACTAGGCATGCAATGAGTTAAATCAATGTGTTGATTTACTGATTTATGAGATTTGATGAGTTTGATGATTGTGAGAACAGGGACAGTACACGGAATCCCGGATGAGGATGTTGCCATCCAGGGAGTATCATTTAAAATTCATTAATATTTACTTGTGTTGTAAATTATGAATTTCATTATTGTGATTATGAGATTTTGTGTATTGGTATGCTCACCCCGTTGGGGGCTGTCTCTGTTGGGGCAGGTGAACAGGTGCATCGATGGCTGTGGAGCTGAGCTCGAGCCGTTGATTGGATGTACTCACGGGATCGTGGTACCAGGGCTTGATGGAGCACGGTATCGTATAGAGTACTTATATACACCCGAGGTTTATATACACATTTATGATGCTCGCATGTGAGCACGAACATTCTTGTATATGGGTTGTATATAAAGGCATGAGCCTTCCTCTCTTTCATTATATGTTGCATGCAATTGTGGTAGAATTGCTAATGATATGAGAGTTGTTAGTGTATTATGTGGGTGTTGAGACCCATTTATGTCGTCATATGTGTGGTGTCTTCCCTGGCTGGGAATTTACTTAGTATTACTGCTGTCTGATGAGTATTATGTTTTCCCTGGCCGGGAATTATGTTATGTGTTGTGCTTTTATTTCTGGATAGCTCTATTTATGGGGAGACTCTGCCCAAATTTTTATAAAAGTCCACAATGTGAAAAGTGGCAAAAAGGGATGGTATTGGGCGAACTTTGTGAGTCTATTTCGTTGTTAGGCTGATGACCTTATAACATTGAGTGTTAAAGGAATTTTTTTGTAATTGCCATGCAATGATAAATTATCATCTGAGCTTCCCGATTGGCTTTTATTGAAAGCATGTGCCACACATAGTGGTTAATACATTAATTATGGTTTAAGGGCTTGGGGTCCTTACATTAGTGGTATCAGAGCAGTGGTTGCTCTTTGGGGCTGTTAAGGGCCTAAGAAGTTATTGATAGCACATACTTATGCATGATGGCATTAATGTTGTATGACACGACTAGTTGTTTATGTGCTTTTTCTGATATGAAAAGTAGTGTTGCTAATCAGTGTGATTGCAGGAATCGTGTGGAACACGATAGGATGGCATTAATTGTGATGTCTGGCACTCCATGTGTTATGTGCCAAGGAATGTGATTTTGTAAGAGAATCAGGTAAAGGGATATTTCCGAGGTAACATGTCTTGGTATACGTATTGACTTGCAAGTGGTTGCATTTATGCATTGGATGATTTCTGCATAGCGTATATGGCTATTGTTGCTAACCATGATGGTTGCAGGTTACAGGAAATATGGAGTACGTAAGCGACGCACGGGTATCCCAACGGTAACATGTATTCATGTTTGTCTGTGTGACACATGATGAATGCAATGTGATGCATTACGGTTATGATACATGTTATTATGCATTGTTGTTGCATATTATGCATTGTTGTTGCATATTGTGATGTGGAATAAAGAGGTGTATTCCACGAGTCAGGGCGATCACAGTTAAGGTTTTAATGCTTACACTTTATCGCTGCGCATGTGGAGCGGGAGAGGGGAGGCTCGCTGGCACATGGAGGCGAGGTATACCATACTGAGCGAGGAAGAGATACCGCTAGTATGGAAAAGCGAGTATGCGATACCGCTTGTTTTGAGATTATGAGAGCGGGGAAGCATTAACATAACTGATGATGACTGACTCAAGAGAGGATGATGATGCATTCCTTTGTTATGACACGGATGATAGCGGTGATGTGTCCCGCTGTGTCGATTTATATTCATTCCATTGTGATGACACGGATGATAGCGGTGATGTGTCCCGCTGTGTCGATTTATATTCATTCCATTGTGATGACACGGATGATAGCGGTGATGTGTCCCGCTGTGTCGATTTATATTCATTCCATTGTGATGACACGGATGATAGCGGTGATGTGTCCCGCTGTGTCGATTTATATTCATTCCATTGTGATGACACGGATGATAGCGGTGATGTGTCCCGCTGTGTCGATTTATATTCATTCCACTGTGATGACACGGATGATAGCGGTGATGTGTTCCGCTGTGTCGATTTGTATTTATAGCGAGGATTCATTGCTATATTGATTGGCGAGGGTTCATTCCGCCAGGTGTATTTATAGCGACGGTTCATTCCGCTATATTGATTGGCGAGGGTTCATTCCGCCAGGTGTATTTATAGCGACGGTTCATTCCGCTATATTGATTGGCGAGGGTTCATTCCGCCAGGTGTATTTATAGCGACGATTCATTCCGCTATATTGATTGGCGATGGTTTATACCGCCGGACACGGATGATAGCGGTGATGTGTTCCGCTGTGTCGATGATGATGATTCACCTCTTTGTGATTATTGGTGATGATTCGTGCCGCCGTATATATAGATAGCGATGCCTCTTTCCGCTATTATGTGGACGATGATTCATGCTCAGGTGTATAGCAAGGTTTCATGCCACTTATTATATGACGAGGTGTCATGCCGTCGATTCTATAGCGAGGGATTGTGCCGCTATGTACTCAGCACAGGATTTTGCCGCCTTCGAGCGATGGGTGCTGATTTTGTACTATTATTGAGCGACGGAGACAGGTATACCGCTATATTGTTAGCGATGAGGTATGAGATATTGCTATTCTATTAGCCTTATTGTAGCTGGCATGCGTTGATATACATGTTTTATTATGCCTATTTTACTAGCATGATGGTGGATGACATGTATCGTCACTAGTTGACAATGCCTTAGATGCCATGAGTTGGCATGTGTCGTCATGGGATGACGATGACGATGGTGTAGGAGATGTCTTGTTAGACATGCATCATCGTTACGATGAACAATGCGTTGAGTATACGTATTCAGTGGTATGCCTTGGGTGCCAGTACCGAGCACAAGGTGGTGTGTGCGGCACCGATTGACGTGACCCTTATACCGAGCGGGTTGCTCGAGGAATGGTTGTATGCGCTGTACAGGTGATTGTACCGCAGCTTACGTTGGGGTGATCATATTTCGAGTGGTGATACCCTTGAGGTATGCTCGTTGGAATGACTTTTGGCCCTGTAATTTGACGACAGGAGTAATCGCGGAGGAAATTACTCGCTTTCTGTCGATGTGACATGTGGTAGACATGGTCACACCAACCATGAGGGTGTAGGATGAGTCCTAAGGGGGTAAGATCAGGTTATGTTAAGTACATAGGGACATTGGAGTGTCCAGGGTGTATCGGCATTAGAGGAATGTTGGATAAGGACCCACTATTGAGTTTTCTTCCCACAGTATGATATACCATGTGGAGACGTCCGTCTTGTTGGTAGGTTTGAGGTAAACCTAAAGAGGCAGAGACTAGGTTGTCTGCCACGTGTGTGTAGCACCATGATGGGCTTGCTAGAGCCGTTATACTGCTCGTTGGAACCAAGTTGGCAAATCGTAAGGTGATACGATGTGGATTGTGGTGGACTCTAGTAGTCACCATGTCATTTGAGACTGAGGTTGTGCATGCCTCACTGAAACGTGTATACGTTTATGTTTAATCTTGGTGAGACTTGTCTGGGACAGCTCATGATGTTGGAGTACCAACAAGAGAGTCATCAAGTCGTTGTTGACTCGATCTGAAGGAATTCGTGTATTTGGGATGCAATGGTGTTATTGTATCCAGTTTTTCCGAACAGTGGTTCGAGACTTGTGGATCTCGAGTTCGATGGCACTTCCTTTGTGAGGAAGGAGGTAGTATTATACCTATTTGGGAATCTTTGAAAGATTCGGTGAGTTGGTACGTGTGGTGTTGATTTTGGGAATCACACCGTGTTGTTGATCGTCGATTATCATCCTCCACTGGTTAGGGAATGACTCAGGATTGACGGTTGTGTTTGCGGCTTAAGGGTATGTTGTAGATACCTGAGCCAAGTGCATTGAGTATGCATGTGGTGTTCGTGCTGAGGCAGGTATACCGATGAGTATACGGATGCCAGTTGTTGATTTCCTTCCTGTCAAGCATAGAGTTATGCTATTTTTGGATGGTTAAATCTCTGATGAGAGATATGGAACACCTTGAGATTGGGAATCTCCATGGCACGATATTTATGAGGAACAATCGTGAAGTTAGTTGACTCCCTTGAAGAGGGATTATCTTGTGAGGGTTAAGGTACTTCATTATTGGTGTTTCCCTCAGAGTTATGCGATAGCCTTCCCAAGTTTGGATTGTTTAATCCTAGGATTATCAAGGGATGGCAGGAATTTTGGATTTGTTGGGTGTCGCTGACGACCCAAGTGTTGAGGATGCAATGGGTTTATTGCATGTCCTTTCAGAATTTGAAACTCTGTGGAGTCTCGATTGTTTATTTTGACCAGGATGTGGTTCTTGGGATATCCAGAGGTGGACATCTTGTGAGATGTCTTTTGTGTGGATCGGTGGCCGTGAGTTGCCCGATCCGAGTTGCAGAGGGTGCAACTGATCCTTGGATGGAGGTGGTCTGTATAGCGGGAAACCAGGTTTGGTATGTGTACACCGTGGTATACTAGTGTTTCCCTCGTAACGATGTATGTTAGACATCGTGAGTCTTGATAGAGATGTCATGGAATGATATCTACGATAGAATCAGGAGCGATTCGAATCCTTACAGTTTCAGTTGACTAACTGCTTTTGGATTATTAGCGTTGAGCTGTGCTGATGCTCTTTGACGTTATGATAAATTTGGAAATCTATTCCACTCCAGAGTTTGACACGAGGTCAACGTTCTCACGATTGAGGTGTCATTCAGGATGCGTTCTTACTAGTTGTATTAGAACGAAGGATGACTGTCTGATCTACAGTCGTAAGTATTGGTTGTTTTGCAGTCATGAGAGACTGATTTTTGGGATGACCCGCATCGAGGTTATGGCTTCATATTGTGGTGTAGCCCGGGTGTTACGTGATACACCGGTGCTAATTTCGAGGACGAAATTCTTTTAGTGGGGGATATTGTGATGACCAGGGATTATAGGTGTTAATCCCGTAGTGTTAATAATCCCTAAAGTGGTTTTACGTGGCGATTTGGAGTTAAATGGAGGTGTTGGGCCTTCTGGGCTCGTTTATTTGGGTAGTTGGGATCGTTGGATCCAGAGGTTGAGATTGTATTCACATTACGGTGTAAAACCTAAGAGTTGGGTTTTTGATGTGTCTCGGTATCTCGGGTGCTGTGTGAGCACCGGTAGGGGGTTTTGGAGTTAGAGAGAGAATTTTTGAAAGCAGATGATTTTTAAGGAATCATGATGTATTTGTGGGGCTATTAATTTTTCGGGGTATTTTTGTTATAAATACCATTTGAACCCAAAATTTTAGAATTTATTTCATTTCAGCCCCAAATTCCTCTCTCTCTCCCCGCATGCGATTTTCCCGATCTCCCCTGCCCCCCCGCCGCTTCAGGCGCTTCGCCCGCCGCCGTCCGGCCGCCGTTCGGCGCGTGCGACCCGCCGCCGCCTTCGTCTCGACGAGGCGCAGCTAACCCCTCCGTCAATTCGATGTTTCGTCGCGTTTTGAAGTCGGATTTTGGCTGGAGGCGTCGATCCCCAATTTCTAGGGTTCATCGATTTTCGTCCGATTTCTTCCGATTTTCGATTGGGTAATCTCCCTTACCCCTTTTTCGTCATTTTCGTGTATTTCCCTACCATTATTGTGTTCGAATTTGATGATTTTAAGGGTTCGAATTTAAGGGCTTGTTTGGGTTCGAATTTAAGGGGTTGAGTTCGAAAATTGGGGGTTTTTGGCAAGGGGTGTTGATTCTTGCTTGGATAGCTTAATTCTCATTTTAGATGAATTATGGTATTTATTGGGTTCGAAATTGTGAGATTCGGGTTCGATTTTTGTAGGGTATTCTTGAACAAATTTCGATATTGTCTCATTTATTTCCCTCCCTGCATGTACCCTGCCCCGGGTCTTTTGAGAGGTTAATTGTCGTGTGTTGACAATATTTTGAGGGATATGGGTGTGCTTGAGCATGGGTTGCATGTTCGTAAATAATTGTGAATTATTTATCGTGTTAGCACATCATTCCTCGGGGCATGGAACTCGAGCAAGGTTTGGCTCGGACTTCGGAGATTTAAGGTACGTGCGACGTACGAGCATTTCTATATATTAGGGCATTTGTTAATGCATAATGAAATTTGATTTCATTGAATAATCGCGCATGAGGATTATATATATATATGTTGATATAGCCAAGGAATGACCCAAATCTTGATATCGCCGCTTGTAGCGTGCGTGATACTAGAGTAGGATGACTCTTACATGATATATGGGGTACTGGGTTTATATGACCATTGTAGGGCATTTGAGATGCCTGAGAATGATCGTGGGATCATGTCTTCATTATAAGACATTTGAGATGTCTAGGTATAATGAAGAATTGATACAATAAATGCTAGGCATTTGAGCTATTTGTGATTAATAGCGAGGCTATGAAATCAGTATTAGATATTGAGATATCTACATTTGCATGAATGATGAACTTGGAATCATAATTATTGATATTCGAGAACTAGGCATGCAATGAGTTAAATCAATGTGTTGATTTACTGATTTATGAGATTTGATGAGTTTGATGATTGTGAGAACAGGGACAGTACACGGAATCCCGGATGAGGATGTTGCCATCCAGGGAGTATCATTTAAAATTCATTAATATTTACTTGTGTTGTAAATTATGAATTTCATTATTGTGATTATGAGATTTTGTGTATTGGTATGCTCACCCCGTTGGGGGCTGTCTCTGTTGGGGCAGGTGAACAGGTGCATCGATGGCTGTGGAGCTGAGCTCGAGCTGTTGATTGGATGTACTCACGGGATCGTGGTACCAGGGCTTGATGGAGCACGGTATCGTATATAGTACTTATATACACCCGAGGTTTATATACACATTTATGATGCTCGCATGTGAGCACGGACATTCTTGTATATGGGTTGTATATAAAGGCGTGAGCCTTCCTCTCTTTCATTATATGTTGCATGCAATTGTGGTAGAATTGCTAATGATATGAGAGTCGTTAGTGTATTATGTGGGTGTTGAGACCCATTTATGTCGTCATATGTGTGGTGTCTTCCCTGGCTGGGAATTTACTTAGTATTACTGCTGTCTGATGAGTATTATGTTTTCCCTGGCCGGGAATTATGTTATGTGTTGTGCTTTTATTTCGGGATAGCTCTATTTATGGGGAGACTCTGCCCAAATTTTTATAAAAGTCCACAATGTGAAAAGTGGCAAAAAGGGATGGTATTGGGCGAACTTTGTGAGTCTATTTCGTTGTTAGGCTGATGACCTTATAACATTGAGTGTTAAAGGAATTTTTTTGTAATTGCCATGCAATGATAAAGTATCATCTGAGCTTCCCGATTGGCTTTTATTGAAAGCATGTGCCACACATAGTGGTTAATACACTAATTATGGTTTAAGGGCTTGGGGTCCTTACATATGCTGTTGATATGACGGATAAGAGGAAGGAATTAAAGGTTGAGGATGTGCCCGTAGTGGCGGAGTTTCCTGATGTCTTTCCGGAGGAGATTCCCGGATTCCCACCGACGAGAGAGGTCGAGTTTGGGATTGAGTTGCTACCAGGGACGTCTGCAATTTCTCGTGCCCCGTATAGGATGGCACCAGCGGAACTAAGAGAGCTAAAGATTCAATTGCAAGAGCTCCTAGACAAAAGCTACATACGCCCTAGCGTATCGCCATGGGGTGCGCCTGTCTTATTTGTTAAGAAGAAAGATGGATCGATGCGTCTATGCATTGACTATAGGCAGTTGAACAAAGCTACAGTGAAGAACAAGTATCCACTTCCGAGGATCAATGACTTGTTCGATCAGTTGCAGGGTACGAGGCTCTACAGTAAGATCGATCTGAGGTCGGGGTACCATCAGATTCGAGTAAGAGAAGATGATGTTCAGAAGACGACGTTCAGGACTAGATATGGGCACTATGAATTCCTGGTCATGCATTTTGGGGTGACGAATGCCCCAGCTGTCTTCATGAGTTTGATGAACAGGGTGTTCCAGCCATATTTGGATCAGTTCGTCATAGTCTTCATTGACGACATACTTATTTACTCTCGGACTGAAGAAGAGCATGTAAGGCACTTGAGGACAGTGCTTCAGATCCTTAGGGATCATCAGTTATATGCGAAGCTTAGTAAGTGCGAGTTCTGGTTGGACAGCGTGGTATTTTTAGGCCATGTCATATCTAGCCATGGGATATCCGTGGATCCCAAGAAGATTGAAGCTGTGATGGAGTGGGCTGCACCCACTTCTGTACCTGAGATAAGGAGTTTTCTCGGTTTGGCAGGATATTACCGACGTTTCGTCGAGGGTTTTTCGAAGATTGCCAAACCCCTGACACAGCTGACTCAGAAAGGAGTCCCCTTCTTTTGGTCTGAAGCTTGTGAGGAAAGCTTCCAAGAGCTGAAGCGTCGTTTGACTACAGCGCCTGTGCTGGTAATTCCGTCTGAAGATAAGAGTTTCGCCTTGTATACGGATGCGTCATTACAGGGTTTGGGCTGTGTGTTGATGCAAGATAAGCATGTAGTAGCTTATGCATCGAGGCAACTGAAGCCACACGAAGCTAGGTATCCAGTGCATGATTTGGAATTGGCGGCCATCATTTTTGCCTTGAAGATTTGGAGGCATTACTTGTATGGCACGTCTTTCACTATATTTACGGATCATAAGAGCCTGAAGTTCTTATTCACTCAGGCAGAGTTGAATATGAGGCAAAGAAGGTGGATGGATTTGCTCAAAGACTATGATTGTGAAATTGAGTACCATCCAGGTAAAGCGAACCTGATAGCAGATGCCTTAAGTCGGAAGGTGAAGAGTACTGCAGAGGATGTCATGTGTTTGTCAGCTTTGATGACTTCTTATTGCCATCTGGGCTATGACTTCGATGTAGACACGTCGCCTGTGCGAGTGTCGACCTTATTGGCGGAGCCAGATATATTTGAGGCAATCAGGAAGGCCCAGAAGTTGGACAGCGAGATTCAGAGATGGACATCATTGATACTTCAGGGTCAGCCATCCAAGTTCAGAGTGGCTGAAGATGACTCTTTGAGATTGGGCAACCGATGGGTAGTCCCAAATACACCAGAACTGCGTAGAGGAATATTGGAGCGAGCCCACAGTAGTCGGTTCAGTATCCACCCAGGGGGAAAGAAGATGTACAAAGATCTATGCGATCAATTCTGGTGGAGACGCATGAAGCGTGAGGTAATCATTTTTGTTAAAAGATGTTTGATCTGCCAGCAGGTAAAGGCAGAGAGGCAGAGGCCTGGTGGAGAGCTGAAAAGCTTAGAGGTGCCTGAATGGAAGTGGGAGCATATATCTATGGACTTCGTGACCCACTTGCCGAGGACGGCCTCAGGATTTGATGCGATCTGGGTGATCGTAGATAGGCTGACGAAGACGGCTCAGTTCATCCCTTACAGTATGTCTTATACATACTTAAAGATGGCCCAAATGTATATAATGGATGTTGTGAGATTGCATGGTATTCCAGTCTCGATAGTGTCTGACAGGGACCCGAGGTTCACTTCACATTTCTGGGAGGGTCTTCAGACAGCTTTGGGCACAGAGGTGAGACTGAGTACGGCCTATCACCCTCAGACAGACGGCCAAACAGAGCGTACCATTCAGACGCTCGAAGACATGTTGAGGGCATGTATTCTGGAGTTTGATACTCCGTGGCAGGATTCAGTGCCGCTGGTGGAGTTCTCCTATAACAACAGTTATCAAGCGAGCATTCAAATGGCCCCTTTTGAAGCTCTGTATGGACGACGATGTAGATCACCACTGTATTGGGAGGACTTGACTAGCAAAGCGGTCGGAGGACCGGATATGATCAAGGATATGGAAGGTAAGATTAAGATGATACGCCAAAAGATGAAAGCGGCCCAAGATAGGCAAGCGGCCTATGCCAATAAGCGGCGACGACCACTAGAATTCCAGTTAGGAGACAGGGTCTTCTTAAAGATCTCGCCCTTCAGGGGTGTTGTTCGTTTTGGGATGCGGGGAAAGTTATCTCCGAGGTATGTTGGGCCATATGAAGATATACAGCGTATCGGTACATTAGCTTATCATCTGGCTCTACCGCCATCTTTATCTGGCATACACGATGTTTTACATGTCTCTATTTTAAGGAAGTATGAGCCAGACCCGTCTCATATCTTACAGCCTACTGAAGTGCAGTTAGACTCAGATGTATCCTACGTTGAGCGACCAATCAGAATTCTGGATCGAGAGGATCGCAGACTACGAAGTAAAGTTATACCGATGGTCAAAGTTTAGTGGGATCGTCGGGGTGTCGAGGAGGCTACGTGGGAGACGGAACGACATATGGTGCAGCACTATCCGGAACTATTCTCTGGTATGTTTTTATGTTTAGTTCGATATGATGATGCATGTGGATTTCGAGGACGAAATCTTATAAGTAGGGGAGTAATGTAATTCCCCCGAAATGTGATATGATTATGTTCTATGATGATAAATTATGATGTGTTTAAGGGTTATGGTGTAATTAAATTGGGGGCCACGATTTATGTTATGATGATATGTTGTGGGGAACATGTTGGGTGTTTTAAGGGATGTATTAATTAAATGAAGTTAGAAAATATCGAGTGAGGATATTTTAATACATCGTACTATATACCGGGACACAATTAAACACCACACGACCACCCAACCCACACCACCCCCCTGCCACTCGGCCACCCCCCGACTTGACAAGCCCACACCCCCACTTGGCAGCCCCTACTCCCTTCTCCTTTCCTCACTCCACCTCCAGCCAACTCTACTCCACCTCCTCTCTCTCTTTCTCTCCCAAATCGTGCCTGTAAGCTGCTGGGGAAGGGAAGAAAAGCTTGGTTTGAAGAGTGTTAAAAACCTTGCAAAAAGAGGAGCAAAAGTAGAGGGGTAAGTCTTACTCTGTTTTTCGGAGTTTTGGTTAAGTTTGGGTTTGGTGGGATGATTTTAAAGCATGCTAAGTATAGGTTTGGGTGAAACCTTGGTATGGGTGCTTACATGGTAGTATTATGTAACTACTAGCATGTTTGTTCGAGCATGTTACATGTTTTATGTGATAGATTTCTAGTTATGAAACTATATGCTCGAAAATCTGGGCAAAGGGATACATGCTCTGTTTCTGTAAAAGTTGGTTGGGGATGAAGATTATGATGATGTTATGATGCATGTTAGCTTAGGTTTTGTTAAACTTTTGATTTAAGAGCTTACATGGATATTAAGTTCTTCACATGTTTGTTTCAGCATGAAAGATGTGATATGAGGTAGAAAAGATGGTATGGAAAGAAGTGCTCAAAAATCTGGGGAAAATCACGATTTTTCAGAGCTCTCGATCGATCGAGATTTGGTCCCGATCGATCGAGCAAGACAGAAGGTCTAAGCGTGTTTTCAAAATTTTGGTGCCGATCGATCGAAGGATTTCTCGATCGATCGGTGAAGCTCCTCGATCGATCGGTGAAATGTTCGATCGATCGGGCGAGGCAGAATGCTAAGGCACTATTTGTGCACAGTGTCTCGATCGATCGAGACCTTGGGCCGATCGATCGAGAGAGGCAGAACGTTGAAAAATATAATGATGTTTTATTTTGTTAAGTAATGATGTGAGATGGTTATGAGGCATCTAATATGGTATTATGTGGTCTTGTAGAACCATCCCAGGTACCGGCACCATCAAGGAGATAAAGTCTGTTGACTCCTCCTCCTTTTGAAAAGGTACGTAAGAGGCGTACGGGCATCGGACGGTAACACACATCTTTATACTACAACTATGCTTTTATTGCATGAGTATTCACGATGAAATGATGATGTTTATACGATGTTTATACAATGAAGTATATACGATGTTATATGATGATGTTAATACGATGCTTATATGATGATGTTTACACGATGTTATTGTGGTAAGATGCCACGGGGTAAGATGCCCCACATGGTAAGAGGCCATGCGATGTATTGTGGTAAGATGCCACGGGGTAAGATGCCCCACATGGTAAGAGGCCATGCGATGTTATTATGGTAAGAAGCCACGGGGTAAGATGCCCCATATGGTAAGAGGCCATACGATGATATTGTGGTAAGATGCCATGGGGGTAAGATGCCCCATATGCATGATTATAAGTCAGGGACAACAATAAGAAGTGAATGAGAAATCCAGCATATTTACTTAACAATTATTTCATGCATTTGCTATGATGTTTTTATGATGATAAGTAAGATTGTATATGCTCATGATGTGTTGTCCCTGTAGGTACACTTTTGGACGAAAGGACTAAGGGTCGGGTTGAGGCAGTGAGCTACGAGGGACACAGGAATGTATAGGATTCAAGTTATGATTAGTATCTACTCTAGGAGTAGTGTAAATCTAAATGACATTCTTTTAGAATGTAATGAATTATTTTTGAAGTTTTGTATTTTGGCCTGTAATCCTGTTAGCTCGTGTAACAACCAAAACCTTAAGATGTTACCTTAATGCATAATTAGTCCTTCTTATGTCTATTAATCACTGTTAAGGTGGGAAGACCCCACATCCAAGCTTCTCAATTCGCCGCCAGGTCTGTGTCTCTCTGCCTTAACCTGCTGGCAGATCAAACACCTCTTGACAAAAGCGACGACATCAGATTTCATTCTCTTCCACCAAAACTGACCACGTAGATCTCTGTACATTTTCTTCCCGCTTGGGTGGATGCTAAGTCTGCTACTATGAGCTCGCTCCAAGATTTCTTTACGCAACTCCGGCGTACTCGGAACCACCCAGCGGTTACCCAATCTCAAAGATCCGTCATCGGCCACTCTGAACTTCGTTGGCTGACCAAGATGCACTAAAGATAACCACCTCTGAACCTCATCATCTGACCTCTGAGCTCTCCTGATGTTCTCATAGATATCTGGCTCAGCTAGCAAGGTCGATACATACACAGGTGATGCATCTATGTCAAAATCATAGCCCAGATGGCAATAGGAGGTCATAATGGCTGACAAATGGATGACGTCCTCAGCAGAACTCCTCACTTTCCGGCTCAAAGCGTCTGCTGTCAAATTAGCTTTTCCCGGATGGTACTCTATCTCACAGTCATAGTCCTTGAGTAAGTCCATCCACCTCCTCTGCCTCATGTTCATCTCTGCCTGAGTGAATAAAAACTTGAGGCTTTTGTGATCCGTGTATATGGTAAATGAAGTACCATACAAGTAATGCCTCCAAATCTTCAGGGCGAAGATGATAGCCGCCAATTCCAAGTCATGAACTGGATATCTGGTCTCATGCGGCTTCAACTGCCTCGATGCATAAGCTACCACATGCTTATCTTGCATCTGAACACACCCAAGGCCCTGCAGTGATGCATCAAACAAATCTGGAGTTCTCCGTCGGAATCACTAAAACTGGCGCCGTCGTCAATCGGTGCTTTCATTCCTGAAAACTCTCCTCACAAGCTTCTGACCAAAAGAAAGGCACACCTTTCTGAGTCAACTGTGTCAACGGCTTGGCAATCTTCGAAAAGCCCTCGACAAAGCGTCGATAATAACCGGCCAAACCCAGAAAACTCCGTATCTCAGGCACAGAAGTGGGAGCAGCCCACTCCATCACAGCCTCAATCTTCTTGGGATCTACAGTTATCCCGCTGCTCGATATGACATGCCCCAGAAACACTACACTGCTCAGCCAAAATTCACACTTACTGAGCTTAGCATACAACTGATGCTCTCTGAGAATCTGAAGCACTGTCCTCAAGTGTTTCACATGCTCTTCCTCACTCCGGGAGTAGATGAGAATGTCGTCAATAAACACAATGACGAACTGATCAAGATACAGCTGAAACACTCTGTTCATCAGACTCATAAAGACTGCTGGAGCATTCGTCACGCCGAACGGCATCACTAGGAACTCATAATGTCCATATCGGGTCCGGAATGCTGTCTTCTGCACATCTTCCTCTCTGACCCGAATCTGATGATACCCGGATCTCAAATCATTCTTGCTATACACCCTGGTACCTTGCAACTGATCAAACAGATCGTCGATCCTTGGGAGAGGATACTTGTTCTTCACTGTAGCCTTATTCAGTTGCCGGTAATCGATGCACAACCGCATCGAACCGTCCTTCTTCTTCACAAAGAGAACTGGTGCGCCCCATGGCGATACGCTCGGGCGTATATATCCCTTGTCAAGGAGATCCTGCAACTGTTCTTTCAACTCTCTCAACTCAGCCGGTGCCATCCTATAAGGTGCACGAGAGATAGCGGATGTCCCTGGCAACAGCTCGATCCCAAACTCAACTTCCCTAGCCGGTGGAAATCCTGGGATCTCTTCTGGAAATACGTCAGCAAATTCTGCCACTACTGGCACATCCTCAACTCTCAATTCCTTATCCTTCCCAGACGTGTCCACGGCATAAATGAGATAGCCCGTGTGTCCACGTTCCAACAGCTGAGTCATCTTGATCGCTGAAATCAACGGAATCTTCGCACGAGAACCGTTGCCATAGAAGGTCCACTGACTGCCCAACTCAGGTCTGAACTTCACTGTCCTCTGCCGGCAATCTACCACTGCCTGATATCTGTTCAGAATATCAATACCCAAGATGCAGTCGAAGTCTGACATGCCCAACACAATCAAGTCTGACCTCAATTCGTTGCCCTCAAAATAAATGAGGCAGTCTTCCATAAACAGATCAGCAACGACATTTCTTCCAGTGGGTGTCGAGACAAGGAGAGGCGTGGGTAAAGAAGACATGCGCATATGGTGTCTTTCAAAACCCACCGATACAAAAGAATGGGAGGCACCTGTATCGATCAAAATAAAAGCATGGTACGTAAATAAATGACACGTACCGGCGATCACCTCCTCTGGGCTGCCTGGGCCTGCTCCCTGGTCAGTGCATACACCTGCCCCTGGGGTGGTCCTACTGTCTGACCTCCCGATGGTCGAGGCCCAAACTGCTGCCTCTGCTGCACTGTCCTATCATCAAACCTCGGCCTGTTGCCCTGAAACTCTGACTGTCCTCCCCGGGTGGGGCAATACCGAGCGATGTGGCCCATCCTGCCACAGGTATGACAGGCAGGACACTTGTTTGAAGGATGTGGCCCTCCACAATTGTCGCACCTAGGCTCTCCCGGCCTATTCCCTTGTGAAGACCCTCGGTTGGCGGACCAATTGCTCTTCTTGTTCTCCTGTTTCTGACCAAAGTACTTCTTCCCACCAAACCGTGAAGATGAAGAGGCGCCACGAGGCTTAAATGGTTCTCCCCGGGGCCTCAAACTGTCAGGAGCTTGTCTCTGCTGGGACACTTGTGGGGATACAGTACTAGAATAAGCTCCCACTCCAAGCTCGGCAAGCTCCGCTCTTGTGAGAGCATCATCAAAAGAAGTTGGGTTATTGGTGATAACCCGGTCATAGAGCTCCGGTCGCAACCCCTTCATAAAGTTCCTCATCTTTGCGTGCCCATTGGTGGCAATGTGGGGAACATACCTCAGCAACGAAGAGTACCGCGTGGCATAGTCTGACACTGTCATGTTCCCCTGTTTCAAACTTGTAAATTCATCCTCCTTCGTCTGTCTCGCCGCTGCGGAGAAGTACCGGTTCAAAAACCTAGTCCTGAAGAGTGTCCAATCAATCACAGCACCTAGTGCTCTTAGCTCCATCACCGTGCTCCTCCACCACATTAGAGGTTTCTTAGCTAACTGAAACTCCGCCAGCCTCAGCCAAGCTGTAACAGCACAAGGAGCCGATACAAAGATCTGTTCAAGTCTTTCCAGCCACTCTTCAGCCTCTTCTCCGGGGCGGATGGTAAGACAGAAATTGCGTCAAACTGATCTCACCCGATAGTAATAACTGAGCTACTGGTTCCATGCCTACGGCCGGTGGAGGTAGAGGGTTTACCTGCCCAATACTTGCGTTCACACTACCAACATCTCCAACCTCCTCATTAGCAGCCATGCTGTAACACAAATGTTAACAACAATTCCAAAGCAATATATATGTTATGCCGTTAGATAACAGGAATGAGAATAAGCACGTTAGTATAACAGGATATACATTAATATGCACCACATGCATAAACATGCTTCAAATGTAAGCACCTAGCCAATCATGCTAAGGCTACCCTTCACTCGTTCCCGGGTTCTCTAACCACTGCTCTGATACCACTAGTGTAAGGACCCTAATCCTTAAGTGCGGAATCAAGGCATAATAGAGCTATCATAATAATCAGAGTGTAAAAGAACGTGTTGAGTTTATGAGCTTAAGCATTACATGCCAAAAATAAGGACTACCAAATGGATTAATTACATTCCAATCAATGAATGTGTTCAACTATAGTTTTATACTACTCCTAGAGTAGATACTATCCAAAATAATCATGTCCTTCAAGTTCCAAAAGCATCCTCAATAAGCTCACCATCTCAACCCGTCTTCTATCATGCCAAACGTGTACCTACAAGGACAACTCCCAAACATGAGCAATAATAATCATTCATATTCAACACAATATGAAGATAAAGCGTAAATGCATAATCATAATAAAACACTTCCTGTTTTCCCCATGCATTTCAAACGCTTCCCGTTTGGTTGTCCCTGTACCATAACTCATGAGTATAATCAATAGATTATTTTTAATGGTCTAAACATGTCATGACATATGCCATCTCATCAATACCAAATACTGATCACCAATCCCTAGTCTGTCCATCACAATGTATTTTAATGCCCCTCGCTTATTTACATATAGGCGGCATAGGATAACCTCGCTTCAATGGACATGCGGGACTCCCACCCCTCGCCTCTCATTGAGCGGCAAATACCCATTCCTCGCCCTATATGATAACCACGCTCAAATGTGACATGCGGCGCTCCCACCCCTCGCTTCATATTTAGCGGAACCAAAACAAATAGCGGCAAGCATTAAAATCATCAAGGGATGACCACGACTCATGGGATGTGCACCAATAATCATATGCATCTATAAACATCATGCATAACATGTATTTGCATCCACAATGCAATACCACATATATACTCGCATCCACAATGCATAAACAATGAGTATATAAGATACATGTACCGTTGGGTGCCCGTACGTCCACTACGTACCTTTCCAAAAGTGGAATTGATCTGGCTTCAGTTCCTCGGTTGCGTTGCTACCTGGGATGGTTCTCTTGGGGACCTCAAATCACCCAATAAACTTCTCAAATCAAGACTTTTGGAAGGTTTTCTCCCCACCTTTTTGCTCCAACTCGAAAATGGAAAGGGGGAAGGGTTTGGGTGGTGATTTTGGTAAAGTAAGAGTGAGAGTGGTGAGGTGGGGTTGGGGTATAAAAGGGGATTGGGTTTAATTAAAAGCATTCCACAAATCATGGTGTATAAAACACCCCAACATGATATTTTCCAAAGCATTAAACCAAATGCACCAAAATATCAATTAAACACATGATTTCTAATTAATTGCTAACCAAGGCAAATAAATCATGCTTCCAACCATAATTCCCAACATACCCAACATGCACCCTGAAATGCTATCCCGGGTCACTCTAACATGTGACTAAGCATTTCCACATAATAATTCCAATGCATAATTAATTACCACATAATTTGTAAGGACCCCAAGCCCTTAAAACCTTGATTAGTGTATTAACCACTATGTGTGGTACATGCTTTCTATAAAATGTCAATCGGGAAGCTCTGATGATACTTAATCATTGCCTGTCAATAAAAGACTCATATGTTTGCCCTTTACCAACCCCTTGGTGCCACTTTTCACATTGTAAACTTTTACAAAAATTTGGGCAGAGTCTCCCCATAAATAGAGCTATCCCAAAAACAGAGTACAACACATAACAAAATTCCCGGCCAGGGAACACATAATACTCAACAGAAAGCAGTAATACAAGTAGATTCCCAGCCAGGGAAGACACCACACATACGTCAACAAAAGTGGGTTCCAACACCCACATAATACACCAATGACTCTCATATCATTCTAGCAATTCAACCTAATTGCATGCAACCTTAAATGAAAGAGAGAAAGGCTCATGCCTTTATATACAATCCATATACAAGTATAATCGTGCTCACATGCGAGCATCATGAATATGAATATGTATAAATCCTCAGGTGTATATATAGGTACTCTATACGATACCGTGCTCCATCAAGCCCTGGTACCACGATCCTGGGAGTACCTCAAATCAACAGCTCGAGCTCAGCTCCATAGCCATCGATGTACCTGTCCACCTGTCCCAACAGAGACAGCCCCCAACGGGGTGAGCATACCAATACACAAAATCCCAAAATCATAATAATGAAATTCATAATTTACAACAAAGGTAAATGCTAATGAATTTAAATGATACTCCCTGGATGGCAACATCCTCATCCGGGATTCCGTGTACTGTCCCTGTTCTCACAACATCAAACTCATCAAATCTCATAAATCAGTAAATCAACACATTGATTTACACATCGCATGCCTGATCCTCGAATATCAACATATAGTGATTACAAATTCATTAAACATGCAATTACAGATATCACAATATCTAATACTGATTTCACAACCTTGCTATCAATCACAGATAGCTCAAATGCCTTAGCATTTATTTTACCATTCCTTCATTATACTTAGACATCTCAAGTGTCTTATAATGAATACATGAGTCTACAAACCTAGACATCTCAAATGTCTCATAATGAATACATGATTCTACGAACCTAGACATCTCAAATGTCTTACGAAGAATGCATGATTCTACAAACCTAGACATCTCAAATGTCTCATAATATAGTCATATAAACCCAGTACCCCATATATCATGCAAGAGTCATCCTACTCTAGTGTCACGCACGCTACAAGCGGCGATATCAAGATTTGGGTCATTCCTTGGCTATATCAACATATATATATAACCATACGCAAAACATTCAATGCAATCAAAAACACCTTATGCATTTCACATATATATAGTAATGCTCGTACGTCGCACGTACCTTAAATTACCGAAGTCCGAGCCAAACCTTGCTCGAGTTCCATGCCCCGAGGAATGATGTGCTAACACGATAAAATAATTCACAATTATTTACGAACATGTAACCTATGTTCAAGCACACCCATATCCCTCAAAATATTGTCAACACACGACAATTAACCTCTTAAAAGACCCGGGGCAGGGTACATGCAGGGAAGGAATAAATGAGACAATCGAAATTTGTTCAAGAATGCCCTACAAAAATCGAACCTCAATCTCACAATTCGAACCCAATAAAATACCACAATTCATCTAAAATGTCAATTAAGCTAACCAAGCAAGAATCAACATCCCTTGACAAAAACTCCCCATTTTCGAACTCAACCCCCATAATTTCGAATCCAAACAAGCCCTTAAATTCAAACCCTTAAAATCCTTCAAATTCGAACCAAAGCTTCTCAATTCGATCTCAATCAAGCATCATAATACTCTTAAAACATGCAATAATCGATCAATTGCAAGAAACAACACCCATGCCAAAAACCCCCAAATAATTCGAAATTTAATCCCTACGAAATTGGGGAAATTCGAAACAATAAAGGCATGGAAATACATGAAAAAGACGAACAAGGGGGTAGGGAGGTTACCCAACGAAAATCGGAAGCAAAATCGGACGAAATCCGATGAACCCTAACTTTTGGGGATCGACGCATTCCAGCCAAATTCGACTCCAAGACGCGACGAAATCTTCAATTGATGGAGGGGAAAGAAGCGCCTCGTCGAGACGAAGACGGCGGTAGGTCGCACGCCCCGAACGGCGGCCGGACGGCGGCGGGCGGAGCGCTTTTGCGCGCGGCAGCGCTGTAGCAGCGGGGGTCGCATCGCGGGAGAGAGGGGAAGAAATTGGGGCTGAAATTGAAATTATGTCTAAAATTTGGGTTTAAATGGTATTTATAGCAAAAATACCCCGAAAACTTAATAGCCCCACAAATACATCATGATTCCTTAAAAATCATCTGTTTTCAAAAACTCTCTCTCTAACTCCAAAACCCTCTACCGGTGCTCACATAGCACCCGAGATTCCGAGACACATCAAAAACCCAACTCTTAGGTTTTACACCGTAATGTGAATACAATCTCAACCTCTGGATCCAACGATCCCAACTGCCCAAATAAACGAGCCCAGAAGGCCCAACACCTCGATTAAATCCCAAATCGCCACGTAAACCACTTTAGGGATTATTAATACTACGGGATTAACACCTATAATCCCTGGTCATCACAATATCCCCCACTAAAAGAATTTCGTCCTCGAAATTAGCACTGGTGTATCACGTAACACCCAGGCTGCACAACAACATGAAGCCATAACATCGATTCCTGACCATATCAGAATCGTATTAATAAACGCGAGGATACTTACCTCTCATCTAATCTCTGAAACAGAGCGACATACCAAAACCAACATAACACCCAAGAGGTAAAACGTACCTCGATGCGGGTCATCCCAAAAGTCAGCCTCTCATGACTGCAAATCAACCAATACTTACGACTGTAGATCGGACAGTCATCCTTCGTTCTAATACAACAGTACGAACACGTCCCGATGACACCTCAACCGTAAGAACGTTGACCTCGTGTCAAACTCTGGAGTGGAATAGACTTCCAGATCCATCATAACGTCAAAGAGCGTCAGCACAACTCAACGCTAACAGTCCAAAAGCAGTTAGTCAACTGAAACTGCAAGGATTCGAATCGCTCCTGATTCTATCGTAGATATCATTCCATGACATCTCTATCAAGACTCACGATGTCTAACATACATCGTTACGAAGGAAACACTAGTACAACCACGGTGTACACATACCAAACCTGGTTTCCACTTTCAAACTTCCTCCATCGAAGGAGTAGTCGCCTCATTGCAACTTAATTTGGGCAACTCACGGCCACAAATTCAAACAAAAGACATCTCACAAGATGTCCACCTCCGGATGTTCCAAGAATCACGTCCTGATCATAAATAACAACCGAGACTCCGCAGAGTTTACATTTCTTAAGGGGCATGCAATAAACCCATTGCATCCTCAACGCTTGTGTCGTCAGCGACACTCAACCAATCCGAAATCCTGCCATCCCTTGAAAATCCTCGGATTTAACAATCCAAACTTGGGAAGGCTGTCGCATAACTCGAAGGAAAACACCAATAAGGGAAATACCTTAACCCTCACAAGAAAATCCCTCCTCAAGGGAGTCAACTAACTTCACGATTATTCCTCATAAACATCGTGCCACGGAGATTCCCAATCTCAAGGTGTTCCATATCTCACATCAGAGATTTAACCATCCAAAAATAGCATAACTCTATGCTTAACAGAGAGGAAATCAATAACTGGCATCCGTATACTCACCGGTATACCTGCCTAAGCACTGATGTCGCATGCATACTCAATGCACTCGGCTCGGGTATCTACCACATATCCCTAAGCCCCAAACACAACCGTCAATTCTGAGTCATTCCTTACTCAGTGGAGGATGAAAATCGACGATTAACAATACACGGTGTGATTCCCAAAATCAACACCACTTGTACCAACTTACCGAATCTTTCAAAGATTCCCAAATAGGTATAATACTACCTTCTTCCTCGCAAGGGAAGTGCCATCGAACTCGAGATCCACAAGTCTCGAACCATTGTTCGGAAAAACTGGATACAATAACACCCATTGTATCCCAATACACGGGTTCCTTTAGATTGAGTCAATAACAACCTGATGACTCTCTTGTTGGTACTCCAACATCCTGAGCTGTCCCAGACAAGTCTCCAAGATTAAACATAAACGTATACACGTTTCAGCGAGGCACGAACAACCTCAAATGATGTGGTGACTACTAGAGTCCACCACGATCCACATCGCATCACCTTACGATTTGCCAAACTTGGTTCCAACGAGCAGTGTAACGGCTCAAGCAAGCCCATCATGGTGCTACACACACGCGGCAGACAACCTAGTCTCTGCCTCTTTAGGTTTACCTCAAACCTACCAATTAGACGGACGTTTCCACATGGTATAACATACTATGGGAGGAAAACTCAATAGAGTAATGGGTCTTTATCCAACATTCCTCAATGCCGATACACCCTGGACAACCCAATGTCCCTATGTACTTAACATAACCTGATCCTACTCCCTTAGGACCCATCCTACACCCTCAAGGGTGGTGTGACCATGTCCACCACATGTCACATCGACAGAAAGCGAGTAATTTCCTCCATGATTACTCCTGTCGTCAAATCACATGGCCAAAAGCCATTCCAACGAGCATACTTCTAGGGTATCACCACTCGTAATATGATCGCCCCAATCGTAAACTGCGGTACAATCCCATGTACAGCGCATCCATCCATTCCTCGAGCAACCCGCTCGGTATAAGGGTCACGTCAATCGGTGTCGCACACACCACCTTGTGCTCGGTACTGGCACCCAAGGCATACCACAGAATACGTATACTCAACGCATCGATCATCGTAACGATGATGCATGTCTAATAAGACATCTCCTACACCATCGTCATCGTCATCCCGTGACGACACATGCCAACTCATGGCATCTAAAACATTGCCCACTAGTGACGATACAAGTACATCAGCGTATGTCATCCACTATCATGCTAGTAAAATAGGCATAATAAAACATGTATATCAATGCATGCCAGCTACAATAAAGCTAATAAAATAGCAATATCTCATACCTCATCGCTAGTGATATAGCGTCATACCTGTCTCCGTCGCTCAATAATAGTGCGTAATCAGCACCCATCGCTCGAAGGCGGCAAAATCCTGTGCTGAGTACATAGCGGCAAAATCCCTCGCTATAGAATCGACGGCATGACACCTCGTCATATAATAAGTGGCATGAAACCTCGCTATATACCTGAGTATGAATCATCGTCCACATAGTAGCGGAAAGAGGCATCGCTATCAATACACCTGGCGGAATGAACCATCGCCAATAGATATAGCGGAATGAACCATCGCTATAAATACACCTGGCGGAATGAACCATCGCCAATCAATATAGCGGAATGAACCGTCGCTATCAATACACCTGGCGGAATGAACCATCGCCAATAGATATAGCGGAATGAACCATCGCTATCAATACACCTGGCGGAATGAACCATCGCCAATAGATATAGCGGAATGAACCGTCGCTATCAATACACCTGGCGGAATGAACCATCGCCAATAGATATAGCGG
This sequence comes from Haberlea rhodopensis, assembly GCA_907163345.1. Taxonomy (NCBI): domain Eukaryota; kingdom Viridiplantae; phylum Streptophyta; class Magnoliopsida; order Lamiales; family Gesneriaceae; genus Haberlea; species Haberlea rhodopensis. Next base: position 62,012 of record CAJQUN010000740.1, on the reverse strand, counting down.
AATGAACCATCGCTATCAATACACCTGGCGGAATGAACCATCGCCAATAGATATAGCGGAATGAACCGTCGCTATAAACCGTCTCCTCATAGAGAAATGAATATAAATCGACACAGCGGGACACATCACCGCTATCATCCGTGTCATCACAAAGGAATGAATCATCATCCTAACAAGCGGCATCTCATCCTCGCTTCTTCATACAAGCGGTATCTCATCCTCGCTTCGTATGGCATACCCCGCCTCCATGTGCAAGCGAGCATCCCCGCCCGCTCCACATTTTTAGCGGTACAAGCATAAGCTTCTTCATACAAGCGGTATATCATCCTCGCTTCGTATGGAATACCCCGCCTCCATGTGCAAGCGAGCATCCCCGCCCGCTCCACATTTTTAGCGGTCAAGTATAAGTATAAAAATTCTCACTGTCATAAGCAGGACTCCTGGAATGCATAATCATCATTCCTTTTTATACTCCATATTTCCTGTAACCTGCAACCATCAGGGTTAACAACAATAGCCATATACGCTATGCATCCACATTCAATTCATAATAAAAACACATTATGAGAATGTATGGTTTCACAAATAAATGTCATGATATCCTTCTTTAAATCCTTATTTCATCCTGAGCCCTTATCATTAGTACATTTTAATGCTTCTTGCTACTCCAGGAAAGCGGAATTCTTCCTCGCTTCCACTGGACTTTAGCGTTGCTACTCCATGTAAGCGGAACTCTTCATCGCTTCCAATGGACTTTAGCGTTGCTACTCCATATAAGCGGGACTCTTCATCGCTTCATATGGACTTTAGCATAAGCCATTAAAATCCTTACTAAGATAACTTTGACTCAAGACATGCATATGCAAAAACAATGCACAATAACATATATCATAACCTCAATACACCACTTTGCATTCATCATGTGTCAACAAGACAACGTAAAATACATGTTACCTCGGAAATATCCCTTTATCTGATTTTCTTAAAAACCAGCCTCCTTGGCACATAATACACGGAGTGCCAGACATCCCCATAAATGTCATCCTATCGTGTTCCACACGATTCCTGCAACCACAATGGTTAGCAATACCACTTTTCATATCATAAGAGCACATAAACAATTTGCTATGTCATACAACAGTAATGCCATCATGCATAAATATGTGCTATCAATAACTTCCTAGGCCCTTAACAGCCCCAATGAGCAACCACTGCTCTGATACCACTAATGTAAGGACCCCAAGCCCTTAAAACCTTGATTAGTGTATTAACCACTATGTGTGGTACATGCTTTCTATAAAATGTCAATCGGGAAGCTCTGATGATACTTAATCATTGCCTGTCAATAAAAGACTCATATGTTTGCCCTTTACCAACCCCTTGGTGCCACTTTTCACATTGTAAACTTTTACAAAAATTTGGGCAGAGTCTCCCCATAAATAGAGCTATCCCAAAAACAGAGTACAACACATAACAAAATTCCCGGCCAGGGAACACATAATACTCAACAGAAAGCAGTAATACAAGTAGATTCCCAGCCAGGGAAGACACCACACATACGTCAACAAAAGTGGGTTCCAACACCCACATAATACACCAATGACTCTCATATCATTCTAGCAATTCAACCTAATTGCATGCAACCTTAAATGAAAGAGAGAAAGGCTCATGCCTTTATATACAATCCATATACAAGTATAATCGTGCTCACATGCGAGCATCATGAATATGAATATGTATAAATCCTCAGGTGTATATATAGGTACTCTATACGATACCGTGCTCCATCAAGCCCTGGTACCACGATCCTGGGAGTACCTCAAATCAACAGCTCGAGCTCAGCTCCATAGCCATCGATGTACCTGTCCACCTGTCCCAACAGAGACAGCCCCCAACGGGGTGAGCATACCAATACACAAAATCCCAAAATCATAATAATGAAATTCATAATTTACAACAAAGGTAAATGCTAATGAATTTAAATGATACTCCCTGGATGGCAACATCCTCATCCGGGATTCCGTGTACTGTCCCTGTTCTCACAACATCAAACTCATCAAATCTCATAAATCAGTAAATCAACACATTGATTTACACATCGCATGCCTGATCCTCGAATATCAACATATAGTGATTACAAATTCATTAAACATGCAATTACAGATATCACAATATCTAATACTGATTTCACAACCTTGCTATCAATCACAGATAGCTCAAATGCCTTAGCATTTATTTTACCATTCCTTCATTATACTTAGACATCTCAAGTGTCTTATAATGAATACATGAGTCTACAAACCTAGACATCTCAAATGTCTCATAATGAATACATGATTCTACGAACCTAGACATCTCAAATGTCTTACGAAGAATGCATGATTCTACAAACCTAGACATCTCAAATGTCTCATAATATAGTCATATAAACCCAGTACCCCATATATCATGCAAGAGTCATCCTACTCTAGTGTCACGCACGCTACAAGCGGCGATATCAAGATTTGGGTCATTCCTTGGCTATATCAACATATATATATAACCATACGCAAAACATTCAATGCAATCAAAAACACCTTATGCATTTCACATATATATAGTAATGCTCGTACGTCGCACGTACCTTAAATTACCGAAGTCCGAGCCAAACCTTGCTCGAGTTCCATGCCCCGAGGAATGATGTGCTAACACGATAAAATAATTCACAATTATTTACGAACATGTAACCTATGTTCAAGCACACCCATATCCCTCAAAATATTGTCAACACACGACAATTAACCTCTTAAAAGACCCGGGGCAGGGTACATGCAGGGAAGGAATAAATGAGACAATCGAAATTTGTTCAAGAATGCCCTACAAAAATCGAACCTCAATCTCACAATTCGAACCCAATAAAATACCACAATTCATCTAAAATGTCAATTAAGCTAACCAAGCAAGAATCAACATCCCTTGACAAAAACTCCCCATTTTCGAACTCAACCCCCATAATTTCGAATCCAAACAAGCCCTTAAATTCAAACCCTTAAAATCCTTCAAATTCGAACCAAAGCTTCTCAATTCGATCTCAATCAAGCATCATAATACTCTTAAAACATGCAATAATCGATCAATTGCAAGAAACAACACCCATGCCAAAAACCCCCAAATAATTCGAAATTTAATCCCTACGAAATTGGGGAAATTCGAAACAATAAAGGCATGGAAATACATGAAAAAGACGAACAAGGGGGTAGGGAGGTTACCCAACGAAAATCGGAAGCAAAATCGGACGAAATCCGATGAACCCTAACTTTTGGGGATCGACGCATTCCAGCCAAATTCGACTCCAAGACGCGACGAAATCTTCAATTGATGGAGGGGAAAGAAGCGCCTCGTCGAGACGAAGACGGCGGTAGGTCGCACGCCCCGAACGGCGGCCGGACGGCGGCGGGCGGAGCGCTTTTGCGCGCGGCAGCGCTGTAGCAGCGGGGGTCGCATCGCGGGAGAGAGGGGAAGAAATTGGGGCTGAAATTGAAATTATGTCTAAAATTTGGGTTTAAATGGTATTTATAGCAAAAATACCCCGAAAACTTAATAGCCCCACAAATACATCATGATTCCTTAAAAATCATCTGTTTTCAAAAACTCTCTCTCTAACTCCAAAACCCTCTACCGGTGCTCACATAGCACCCGAGATTCCGAGACACATCAAAAACCCAACTCTTAGGTTTTACACCGTAATGTGAATACAATCTCAACCTCTGGATCCAACGATCCCAACTGCCCAAATAAACGAGCCCAGAAGGCCCAACACCTCGATTAAATCCCAAATCGCCACGTAAACCACTTTAGGGATTATTAATACTACGGGATTAACACCTATAATCCCTGGTCATCACATAATTAATCATATAAGCACAATTAATGCACCAGATTGCAATTAATCATTTCAGGGATATCACAACTACGCCCATTTGTTGTCCCTGTACCATAACTCATAAAAATCAACATATAGAACTATGGTTCTTAATAATGTCATGACATCTCTTTACTCCTTTAATCCTTACTTCAATCCTGAGTCATTTATCATTAGTGTATTTCAATGCTTCTTACTTCTCCACGTAAGCGGAATTCTTCCTCGCTTCTTATGGAAATCCACGTAAGCGGAATTCTTCCTCGCTTCATATGGAAGTTCGCGTAAGCATTAAAATCCTCACTAGGATAACCTTGACTCGTAAAATACACCTCTTATATTTCACAACATACATATGCAGAAACGATGCATATCAACATGTATCATATCATGATGCACTATCTTATGCATATCTTGCTTTACCTTGTGTTAAATAAATAAACACATAATACATGTTACTGTTGGGATGCCCGTACGTCGCTTACGTACCTTTCAAAATGTAGAGGAGTCAACAGACTTTATCTCCTCGACTGTGCTGGTACCTGAGATGGTTCTACATAACCACACAACACAATATTAGGCACCCCATAATAATCCAAAATCAAAACTCAAATAAAAATTCACATTTTAAAAAAAATCAGGCACTACCGATCGATCGGCCCTTATCACCGATCGATCGGTGAACTATTAGAATTAAATAAAAAAAGCTACGGCTTTTGCCGATCGATCGGTGTTCTTTACCGATCGATCGGTCGCTCTGCTTCAGCCCAGATTGACCAGAATTGCCTAACACTGATTTTCATACTCCTTAATCTAACATGTAAGACATACAACATGCCCAAAACAACATGCTAGCAGTTACAATAGACTACCCTAAGTGTATTTATATCAAATTTATACCCCAAACATAAACCCACATGCATAAACGTCGTCCATTTACATAAGTACTCAACCAAGATTCCAGAAAAACAGGGCATAAGAACCTTGCCCAGAATTTTCGAACACTTCATTTCATATGATTAAATCCTTCACATAACACATGAAACATGCTCCATGAAATATACTGGCATCTTCAAGAAACTACCATACACGTATTCACATCAAAGATTCAACCAAAACCTAAGCTAGCTTGCTTCGAATCCTCATGATTAAACCCCTACTCAAACAAAAACAGGGCAGTTTCCTCGCCCATATTTTCGAGGACCACTTTTCACAATTCGAAATCTAACATATAAAGCATGTAAGCTACTTAACAAAATATGCTAGGGGCTTCATAAACATCACATAAAAGCACTCATAACAAGATTTCGTCGAAACTTAAACTAGCATGCCAAATCTGCTACAAAGAAAACATATGCTTAAAAATCTGAAAACTGGGAAAATATATGACTCCTCACCACTTTTTGGTTCAACTTTCCTTCACGAAAAAGAGTAATAAAACGTGATCGTCTTCCTCCTACCTGTTGTCTGAATGTGGCTCGAGTTTTAGAAGAGAAGGAGGAGAGTTTGGAGGAGGGAAAGTGTTTAATTCAGATGGACCAAAAGCCCTCCTTGGCCAACTCTGCTTTTCCGGAAAACAGGGGTAGGGGCATGGGTTGTGGCCAAGTGGGGGGGGGGGGGGGGTGGTGTGTTTGGGTGGCCTCGTGGTGTTTAATTGTATCCCGGTATTTCATACGATGTATTAAAATATCCCTCTTTGATGTTTTATAATTTTACCACATCAATACATCTTCAAAAACACTTAACATGCCTCCTAAATCATATCATCAAAATAAATATAACACCAACCACATTCCTTAATTCCCCAACATAATTACATGCTTTTATCACATAAAGCATAACCCATAACCCCAAATTAAATCATGCCTTTAACACATAATAAAATTAGTACATCAAAGCATGTTTACACATAATCCTTTCGGGGATATCACAATACTCCCCTACTTATAAGATTTCGTCCCCGAAATCAAACATGCTTACCAATCATGAGGTAAAACAATACATAAATGCATACCAGAAAACAGCTCTGGGTAGTGCTGCACCATGTGTCGCTCTGTCTCCCACGTGGCCTCCTCGACACCCCTACGATCCCACTGAACCTTGATCATGGGAATAACTTTGTTCCGAAGCCTGCGGTCTGCTCTATCCAAGATCCTGATAGGCCGCTCCACATAGGAAACATCGGACTCTAACTGTACCTCTGAAGGCTGCAACACATGTGAAGGATCTGGCTCGTACTTCCTCAGCATAGATACATGGAATACATCGTGTATACCAGACTGAGAGGGCGGTAAAGCCAAACGGTACGCCATAGTACCAACACGCTGCAAGATCTCATACGACCCTACATATCTTGGGGATAACTTTCCTCGCATCCCAAACCGTACCACACCTCTGAAAGGTGAGATCTTCAGAAAAACTCTGTCGCCTAACTGAAACTCCAACGACCTTCACCGCTGATTGGCATACGCTGCCTATCTGTCATGAGCTGCCTTCATCTTTCTCCTGATAACCTTTACCTTCTCTTCCATATCCTGGACCAACTCTGGTCCCCCGGCCGATTTACGGTCCACATCATCCCAACACAAAGGCGACCTGCAACGCCTGCCATATAGGGCTTCAAATGGAGCCATCTGTATGCTAGCCTGGTAACTGTTATTATATGAAAATTCCACCAAGGCTACTGAGTCCTGCCAAGAAGTGTCGAACTCCAGCACACAAGCCCTCAACATATCTTCGAGCGTCTGTATTGTACGCTTGGTCTGTCCATCTGTCTGGGGATGATATGCTGTGCTCAACCTTAACTCTGTACCTAGAGCTGACTGATGACCTTCCCAAAAGTGAGATGTAAACCGCGGATCTCGATCAGACACAATTGAAACAGGGATCCCATACAGTCTCACCACATCTCTGATATATAACTGAGCCATCCTTAGGTATGTGAAGGTCATACAGTAGGGAATGAAATGAGCACTCTTAGTCAACCTGTTGACGACTACCCATATAGCATCAAAACCTGAACCAGTCCTCGGTATGTGGGTCACGAAATCCATAGACACGTGTTGCCACTTCCACTCGGGTATCTCCAAACTCCTTAGCTCACCACCAGGCCTCTGCCTCTCAGCCTTCACTTGCTGACAAATCAAACAGCGCTTGACGAATGAAGTAACATCCTGTTTCATTCTCCTCCACCAGAACTGGCTGCGTAGATCCTTATACATCTTCTTCCCGCCCGGGTGGACACTCATCCTGCTGAAATGAGCTCGTTGTAATATACCCTATCGCAACTCGGGTGTATCTGGGACCACCCATCTGTCGCCAAGTCTCAGAGAACCGTCCTTAGCCACTCTGAATCTCGATGGCTGACCTGAATGAACCACTGCCATCCATCTCTGAACCTCTGCGTCGGTCCCCTGAGCCTTATTGATGTGATCATAAATAACAGGCTCGGCTAACAAGGTCAAAACCTGTACCGGTGAAGCAGACACATCATAATCAAATCCCAAATGGCAGTAGGAGCCCAACATAGCTGATAGACACATGGCATCCTATGCTGTGCTCCTCACCTTCCGACTCAAAGCGTCGGCTGTCAAGTTTGCTTTTCCCGGATGGTATTCGATTTCACAGTCATAGTCCTTCAGCAGGTCCATCCATCTCCTCTGCCTCATATTCAGCTCAGCCTGTGTAAACAAGAACTTCAGGCTCTTGTGATCAGTGAAGATGGTAAATGAGGTACCATATAAGTAGTGTCGCCATATCTTCAGGGCGAACACTATAGCTGCTAACTCCAGATCATGGACTGGATACCTCGTCTCGTGTGGCTTCAATTGTCTCGAAGCATAAGCCATCACATGCCTGTCCTGCATCAGTACGCATCCTAGACCCTGTAGCGATGCGTCCGTATAAAGAACAAATCCTTTGTTCTCTCTGGGAATCACCAAAACTGGTGCAGTAGTCAGTCTGTGCTTTAATTCCCTAAAACTCTGCTCACAAGCCTCTTACCAACAAAATGGGACTCACTTCTGAGTCAGCTGTGTAAGTGGCTTGGGGATCTTTGAGAAACCCTCGACGAAACGTCGGTAATAGCCGGCCAAACCAAGAAAACTCCAAATCTCACTGACTGAAGTAGGGGCAGACCAATCCATAACTGCCTCTATCTTCCTCAGGTCTACTGATATCCCTTCTCGTGATATGATATGGCCCAAGAATGCTACACTGCTCAGCCAGAACTCACACTTGCTGAGTTTGGCGTATAACTGATGATCTCTGAGGATCTGGAGTACTATCCTCAGATGATCGGCATGATCCTCCTCACTCCTTGAATAGACAAGGATGTCATCAATGAATATGATCACAAACTGATCGAGGTACTCCTGAAATACTCTGTTCATCAAACTCATAAAAACTGCAGGTGCATTTGTCACACCGAAAGGCATCACTAAGAACTCGTAGTGCCCATACCAAGTTGTAAAAGTCGTCTTTTGGACATCGTCAGCTCTAACCCTCACCTGGTGATAGCCTGACCTCAAGTCTATCTTTGAGTAAACCTCTGTACCCTTAAGCTGATCGAACAGATCATCAATCCTCGGGAGTGGATACCTGTTCTTCACTGTGGCCTTGTTCAGTTGCTTGTAGTCAATGCACAGACGCATTGAACCATCCTTCTTTTTCACGAATAAGACTGGTGCACCCCAAGGCGATACACTAGGACGAATGTATCCCTTGTCGAGGAGCTCCTGTAACTGTACCTTCAGCTCCCTCAGCTCTATCGGTGCCATCCTGTAAGGAGCACGGGAAATAGCAGAAGTCCTTGGCAGCAGCTCAATGGCAAACTCAACATCCCTGACAGGCGGAAACCCCGGAATCTCATCTGGGAACACATCAATGAACTCCGCCACGATCGGAATGTCCTCGGCTCTCACTTCCTTCTCTTTTGAAGCATCCACGGCATAAATAAGGTAGCCCGTGTGGCCGCGTTCCAATAACCGCGACATCTTAACCGCTGAGATCACTGGAATCTTTGGACGAGAGCCGTCCCCATAAAAAGTCCACTGGAACCCCTGATCAGACAGAAAATGTACTATCCTCTGTCGGCAATCTACCACAGCTCGGTATCTGCTCAACACATCAATGCCGATAATGCAGTCAAAATCTGCCATCTCTAACTGAATCAGATCGGCCCTCAGATCGTTGCCCTCAAAATAAATGAGGCATTCAGATAACAATCGGTCAGCAATCACATGCTTCCCCGTGGGTGTCGAGACCATGAGAGGCATGGGTAACAGAGACGAGCACAAACGGTGTTTCTCCACAAAAGCAGCAGATACAAAAGAATGGGAAGCACATGTATCTATCAATAAAAATGCAGGGTACATAAATAAATGACACGTACCAGCAATAACCTCCTCCGGGGCTGCCTCAGCCTGCTCCGAGTCAGTGCATACACCTGCCCCTGCGGCGGCCCTGCCGCCTGACCTCCCTGTGGTCGAGGTGCAAACTGCTGTCTCTGTGGTGCCCTACCAGCATCAAACCTTGGCCTATTCGGCCCGGAGTCTGCCTGACCTGCCCGATTGGGGCAACCTCGAGCCAAGTGGCCCATCTTGCCACAAACATAGCAACCCTGACAGTCACGTGACAAGTGCCATCCTCCACAGTTGTTACATCGATTTCCTCCTGTCTTACTTCCCTGGGATGGTCCTCGATTACTTTGCTTCTGACTTTGAGACTTCTTCCCACTGAATCTAGGAGATGATGAGGCCCCACGAGCCTTGAACTGATCCCCTCGTGGCCTCAGGCTATCAACAGCTGGTCTCTGAGGTGGTACAAAAGGGGGTACGACTTCCTTGTACGCGCCCACTGCAATCTCTGCCAACTCTGCCCGTGTCAGGGCGTCATCAAAAGAGCTGGGGTTGTTAGAGACAACCCGATCAAACAGCTCTGGCCTCAGACCCTTCAGAAAATTTCTCATCTTGGCATGACTTCTAACAGCAATATGAGGTACATACCTCAGCAGTGAGGAATACTGCATAGCATAGTCTGATACTGACAGGCTGCCCTGCTTCAAATTATTGAACTCATCTTCCTTTAATTGTCTGGCAGCTGCAGAAAAGTACCGGTTAAGGAACCGGGTCCTGAAAACAATCAACCGTCATACCCTGAGCTCTCAGCTCCATGACTGTTGTCTTCCACCACATGGAAGACTTCTTCGCTAACTGGAACTCTGCCAACCTCAGCCAGGCAGTCCGTGCACAGGGTGCCGATACGAATATCTGTTCCAGTCTCTCAAGACATTCCTCGGCTGCTACCCCAGTCTCTGTCAAATAGCGGTGGATGATAGCTCAAGAACTGGGTCAGACTTATCTCCCCTGGTAGCAGTATCTGTGCAATAGGCTCCAAGCCTACTGCAGGTGGCGGTAACGGATTCGTCTGAGCAATACTAGCGTTCATACTGCCCATATCCCCTACCTCTTCATTGAGGTTCTCCGGGTTAATAGCCGCCATGCTGCAACACAAAAGTTAACAACAATACCAAAAGCAGTTCATAATATAAGCCGTTAGATAACAAGAGTATAATATTCAAAAGCATGTTAGTATAACACTTATACAACAATATGCATCACATGCATAACATGCCCAACAATGAATACCAAGCCAACTTGTCTATAAAGGCTACCCTTCACTCTTCCCTGGTTATCTAACCTGGCTCTGATACCACTAAATGTGAGACCCCGTTATCTCAAATGTACTATTAGGTGCAATTAGGAGAATTAAACATACTTAATCAGAGTATTTAGATCGTGTTGACAAATTGAGCTGAAGTCTACATGTAAGAAAAAGACATGCCAAAAGAACTTGTTACACTCTTTAACCATTGGGTAAAGCTACTTCTACTGTACTCCTAGTAGAACTATACAAAATAGGTCATTATCTTGTTATCTTGTAGCACTCCTTACAGCTCAGCTTATCAACCTGACCCTGATTCTCCTTAGTAAAAGCACCTACAAGAACAACCCCAACACATGAGCACATCATAATTCATATTCAACATAATATGAATGTAAACGAAAATGCATAAGTCATAAATAAAAAACACTTCCTGTATTTTCATCGCATTTACTACGCCCATTTGTTGTCCCTGTACCATAACTCATAAAAATCAACATATAGAATTATGGTTCTTAATAATGTCATGACATATCTTTACTCCTTTAATCCTTACTTCAATCCTGAGTCATTTATCATTAATGTATTTCAATGCTTCTTACATCTCCACGTAAGCGGAATTCTTCCTCGCTTCTTATGGAAATCCACGTAAGCGGAATTCTTCCTCGCTTCATATGGAAGTTCGCGTAAGCATTAAAATCCTCACTAGGATAACCTTGACTCACGAAATACACCTCTTATATTTCACAACATACATATGCAGAAACGATGCATATCAACATGTATCATATCATGATGCACTATCTTATGCATATCTTGCTTTACCTTGTGTTAAATAAATAAACACATAATACATGTTACCGTTGGGATGCCCGTACGTCGCTTACGTACCTTTCAAAGAAGTCAACAGACTTTATCTCCTCGACTGTGCTGGTACGTGAGATGGTTCTACATAACCACACAACACAATATTAGGCACCTCATAATAATCCAAAATCAAAACTCAAATAAAAATTCACATTTTAAAAAAAATCAGGCACTACCGATCGATCGGCCCTTATCACCGATCTATCGGTGAACTATTCGAATTAAATAAAAAAGCTACGGCTTTTGCCGATCGATCGGTGTTCTTTACCGATCGATCGGTCGCTCTGTTTCAGCCCAGAATTGCCTAACACTGATTTTCATACTCCTCAATCTAACATGTAAGACATACAACATGCCCAAAACAACATGCTAGCAGTTACAATACACTACCCTGAGTGTATTCATATCAAATTTATACCCCAAACATAAACCCACATGCATCAACGTCGTCCATTTACATAAGTACTCAACCAAGATTCCAGAAAAACAGGGCATAAGAACCTTGCCCAGAATTTTCGAAAACTTCATTTCATATGATTAAATCCTTCACATAACACATGAAACATGCTCCATGAAATATACTGGCATCTTCAAGAAACTACCATACACGTATTCACATCAAAGGTTCAACCAAAACCTAAGCTAGCATGCTTTGAATCCTCATGATTAAACCCCTACTCAAACAAAAACAGGGCAGTTTCCTCGCCCAGATTTTCGAGGACCACTTTTCACAATTCGAAATCTAACATATAAAGCATGTAAGCTACTTAACAAAATATGCTAGGGGCTTCATAAACATCACATAAAAGCACTCATAACAAGATTTCGTCGAACCTTAAACTAGCATGCCAAATCTGCTACAAAGAAAACATATGCTTAAAAATCTGAAAACTGGGAAAATATATGACTCCTCACCACATTTTGGTTCGACTTTCCTTCACGAAAAAGAGTAATAAAACGTGATCTTCTTCCTCCTACCTATTGTCTGAATGTGGTTCGAGTTTTAGGAGAGAAGGAGGAGTTTGGAGGAGGGAAAGTGTTTAATTCAGATGGACCAAAAGTCCTCCTTGGCCAACTCTACTTTTCCGGAAAACAAGGGTAGGGGCATGGGTTGTGGCCAAGTGGGGGGGGGGGGGGGGGGTGGTGTGTTTGGGTGGCCTCGTGGTGTTTAATTGTGTCCCGGTATTTCATACGATGTATTAAAATATCCCTCTTTGATGTTTTATAATTTTACCACATCAATACATCTTCAAAAACACTTAACATTCCTCCTAAATCATATCATCAAAATAAATATAACACCAACCACATTCCTTAATTCCCAAACATAATTATATGCTTTTATCACATAAAGCATAACCCATAACCCCAAATTAAATCATGCCTTTAACACATAATAAAATTAGAACATCAAAGCATGTTTACACATAATCCTTTCGGGGATATCACAATACTCCCCTACTTATAAGATTTCGTCCCCGAAATCAAACATGCTTACCAATCATGAGGTAAAACAATACATAAATGCATAGCAGAAAACAGCTCTGGGTAGTGCTGCTGTTGGGATATGCCCTAAGACAAGTCATTAGATGATTGTTTAAGACATACAATGTTTATGGTTTTATGAATGGCAATTCATTATTATATATTATTCTTTTAACTGTGCATTGTGAATTAATATATATGTTAATGTCCTTAGAATAATATTGTATTATTCTTAAAGATGTCCCTAGTCAAGTATTATCATGAATTGGGATAATGATAATACGTAGAGACTAGTATGTATTGATTGATGAATTGTTCATTGATATGAGATATCAAATCAATGCATGGGTACATGTTGGAGAACGATGTACTGGACAGACCCACCATGAGATTGCAACATGGATAGTTATATGATCGTCATATGCAATTCTCATAGTGATAATAATGTATGAAATCCTTACGACTTGTGATCATCAGAGATCCCAACATAAGGAGTTATGTATCTTGATATCGTCAAACGTTACCCGTAACAGGGTATACTATAAAGGCGACTATGGGATACACTACGAATTATGTAGAGGGATGTTGACTGATCGAGATAGGATTTGTCCCTCCTATATAACAGGAGATGTGTTTGGCCCTTGATCAAGTGAGAACTAAAATGCATGGCCATGCTCGAATGAGTCGATATGAGATATCGAGCTTATTCGTTTATTCTAGTTCTACTTGGGGATCAAGAAATAAAGATTGGATATACGAGTATGGCTATTCCATGACTCGTGTTCAATCTAAACACAAAGGACAAAGGGATTAAACTACATGGTTAATATTATCACAAGTTCTAAAGGTTATGTCGAGTCATTGACATTCTTGTAATTTGGGTAGCATTGATGTGTTGCTAGATACTGCTCAATGCTTGAGACGTAAAATGAGATTTTATGTCACTGCCAACATTACAAGATCCTATCGCGTCGCACAAATGATTAAATCGAGAAGGGAAATTAAATTCATGGGATGAATTAAATAATTAAGAGGAGTCTTAATTAATAATCATAATGTTAATTAAATCATGGGCTTAAGCCCATGAGGCTTTATGAAAGCCTTTAATTAATCATATAAAATAGGATTGCAAGGAGTTTTAATGTGATTAACACTTCAATACACAAAACCTAATACCAAGCAAGCTTCACACGGCCGCACCTTCAATTGCTCTCGGCCTTCACAAGTCGAAAGAGTTTTTGGTGGATTCCGGCCATTCTTTCGATTGTGAATCGAGCGTGCTTCGTGTATTGGTTTAAGAACAAGTCTAGCACCTTGTTCTTAAACTATTCCTTCGTTCGATTTGATCGTGTGGATACCGTTGAGGCAAAACTCATTGAGTTTTGCTAGTGACTCGGAGAAGGCGTAGGACGTGGTGCTGCTCCGTGGATTCTGCTTCAAACACGCTACAAGGGTGAGACTCTTATGTTCCTTTATCCGATATGATATCCTATGTATAGATCTGCTGGTTAGTAATCCATAAATATTTTATTCCGCTGCGTTGTATGCTCTTGGATTACTTACAGTGGTATCAGAGCCGTGTACAAGGCTCATATAGGATTTATGTGGTTAAATAGTTTAATCATATTAGAATTATATTGCATGCTATTAAAACTGTATAAACATATATGATATGTTAATATCGAGTTTTTGAAATTCATCGTAAAATTGTATTTGATATAATTGGCGAATAATTGTATACGATACACGAAAGCGTAAAATCGAGGTGTTGGCTCAAGGTGGTTCGACCACTTCATGACTTGACCCTCGGGCCGCCGCTAGTGAGCTAGGGTTCGGACCCTTGGCTCATGCATGGGGCCGCGCCGCTTCCAAAAGGCTAGGGTTTTTAACCCTAGTCACATAAGCCACTCGGCCGCCGCTTGGGCTAGGGTTTTTCGAACCCTTGGCTCGAGATGGTTAAGCCGTCACCATCATGGACCGTCCATGGTTGGACCGTGGCTTGTGGCTCGTGGATTTCGGTGTTTCGAGCAAGTTGGCTCGATAAAAAAAAAAAACCAACATGGTGCATGGCGGCTAGGGTTTGGAACCCTAGCGGCGCCGCACCCATGCCATCGGCTCGGACCATGTCGTGGGCTAGGGTTTCGAACCCTAGGCCCATAATTGGTCCAGCCGTGGTGTATGGTTGGTTCGAACCATGGTGGTTCGTAGCTAAGTCGCATTAAGTTCGTGGCATGTGATGTCCCGAGCGTACGATAATATTTCAAAAAAAATTATTTTACAGTTTTAATTAGAATTAAATTTAAAATGTTTAGAATTTAATTAATTAAATGTTAATGCATGCTTTATGTGTTGTTTGAGCATGGTGCGTGGTTATAGCCCTTTGACCTATTAGATAGGATTTGTGGATGTTTGTAATTTATAATACGACCTGCGTGTCGTGCCTTTCTCTATTTCATTCTAAATGTAATCCCTCCCCTATGTTCCCCTCGAATGTGAATCGAGGAATTCTATATCTTGTAAATAGTGTAGTTTATTTTATTGATGGTGATCAATGAAGATGGAGCATCGTGCCGGGATGAGGAGGCCATTCACAAATTGGAGCCAAAGGAAGGTGCTTGTGAAGTTACCTTAGGTTGACTCTTAGGATTATCTCATTGGCTTGAGAAAATCGTTAGTAGGGGCTATAACCATGTCACGTTTAATTATGTATGTTGATGCATGATTTATCTTATGTTTTAGTTTGATAATAGTATTACACATATATGTAGATATGTATAAAACTATATGTAGTGGACATATTTTAAATTATCAAATTTATCATGAGATCAATAAATCCCTCTAAAATATTAAGTTTTAGATGCCTTCCAAAATAAAAGTACTCGTCAATAACTTCGATTGTACATGTGTGGGTTTGCCAAAGCAAAGCACCGTGGCAATCTTAGTAAGGCGCGAAAGGATAAAAGTTATATCCGTTATACTTTAATTGGGTACGACTTAACTAGGTTATCTCAATAGGATTGGGAACCTAGAGGCATGGGTTGGATTATAATTCATTTGATGAATTGAACAAAGTGTTGTTCGTCCAACTATCCAAGAATTATATGTGATATAATTGACAAAGTGTTGTCTACCTAAATAACCGAGTCTTGGGCGATTAGCCAAAGCTAACTCAAGATTACGTGAAATATGGATCTTGGCCCACTAAAGGTTTTGAGGGTTGATATTTTTTTTTAAACAAAATAGTGGGAGTATCATTTAATATAGGACCATGTTAAATGATTTAAATCATAAACTTATTTGCATATTTATATTGTAGATATACATGGCAACTAACAACGTTACTAGCACTTTATCACTGCGATCGGTCCTTGAGAAGGACAAATTAAATGGGACGAATTTCCTAGACTGGCATAGGAACTTGAGGATAGTCCTCAAACAAGAAAAGAAACAATATGTCCTAGAGGAACCCTTGCCCGCTGAGGAACCTCCCCTAACAGCTACAAGAGCTGAAAAAGATGCTTACAAGAAGCATCAGAGTGACGCACTTGATGTTGGGTGCCTCATGCTTGCCACCATGAACTCTGAGCTTCACAAGCAACATGAGGAAATGGAGGCGTTCGATATGATCGAACACTTAAAGCAGTTGTACCAACAGCAAGCAAGACAAGAGAGGTATGACGTCTCTAAGGTGTTATTTCAGTGCATGATGGTAGAAGGAAGCTTAGTTGGAACTCATGTGCTCAAGATGATTGGGTACATTGAGAATCTGGACAAGCTAGCTTTTCCATTGGACCAAGAGTTGGCCACCGATGTAATCTTGCAATCGTTGCCTGAGAGCTTCAGTCAATTTGTAGTAAATTACAATATGACTGACATGGAAAAGACTCTACCACAGTTGCTTGGTATGTTGAGAACATATGAAGCAAATACTAAGAAGACTAAGGCCACAAATGTCCTTATTGTGAATAAGGGCAAAGGAAGGGCCAAAGCTAAAGGCAACAAGAAAGCAAAGAAGGTCTTTGCTAAATCTAAGCCAAAGTCTTCTGCACCAAAGCCAAAGGGAGGGATAGCAAAGGAAGGGAACTGTTTCCATTGCGGTGAGACCGGCCATTGGAAAAGGAAGTGCAAAGTATATCTGGAGGATCTAAAGAAAGGAAGTGTGACTTCCGCTTCAGGTATTTTTGTTATAGAAGTCAATTTATCTACTTCTTCATCATGGGTATTAGATACTGGATGTGGATCTCACATTTGTGTAAATGTGCAGGATCTAAAAAGGAGTAGGACGTTGGCGAAAGGTGAAGTTGATCTCCGAGTTGGAAATGGAGCAAGAGTTGCTGCATTAGCTATAGGAGATTATCATTTAGCTTTACCTTCTGGTTTATCACTGATTTTGAAAGATTGTTATTTTGTGCCTTCGATTACTAAAAACATAATATCTATTTCTTGTTTGGACAAGTATGGTTTTTCATTTATAATAAAGGACAATTGTTGTTCTATTTATTTAAATGATATGTTTTATGCTAGTGCACAAATGGTGAATGGTCTTTATGTATTAAATCTTGATATGCCTATCTATAGCATAAATACTAAAAGGATTAAAAATAATGATTGTAATCCGACTTATCTCTGGCACTGTCGCTTGGGCCACATAAACGAGAACCGCATATCTAAACTTCATAAGGATGGAGTATTAGATTCATTTGATTTTGAATCATATGAAACATGCGAATCTTGTTTAATGGGCAAGATGACTAAAGCCCCTTTCAAGGGACATGTTGAAAGGGCAAATGTTTTATTGGGACTAATACATAGTGATGTATGTGGACCAATAAGTACATAAGCTAGAGGTGGTTTTCAATACTTCGTTACATTTACTGATGACCTCAGTAGATATGGGTATGTGTACCTAATGAAACATAAACATGAAACCTTTGAAAAGTTCAAAGATTTCAAGAATGAAGTACAAAACCAACTTGGCAAAAGTATCAAAATCCTTCGATCAGATCGAGGAGGTGAATACTTAAGCCAAGAGTTTCATGACTATCTAAAGGAATGTGGGATAGTCCCACAACTCACTCCTCCGTATACTCCACAATGGAATGGTGTATCCGAGAGGAGAAATCGAACCTTGTTAGACATGGTTAGATCAATGATGAGTCATGCAGATCTTCTGATATCGTTTTGGGGACACGCTCTAGAAACAGCGATTTTCTTACTGAACCGTGTTCCATCTAAATCAGTGGAAAAGACACCATATGAGATATGGACTGGGAAGCGTCCTAGTATGTCTTTTATGAAGATTTGGGGTTGTGAGGCTTTCGTTAGACGTCACGCCACTAACAAACTTGGACCCAAATCTGATAAGTGTTTATTTGTGGGGTATCCTAAGGAAACGAAAGGATACTATTTCTACTATCCCACCGAGAACAAAGTAGTTGTTGCTCGGACTGGTGTATTTCTTGAAAGAGAATTTATTTCTAGAAAAACCAGTGGGAGAAAAATAGAACTTAGTGAAGTTCAACCACAAGAAAACACTGAACCTGAGATTGAGATGGAAACAGAGCAGGCACCGCAAGCTGTTGTGGAAGAAGCACCTGCTCAAGAGACACAAGCCCAGCGTAGGTCTGTAAGAGAACACCGGGAGCCACAGAGATATGGATTTCTTGTGACTCAACAAGGTGACTTACTACTTATTGATGAGGATGAGCCGTCATCTATCAACAAGCTATAATGGGCAATGATTCTGAGAAATGACAAGAGGCCATGAAATCTGAGATGGAATCCATGTATGCAAACCAAGTATGGACGTTGGTTGATCCACCTGAAGGGGTACGACCCATAGGGTGCAAATGGATTTTCAAGAAAAAGACCGATATGGATGGTAACGTACAAACCTATAAAGGTCGGCTGGTTGCAAAAGGATTCAAACAAATTCATGGTATTGACTATGATGAAACCTTTTCACCAGTGGCCATGGTTAAATCCATATGGATCTTACTTGCAATAGCTGCATTTCATGATTATGAAATCTGGCAGATGGATGTCAAAACAGCTTTCCTTAATGGAAATCTGCTCGAGGATGTGTACATGACACAGCCCGAGGGTTTTGTCGATCCAAAGGATGCTGGAAAGATATGCAAGCTACAACGATCCATTTATGGATTGAAGCAAGCTTCTCGGAGTTGGAATCTTCGTTTTGATGATGCAATCAAAGAGTTTGGTTTTATCAAAAATGAAGATGAACCTTGTGTCTACAAGAAGGTCAGTGGGAGCGTAATCATTTTCCTAGTGTTGTATGTAGATGACATACTTCTTATTGTAAATGATATCCCTGCCTTGCAATCTGTAAAGATTTGGCTAGGGAATTGCTTTTCGATGAAAGACTTAGGAGAAGCCACCTATGTATTAGGAATCAAGATCTATAGAGATAGATCGAGAAGGCTTCTTGGTCTAAGTCAAAGTACATACATAGACAAGGTGCTTAAAAGGTTTAGCATGCAAGAATCCAAGAAAGGATTCGTGCCTATGACACATGGTATTTATCTTTCGAAGGAACAGTGTCCTTCAACACCAGATGAGAGACAACGCATGAGTAAGATTTCATACGCGTCAGCTATTGGATCTATCATGTATGCCATGATATGTACTCGTCCCGATGTATCGTATGCTTTGAGCATGACGAGCAGATATCAAGTTGATCCAGGTGAAGGTCACTGGATTGCTGTCAAGAACATCCTGAAGTACTTGAGAAGGACTAAGGATACATTCTTGATTTATGGAGGTGAGGAAGAGCTCAATGTAATGGGTTACACTGATGCAAGCTTCCAAACCGACAAAGATGATTTCCGATCGCAATCTGGATATGTGTATTGCCTAAATGGAGGTGCTGTGAGCTGGAAGAGTTCAAAGCAAGAAACAGTAGCCGATTCTACAACGGAAGCTGAGTATATTGCTGCCTCGGATGCAGCAAAGGAAGCTGTTTGGATGAGGAAGTTCATTTCTGAACTTGGAGTGGTGCCTAGCATTAAAGATCCGATAGAACTCTATTGTGACAACAATGGAGCGATCGCATTGGCTAAGGAACCAAGATCTCACCAAAGAACCAAGCACATACTTAGGCGTTTCCATTTCATTCGAGAAATCGTTGAAAGGGGAGATGTTAAAATATGCAAAGTACCAACAGATGATAATGTATCTGACCCATTGACGAAGCCACTGTCACAGCAGAAGCATGATCGTCGTACTAGATCTCTAGGCATTAGGTATATGTCTGAGTGGTCTTAGTGCAAGTGGGAGATTTGTTGGGATATGCCCTAAGACAAGTTAGATGATTGTTTAAGACATACAATGTTTATGGTTTTATGAATGGCAATTCATTATTATATATTATTCTTTTAACTGTGCATTGTGAATTAATATATATGTTAATGTCCTTAGAATAATATTGTATTATTCTTAAAGATGTCCCTAGTCAAGTATTATCATGAATTGGGATAATGATAATACGTAGAGACTAGTATGTATTGATTGATGAATTGTTCATTGATATGAGATATCAAATCAATGCATGGGTACATGTTGGAGAACGATGTACTGGACAGACCCACCATGAGATTGCAACATGGATAGTTATATGATCGTCATATGCAATTCTCATAGTGATAATAATGTATGAAATCCTTACGACTTGTGATCATCAGAGATCCCAACATAAGGAGTTATGTATCTTGATATCGTCAAACGTTACCCGTAACAGGGTATACTATAAAGGCGACTATTGGATACACTACGAATTATGTAGAGGGATGTTGACTGATCGAGATAGGATTTGTCCCTCCTATATAACAGGAGATGTGTTTGGCCCTTGATCAAGTGAGAACTAAAATGCATGGTCATGCTCGAATGAGTCGATATGAGATATCGAGCTTATTCGTTTATTCTAGTTCTACTTGGGGATCAAGAAATAAAGATTGGATATACGAGTATGACTATTCCATGACTCGTGTTCAATCTAAACACAAAGGACAAAGGGATTAAACTACATGGTTAATATTATCACAAGTTCTAAAGGTTATGTCGAGTCATTGACATTCTTGTAATTTGGGTAGCATTGATGTGTTGCTAGATACCGCTCAATGCTTGAGACGTAAAATGAGATTTTATGTCACTGCCAACATTACAAGATCCTATCGGGTCGCACAAAAGATTAAATCGAGAAGGGAAATTAAATTCATGGGACGAATTAAATAATTAAGAGGAGTCTTAATTAATAATCATAATGATTAATTAAATCATGGGCTTAAGCCCATGAGGCTTTATGAAAGCCTTTAATTAATCATATAAAATAGGATTGCGAGGAGTTTTAATGTGATTAACACTTCAATACACAAAACCTAATACCAAGCAAGCTTCACACGGCCGCACCTTCAATTGCTCTCGGCCTTCACAAGTCGAAAGAGTTTTTGGTGGATTCCGGCCATTCTTTCGATTGTGAATCGAGCGTGCTTCGTGTATTGGTTTAAGAACAAGTCTAGCACCTTGTTCTTAAACTATTCCTTCGTTCGATTTGATCGTGTGGATACCGTTGAGGCAAAACTCATTGAGTTTTGCTAGTGACTCGGAGAAGGCGTAGGACGTGGTGCTGCTCCGTGGATTCTGCTTCAAACACGCTACAAGGGTGAGACTCTTATGTTCCTTTATCCGATATGATATCCTATGTATAGATCTGCTGGTTAGTAATCCATAAATATTTTATTCAGCTGCGTTGTATGCTCTTGGATTACTTACAGCTGCACCATGTGTCACTCTGTCTCCCACGTGGCCTCCTCGACACCCCTATGATCCCACTGAACCTTGATCATAGGAATAACTTTGTTCCGAAGCCTGCGGTCTGCTCTATCCAAGATCCTGATAGGCCGCTCCACATAGGAAACATCGGACTCTAACTGTACCTCTGAAGGCTGCAACACATGTGAAGGATCTGGCTCGTACTTCCTCAGCATAGATACATGGAATACATCGTGTATACCAGACAGAGAGGGCGGTAAAGCCAAACGGTACGCCAGAGTACCAACACGCTGCAAGATCTCATACGACCCTACATATCTTGGGGATAACTTTCCTCGCATCCCAAACCGTACCACACCTCTGTAAGGTGAGATCTTCAGAAAAACTCTGTCGCATAACTGAAACTCCAACGGCATTCGCCGCTGATTGGCATACGCTGCCTGTCTGTCCTGAGCTGCCTTCATCTTTCTCCTGATAACCTTTATCTTCTCTTCCATATCCTGGACCAACTCTGGTCCCCCGGCCGATTTACGGTCCACATCATCCCAACACAAAGGCGACCTGCAACGCCTACCATATAGGGCTTCAAATGGAGCCATCGGTATGCTAGTCTGGTAACTGTTATTATATGAAAATTCCACCAAGGCTACTGAGTCCTGCCAAGAAGTGTCGAACTCCAGCACACAGGCCCTCAACATATCTTCGAGCGTCTGTATTGTACGCTCGGTCTGTCCGTCTGTCTGGGATGATATGTTGTGCTCAACCTTAACTCTGTACCCAGAGTTGACTGAAGACCTTCCCAAAAGTGAGATGTAAATCGTGGATCTCGATCAGACACAATTGAAACAGGGATCCCATGCAGTCTCACCACATCTCTGATATATAATTGAGCCATCCTTAGGTATGTGAAGGTCATACAGTAGGGAATGAAATGAGCACTCTTAGTCAACCTGTCGACGACTACCCATATAGCATCAAAACCCAAACCAGTCCTCGGTAAGTGGGTCACGAAATCCATAGACACGTGCTGCCACTTCCACTCGGGTATATGATGTCAGCTCGGACTGATTTCTAAAAGTCAAAAGTCATAACGGTGTAAATGTAACATATTGGCTTTGGCAGATTCCAATTTTGAGTGTTCAGAAAGCCGTAAGAATTTTTCACTCGGTTTTTGGGTTTTTCTAGAAGAAAAAAAATTATACGGCCTCTATGATGTGAGACCGGGCTGATTTCTGAAAGTCAAAAGTCATAACGGTGTAAATAGAACATTTTGGCTTTTGGCAGATTCCAATTTTGAGTTTTCAAAAAGGCGTATGAATTTTTCACTCGGTTTAGGGTTTTCCTAGAAGAAAAAAAATTATGCGGCCTCTCAAATAT
This sequence comes from Haberlea rhodopensis, assembly GCA_907163345.1. Lineage (NCBI taxonomy): Eukaryota > Viridiplantae > Streptophyta > Magnoliopsida > Lamiales > Gesneriaceae > Haberlea > Haberlea rhodopensis. Next base: position 38,935 of record CAJQUN010000740.1, on the reverse strand, counting down.
CAGCCAGGGCTGATTTTTAAAAGTCGAAAGTCATAACGGTGTAAATATAACATATTGGCTTTGGCGGAATCCTATTTTGAGTTTTCAAAAAGCCGTAAGAATTTTTCACTCGGTTTTTGGGTTTTACTAGAAGAAAAAAATTATACGGCCTCTATGATGTCAGACCGGGCTAATTTCTGAAAGTCAAAAGTCATAACGGTGTAAATGTAACATATTGGCTTTGGCAGAATCCAATTTTGAGTTTTCAAAAAGGCGTAAGAAATTTTCGACAGGTTTTATGAATTTCCAAGAAGAAAAAAAAATTATACGGCCTCTATGATGTCAGCTCGGGCTGATTTCTGAAAGTCAAAAGTCATAACGGTGTAAATGTAACATATTGGCTTTGGAGGATTCCAATTTTGAGTTTTCAAAAAGCCGTAAGAATTTTTCAGTCGGTTTTAGGGTTTTCCTAGAAGAAAAAAAATTATACGGCCTCTCTGATGTCAGCCCGGGCTGATTTCTAAAAGTCAAAAGTCATAAAGGTGTAAATGTAACATATTAGCTTTGGTAGATTCCAATTTTGAGTTTTCACTCGATTTAGGGTTTTCCTTGAACAAAAAAATTATACGGCCTCTATGATGTCATACCGGGCTAATTTCTGAAAGTCAAAAGTCATAATTGTGTAAATGTAACATACTGGCTTTGGCAGATTCCAATTTTGAGTTTTCAAAAAGGCGTAAGAATTTTTCGTTAGGTTTTAGGGTTCTCCAAGAAGAAAAAAAATTATACGGCATCTATGATGTCAGCTCGGGCTGATTTCTGAAAGTCAAAAGTCGTAACGGTGTAAATGTAACATATTGGCTTTGGCAAAATCCAATTTTGAGTTTTCGAAAAGGCGAAAAAAAATTTCGCTAGGTTTTAGGGTTTTCCAAGAAGAAAGAAAAATTATACGACCTCTATGATGTCAGCCCGGGCTTATTTCTGAAAGTCAAAAGTCATAACGGTGTAAATGTAACATATAGGCTTTGGCGGATTCCAATTTTGAGTTTCAAAAATCAGTAAGAATTTTTCACTCGGTTTTAGGGTTTTCCTTGGAGAAAAAAAATTATACGGCATCTCTGATGTCAGCCCGGGCTGATTTCTAAAAGTCAAAAGTCATAACGGTGTAAATAGAACATTTTAGCTTTGGCAGATTTTAATTTTGAGTTTTGAAAGAGGCGTAAGAAATTTTCACTCGATTTAGGATTTTCCTATAACAAAAAACTTATACGGCCTCTATGATGTCAGAACGGGCTAATTTCTGAATGTCAAAAGTCATAAAGGTGTAAATGTAACATATTGGCTTTGGCAGATTCCAATTTCGAGTTTTCAAAAAGGTGTAAGAATATTTCGTTAGGTTTTAGGGTTTTCCAAGAAGAAAAAAAATTATACGGCATTTATGATGTCAGGTCAGGCTGATTTCTGAAAGTCAAAAGTCATAACGGTGTAAATGTAACATATTGGCTTTGGCGGATTCCAATTTTGAGTTTTCAAAAAGGCGTATGAATTTTTCACTCGGTTTAGGGTTTTCCTAGAAGAAAAAATTATGCGGCCTCTCTGATGTCAGCCCGAGCTGATTTCTAAAAGTCGAAAGTCAAAACGGTGTAAATGTAACATAGTGGCTTTGGCGGATTCCAATTTTGAGTGTTCAAAAAGCCGTAAGAATTTTTCACTCGGTTTTTGGGTTTTCCAAGAAGAAGAAAAAATTATACGGCCTCTCTGATGTCAGCCCGGGCTGATTTCTAAAAGTCAAAAGTCATAACGGTGTAAATGTATCATATTAGCTTTGGTAGATTCCAATTTGAGTGTTCAAAAAGCCGTAAGAAATTTTCACTCGATTTAGGGTTTTCCTAGAACAAAAAAATTATATGGCCTCTATGATGTCAGACCGGGCTAATTTCTGAATTCAAAAGTCATAACGGTGTAAATGTAACATATTGGCTTTGGCAGATTCAGATTTTGAGATTTCAAAAAGGCGTAAGAATTTTTCGTTAGGTTTTAGGGTTTTCCAAGAAGAAAAAAAATTATACGGCATCTATGATGTCAGCTCGGGCTGATTTCTAAATGTCAAAAGTCATAACGGTGTAAATATAACATATTGGCTTTGGCAGAATCCAATTTTGAGTTTTCAAAAAATTCACTCAGTTTTAGGGTTTTCCTAGTAGAAAAATAATTATACAGCCTCTCTGATGTCAGCCCGGTTTGATTTCTAAAATCAAAAGTCATAACGGTGTAAATAGAACATTTTGGCTTTGGCAGATTCCAATTTTGAGTTTTCAAAAAGGCGTAAGAAATTTTCACTCGGTTTAGGGTTTTCCTATAACAAAAAAATTATATGGCCTCTATGATTTCAGACCGGGCTAATTTCTTAAAGTCAAAAGTCATAACGGTGTAAATGTAACATATTGGCTTTGGCGGATTCCCATTTTGAGTTTTCAAAAAGGCGTAAGAATTTTTCACTCGGTTTATGGTTTTCCTAGAAAAAGAAAAAATTATGTGGCCTCTCTGATGTCAGCCCGGGCTGATTTCTAAAAGTTGAAAGTCTTAACGGTGTAAATGTAACATATTGGCTTTGACAGATTCCAATTTTGAGTGTTCAGAAAGTCGTAAGAATTTTTCACTCGGTTTTTGGGTTTTACTAGAAGAAAAAAAATTATACGACCTCTATGATGTGAGACCGGGCTGATTTCTGAAAGTCAAAAGTCATAACGGTGTAAATAGAACATTTTGGTTTTGGCAGATTCCAATTTTGAGTTTTCAAAAAGGCGTATGAATTTTTCACTCAGTTTAGGGTTTTCCTAGAAGAAAAAAAATTATGCGGCCTCTGATGTCAGCCCGGGCTGATTTCTAAAAGTCGAAAGTCATAACAGTGTAAATATAACATATTGGCTTTGGCGGAATACAATTTTGAGTGTTCAAAAAGCCGTAAGAATTTTTCACTCGGTTTTTGGGTTTAATAGAAGAAAAAAATTATACGACCTCTATGATGTCAGACCGGGCATATTTCTGAAAGTTAAAAGTCATAACGGTGTAAATGTACCATATTGGCTTTGACAGATTCCAATTTTGAGTTTTCAAAAAGGCGTAAGAATTTTTCGATAGGTTTTATGATTTTCCAAGAAGAAGAAAAAATTATTTGGCCTCTAGGATGTCAGCTCGTGCTGATTTCTGAAAGTCAAAAGTCATAACGGTGTAAATGTAACATATTGGCTTTGGAGGATTCCAATTTTGAGATTTCAAAAAGCTGTAAGAATTTTTCAGTCGGTTTTAGGGTTTTCCTAGAAGAAAAAAAATTATACGACCTCTCTGATGTCAGCCCAGGCTGATTTCTAAAAGTCAAAAGTCATAACGGTGCAAATAGAACATTTTGGCTTTGGCAGAATCCAATTTTGAGTTTTCAAAAAGCAGTAAGAATTTTTCACTCGGTTTTAGGGTTTTCCAAGAAAAAAAAAATTATATGGCCTCTATGACGTCAGCCCGGGCTGATTTCTGAAAGTCAAAAGTCATAATAGTGTAAATGTAACATATTGGCTTTGGCGGATTCCAACCTCTCTGATGTCAGCCCGGGTGAATTTCAAAAAGTCAAAAGTCATAACGGTGTAAATGTAACATATTAGCTTTGGTAGATTCCAATTTTGAGTGTTCAAAAAGCCGTAAGAAATTTTCACTCGATTTAGGGTTTTCCTAGAACAAAAAAATTATACGGCCTCTATGATGTCAGTCCGGGCTAATTTCTTAAAGTCAAAAGTCATAACGGTGTAAATGTAACATATTGGCTTGGCAGATTCAAATTTTGAGTTTTCAAAAAGGCGTACGAATTTTTCGTTAGGTTTTAGAGTTTTCCTAGAAGAAAAAAATTATGCGGCCTCTCTGATGTCAGCCCGGGCTGATTTCTAAAAGTTGAAATTTATAACGGTGTAAATATGACATATTGGCTTTGGCAGATTCCAATTTCGAGTGTTCAAAAAGCTGTAAGAAATTTTCACTCGGTTTTTGAGTTTTACTAGAAGAAAAAAAATTATACGAACTCCAGGATGTTAGACCGAGCTGATTTCTGAAAGTCAAAAGACATAACGGTGTAAATGTAACATATTGGCTTTGGCAGATTCCAATTTTGAGTTTTCAAAAGGCGTAAGAATTTTTCGATAGGTTTTATGATTTTCCAAGAAGAAAAAAAATTATACGGCCTCTATGATGTCAGTTCGGGCTGATTTCTGAAAGTTAAAGGTCATAACGGTGTAAATGTAACATATTGGCTTTGGAGGATTCCAATTTTGAGTTTTCAAAAAGCCGTAAGAATTTTTCACTCGGTTTTAAGGTTTTCCTAGATGAAAAAAAATTATACGGCCTCTGTGATGTCAGTCCGGGATGATTTCTAAAAGTCAAAAGTCATAACGGTGTAAATATAACATATTAGCTTTGGTAGATTCCAATTTTGATTGTTCAAAAAGCCGTAAGAAATTTTCACTCGATTTAGGGTTTTCCTATAACAAAAAATTATACGGCCTCTATGATGTCAGACCGGGCTAATTTCCGAAAGTCAAAAGTCATAACGGTGTATATGTAACATATTGGCTTTGGCAGATTCCAATTTTGAGTGTTGAAAAAGGCGAAAACTTTTTTCGCTAGGTTTAGGGTTTTCCCAGAAGAAAAAAAAATTATACGACCTCTATGATGTCAGCCCGGGCTGATTTCTGAAAGTCAAAAGTCATAACGGTGTAAATGTAACAATATTTGCTTTGGCGGATTCCAATTTTGAGTTTCAAAAAGCCGTAAGAATTTTTCAATTGGTTTTTGGGTTTTCCTGGTAGAAAAAAAATTATACGGCCTCTCTGATGTCAGCCCGGGCTGATTTCTAAAAGTCAAAAGTCATAACGGTGAAAATAGAACATTTTGGCTTTGGCAGATTCCAATTTTGAGTTTTCAAAGAGGCGTAAGAAATTTTCACTCGATTTAGGGTTTTCCTAGAACAAAAAAATTATACGGCCTCTATGATGTCAGACCTGGCTAATTCTGAAAGTCAAAAGTCATAAAGGTGTAAATGTAACATATTGGCTTTGGCAGATTCCAATTTTGAGTTTTCAAAAAGGTGTAAGAATTTTTTGTTAGGTTTTAGGGTTTTCCAAGAAGAAAAAAAATTATACGGCATCTATGATGTCAGCTCGGGCTGATTTCTGAAAGTCGAAAGTCATAACGGTGTAAATGTAACATATTGGCTTTGGCGGATTCCAATTTTGAGTTTTCAAAATGGCGTAAAAAAATTTCACTCGATTTAGGGTTTTCCTAGAAGAAAAGTAATTATGCGGCCTCTGCGATGTCAGCCTGGGCTGATTTCTAAAAGTCGAAAGTCATAACGGTGTAAATGTAACATATTGGCTTTGGCAGATTCCAATTTTGAGTGTTCAAAAAGCCGTAAGAATTTTTCACTCTGTTTTTGGGTTTTACTAGAAGAAAAAAAATTATAAGGCCTCTATGATGTGAGACCGCGCTGATTTCTGAAAACCAAAAGTCATAACGGTGTAAATAGAACATTTTGGCTTTGGCATATTCCAATTTTGAGTTTTCAAAAAGGCGTAAGAATTTTTCACTCGGTTTTAAGGTTTTCCTAGAAGAAAAAAAATTATACGGCCTCTCTGATGTCAGCCCGGGCTGATTTCTAAAAGTCAAAAGTCATAAAGGTGTAAATGTAACATATTGGCTTTGGCAGATTCCAATTTTGAGTGTTCAAAAAGCCGTAAGAATTTTTCACTCGGGTTTGGGTTTTCCCAGAAGAAAAAAAATTATACGGTCTCTATGATGTCAGACCGGGCTGATTTCTGAAAGTCAAAAGTCATAACGGTGTAAATGTAACATATTGGCTTTGGCAGATTCCAATTATGAGTTTTCAAAAAGGCGTAAGAATTTTTCACTCGGTTTTAGGGTTTTCTTAAAAGAAAAAAAATTATACGGCCTCTCTGATGTCAGCCCGGGCTGATTTCTGAAAGTCAAGTTGTAACGGTGTAAATATAACATATTGGCTTTGGCAGAATCCAATTTTGAGTTTTCAAAAAGCCGTAAGAATTTTTCACTCTGTTTTAGTGTTTTCCTAGAATAAAAAAATTATACGGCCTATATGATGTCAGACCGGGCTAATTTCTGAAAGTCAAAAGTCATAACGGTGTAAATGTAACATATTGGCATTGGCAGAATCCAATTTTGAGTTTTCAAAAAGCCGAAAGAATTTTACACTCGGTTTTAGGGTTTTCCAAGAAGGAAAAAAATTATATGGCCTCTACGATGTCAGCCCAGGCTGATTTCTGAAAGTCAAAAGTCATAATAGTGTAAATGTAACATATTGGCTTTGGCGGATTCCAATTTTGAGTTTTCAAAAAAACCGTAAGAATTTTTCACTCGGTTTCAACGTTTTCCTAGAAGAAAAAAAATTATACGGCCTCTCTGATGTCAGCCCGGGCTTATTTCTAAAAGTCAAAAATCATAACGGTGTAAATAGAACATTTTGGCTTTGGCAGATTCCAATTTTGAGTTTTCAAAATGGTGTAAGAATTTTTCACTCGGTTTTAGGGTTTTCCTAGAAGAAAAAAAATTATACGGCCTCTCTGATGTTAGCCCGGGCTGATTTCTAAAATCAAAGTCATAACGGTGTAAATGTAACATATTAGCTTTGGTAGATTCAAATTTTGAGTGTTCAAAAAGCCGTAAGAAATTTTCACTCGATTTAGGGTTTTCCTAGAAGAAAAAAATTATACGGCCTCTATGACGTCAGACCGGGCTAATTTCTTAAAGTCAAAAGTCATAGCGGTGTAAATGTAACATATTGGCTTGGCAGATTCCAATTTTGAGTTTTCAAAAAGGCGTAAGAATTTTTCGTTAGGTTTTAGGGTTTTCCAAGAAGAAAAAACATTATACGGCATCTATGATGTCAGCTCGGGCTGATTTCTAAAGTCAAAAGTCACAACGGTGTAAATGTTACATATTTGCTTTGGCAGAACCCGATTTTGAGTTTTCAAAAAGGCGAAAAAAATATTCGCTAGGTTTTAGGGTTTTCCAAGAAGAAAAAAAATTATACGACCTCTATGATGTCAGCCCAGACTGATTTCTGAAAGTCAAAAGTCATAACGGTGTAAATGTAACATATTGGCTTTGGCGGATTCCAATTTTGAGTTTTCAAAAAGCCGTAAGATTTTTCACTCGGTTTTAGGGTTTTCCTAGAATAAAAAAAATTATACGGCCTATATGATGTCAGATCGGGTTAATTTCTGAAAGTCAAAAGTCACAACGGTGTAAATGTAACATATTTGCTTTGGCATAATCCAATTTTGAGTGTTGGAATCGAAGAGGGGGGTGAATGAGATTCCTTGGCTACTAACGTTTTAAAATTAGTTTGCAAAATAATTGAGTTTGCGCTTGCGGAAGCCTTACATCAATCGATAAATAAAAAAGAATAAGTAAATAAATGCGTAAAGAAAATTAAAGCAATAAAAGACACAAAGATTTGTTATAGAAGTTCGGCGATGAATCGCCTACGTCTCCTCTTCCCGGTTAGATAACCTCCAACCGAGGTTCCACTAGAATAAATGATCTTGGCCTTGAGGGCTCCAAGTTAGCCACAACCCAACTCTTCCCGTGTTTACAACGCTCTTCCCGAGCACACTACTCTTCCCGAGTACACAAGATCTTCCCGAGCACAATACTCTTCCCTAGTATACAAAGCTCTTCCCGAGCTACCAACACTCTTCACGAGTCTTCTTGGCCTTAAGGGCTCAAGGATAGCGACACACTTGCACCAACTAGACTTGTTGATGACTTTACAATTTTCCAACTTGCTTTGGTGTTGGAGGACCTTTACAATAACTCAACACACACCTTCACGGTGTACCAACATGAAGAGAACAAGACTCACACACAATAAAAGAATTACAAGCTCCAATACAATAACAATGTATGGAGATTGCAAAGCTTAATTCAAATAACAATTGTCAAGACTTTGTGGAAGTTTATAGGCTTGTTACTTAGCTTCAAAATGCTCCAAAGCATCCATATTTATAGTGTAGGAGGCCCCCTAGGCTCCTACTAGTCGTTGCTACACTTAAGGCTTGAATCACTCCTCGAACGCCTCGGAAATCGCCTCAGGCGATCACCATCGCCGCGCCCCAACGGTCACCAAAAATCACGCATCGCCTCAGGCGATCGCTGGATCGCCTCAGGCGATCAGCAGCAAAAATCAAGGCCGTAGCCCCAGCATGTCCAATTCTGTCATCGCCTCAAATGAACTCCAGATCGCCTCAGGCGTTCGTGCCATCGCCTCAGGCGTCCCAAGCCATCGCCTCGGGCGATCTTCCCTGCGCGCATGCTAGCGCCATGCCTCGGTGTCGCTTCAGTCGATGTGCGGGGGCAAAGTCCCTGTGGCTGCCATCGCCTCAGGTGATCCGTGCAAGAATGCACACACTTGAATTTCTTCATTCCAATCCACTTTTCATCGCTTAATCTGCACACTAAGTAGATGTATTAGTACAACAAACACAAGTTTTGTTGATCATCAAAACTCAAAGATTGACCAGGGATAATTTAACGCAATAAACGCAACCATGCCTTTAAGGCTCAACAATCTCCCCATTTTTGATGATCACAAAACTTGATAAACTTGAATAAGTAATATGCATGAAATGTGAGTAAAAATGACTCCCCCTTAACAATTGCATACACTACAAGTTATCAAGTAAAACTTTAAACAAATAACTCTCCCCTCAAACCATGCATACATTAGCTCTCCCCCTTAAACTATGCATATATTAAGGTTCAAGTTTATCACAAAATTCTCCCCCTTTTTGTGATAATCAAAAAGCATAAAAATCAAATAAACATAGCATAATATAACAATTTTCACATGTCCATCATCAACCATATAATAGGCATAACAAGCCTAAGATTAAATCATAGAGATGAATCACAACCATGTGTTTAAGGCACTCAACAATTAATTCTAGATGTTGCAATGTGTGCATATGTTCATGCATTCATGCACAATAAACAATAAAATAATCAAAGCATTATAACAAATCATTTAATTGCACATTTTTACATAGCATATTCAAATTTGAATGCAAGGCATATCAAGTTACTTACTATAAAAAGATAAGCATACATCATGCATTTCAACAATTATGCTAAGGGGTTATGCATTTTACTCCAATGAATATTGAGCTTCAATATTTATTGATCACAATTACTTTGTGCCAATTAAATTTTGAATTGCTCTTTTAACATGTAAAAAGTAAATTTTACCCTCGATGACAAGAGTTCGTTCTTGTCATTGGTCCAACGCCTCGAGCCTCTTCTATAGTTGTGAATAATACAAACTCCTCCTTTGAGTTGCTTGGCCCTTCATCCTCCATTCCATTTTTGTTCCTACAAGATAAATTTACAATAGGAGGAACTTTGGTACCCATTTGATTTTTGGGTCCTAGAGGGTTAACTTTCAATGGCACTTTTGGAATCCATTTCCACCTCTTATTAGGTTGGTATTGGATTCTAGCAAACCTACACTTATTCTTACTGTGGCCATTTTTTCAACAATAGTTACAAGTAGGAGAATCATGCTTTGCTTTGGCCAACAAGCTAGAAAAAGTTTTTGATTTGCTTGAGTAGCCTAACCCGGCTTTGTCAAAGCTACAACGTTGCAAGCCAAGCAATTCATTCATCTTTTTACTACTTTCACTAAATTTGCAAAATGATATCTTTAGAGAATTTAATTCATTTTTCAATGAATTATTTTCTTCATCTTTCTTAGCAATCTCAAGTAATTTGTTACTCATCTTGGTTTTGCCAAGAGCATCAATGAGTTCATTATAAGATTCTAAAAGTTCATCAAATGAAGGTACCTCACCGTCGCTTTCATCTCCTTCATCTCCAAGAGCCATTAGACAAAGATTGGTGGCTTCTTCTTCATCGGAGTCGCTATCACTCCATGTGGCTATAAACGCCTTCTTCTTGCCTTTGTCATCATTCTTCTTCCTAGGACATTTGTTAGCATAATGGCCTTTTTCTTGACAATTATAGCAAGTTACCTCATTTTTGGATTCTTGTTTGGTAGCATTGGAGGTCTTTGACTTGCTATGTTTGGTGAAGAGCTTCTTGAACTTCTTTGTGAACAACATCAACTCTTCATCATCATCTTCTTCTTCATCATCGGAGTGGTCTTTCCTCCCAACCAAGGCAATCCCATTTCTTTTGGATCTATTATCCTCCTTTACTTCTCTCCTAGTGGCAACTTCAAGCTCATGGGTCACCAAAGTGCCATGGAGCCCATCAAGATCATAAGATGCGTTCTCCCCTTTGTTGGACTCGATAATAGCCGTCCTCTTTGCATCCCATTCTTTAGGTAGGGCCCTTAGTGCTCTCCTCCATATTTGCTTTGGAGGATACTTCTCTCCAAGTTGGCAAGCTCATTTATGATAAGGGTGAGCCTCCTAAACATTGAATCCACCTCTTCTCCGGACTCCATCTCAAATGTCTCATATTTGAGTTGTAATAAATCAATCTTGGTCTCCTTCACTTGATTAGTGCCCTCATGACAAATTTGCAATTTGTCCCAAATTTCCTTTGCGGTTGAGCACATCGAGATCCGGTTGTACTCCTTCATATCTAAAGCACAATGCAAAATATTAATAGCTTTAGCATTTTGAGATATTAAAATCATGTCCGCTCTAGTGAAATCGTCCATATCTTTGGGAACACTAATTCCCCCAACTTCCTTTAAAGGAATATGTGGACCTTTCATTATGATTTTCCAAAGGTCATAATCCACGGATTGGATGTATAGAGATATTTATTTTTCCAATAGCCGTAATTATCAACCGTGAAGAGCGGAGGTCTATTTGTCGATTGACCTTGAGCAAACTCATTTTCTAGATTAGCCATAAAAATATTTTGATTTTAAACAAAAATCAAATGGCTCTGATACCACTTGTTGGAATTGAAGAGGGGGGTGAATGAGATTCCTTGGCTACTTTAGCGTTTTAAAATGAGTTTGCAAAATAATTGAGTTTGCGCTTGCGGAAGCCTTACGTCAATCGATAAATAAAAAAGAATAAGTAAATAAATGCGTAATGAAAATTAAAGCAATAAAAGACACAAAGATTTGTTATAGAAGTTCGGCGATGAATCGCCTACGTCCCTCTTCCCGGTTAGATAACCTCCAACCGAGGTTCCACTAGAATAAATGATCTTGGCCTTGAGGGCTCCAAGTTAGCCACAACCCAACTCTTCCCGAGTTTACAACGCTCTTCCCGAGCACACTACTCTTCCCGAGTACACAAGCTCTTCCCGAGCACAATACTCTTCCCGAGTATACAAAGCTCTTCCCGAGCTACCAACACTCTTCACGAGTCTTCTTGGCCTTAAGGGCTCCAAGGATAGCCACACACTTGCACCAACTAGACTTGTTGATGACTTTACAATTTTCCAACTTGCTTTGGTGTTGGAGGACCTTTACAATAACTCAACACACACCTTCACGGTGTACCAACACGAAGAGAACAAGACTCACACACAATAAAAGAATTACAAGCTCCAATACAATAACAATGTATGGAGATTGCAAAGCTTAATTCAAATAACAATTATCAAGACTTTGTGGAAGTTTGTAGGCTTGTTCCTTAGCTTCAAAATGCTCCAAAGCATCCATATTTATAGTGTAGGATGCCCCCTAGGCTCCTATTAGCCGTTGCTACACTTAAGGCTTGAATCAATCCTCGATCGCCTCGGAAATCGCCTCAGGCGATCACCATCGCCGCGCCCCAACGGTCTCCAAAAATCACGCATCGCCTCATGCGATCGCTGGATCGCCTCAGGCGATCAGCAGCAAAAAGCAAGGTCGTAGCCTCAGCATGTCCAATTCTATCATCGCCTCAAACGAACTCCAGATCGTCTCAGGCGTTCGTGCCATCGCCTCAGGCGTCCCAAGCCATCGCCTCGGGCGATCTTCCCTGCGCGCATGACCACGCCATGCCTCGGCGTCACTTCCGTCGATGTGCGGGGGCGAAATCCCTGTGGCTGCCATCGCCTCAGGCGATGGTCACCATCACCTCAGGCGATCCGTGCAAGAATGCACACACTTGAATTTCTTCATTCCAATCCACTTTTAATCGCTTAATCTGCACAATAAGTAGATGTATTAGTACAACAAACACAAGTTTTGTTGATCATCAAAACTCAAAGATTGACCGGGGATAATTTAACGCATTAAACGTAACCATGCGTTTAAGGCTCAACATTGAGTTTTCAAAAAGCCGTAAGAATTTTTCACTCGGTTTTAGGGTTTTCCAAGATGAAAAAAAATTATATGGCCTCTATGATGTCAGCCCGGTCTGATTTCTGAAAGTCAAAAGTCATAACTGTGTAAATGTAACATATTGGCTTTGGCGGATTCCAATTTTGAGTTTTCAAAAAGCCGTAAGAATTTTCACTCGGTTCAAAGGTTTTCCAAGAATCAAAAAAATTATACGGTCTCTCTGATGCCAGCCCGGGCTGATTTTTAAAAGTCAAAGGTCATAACGGTGTAAACTGAACATTTTGGCTTTGGGAGATTCCAATTTTGAGTTTTCAAAAAGGTGTAAGAAATTTTCACTCGGTTTTAGGGTTTTACTAGAAGAAAAAAAATTATACGGCCTCTCTGATGTCAGCCCGGGCTGATTCTAAAAGTGAAAAGTCATAACGGTGTAAATGTAACATATTAGCTTTGGTAGATTCCAATTTTGAGTGTTCAAAAAACCGTAAGAAATTTTCACTCGATTTAGGGTTTTCCTAGATCAAAAAAATTATACGGCCTCTATGATGTCAGACCGGGCTAATTTATGAAAGTCAAAAGTCATAACGGTGTAAATGTAACATATTGGCTTTGGCAGATTCCAATTTTGAGTTTTCAAAAAGGCGTAAGAATTTTTCGTTAGGTTTTAGGGTTTCCAAGAAGAAAAAAAATTATACGGCATCTATGATGTCAGCTCGGGCTGATTTCTGTAAGTCAAAAGTCATAACGGTGTAAATGTAACATATTGGCTTTGGCGGATTCCAATTTGGAGTTTTCAAAAATGGGTAAGAATTTTTCACTCGGTTTAGGGTTTTCCTAGAAGAAAAATAATTATACGGCCTCTCTGATGTCAGCCCGGGCTGATTTCTGAAAGTAAAATGTTGTAACGGTGTAAATGTAACATATTGGCTTTGGCAGAATCCATTTTTGAGTTTTCAAAAAGGCGTAAGAATTTTTCGCTAAGTTTTAGGGTTTTCCAAGAAGAAAAACAATTATACGACCTCTATGATGTCAGCCCGGGCTGATTTCTGAAAGTCAAAATTCATAACGGTGTAAACGTAACATATTGGCTTTGGCGGATTCCAATTTTTAGTTTTCAAAAAGCCATATGAATTTTTCACTCGGTTTTAATGTTTTCCTAGAAGAAAAAAAATTATACGGCCACTCTGATGTCAGCCCGGGCTGATTTCTAAAAGTCCAAAGTCGTAACGGTGTAAATGTAACATATTGGCTTTGGCAGAATCCAATTTTGAGTTTTCAAAAAGCCGTAAGTATTTTTCACTCGGTTTTAGAGTTTTCCTAGATTAAAAAGAATTATACGGCCTATATGATGTCAGACCGGGCTGATTTCTGAAAGTCAAAAGTCATAAAGGTGTAAATGTAACATATTGGCTTTGACAGATTCCAATTTTGAGTTTTCAAAAAGTCGTAAGAATTTTTCGATAGGTTTTTTGATTTTCCAAGAAGAAAAAAAATTATACGGCCTCTATGATGTCAACTCTGGCTGATTTCTGAAAGTCAAAAGTCATAACGGTGTTAATTAATATATTTGCTTTCGTGGATTACAATTTTTGAGTTTTCAAAAAGGCGTAAGAATTTTTCACACGGTTTTAGGGTTTTCCAAGAAGAAAAAAATTTATACGGCCTCTTTGATGTCAGACCGGGCTGATTTCCGATAGTCAAAAATCGTAACGGTGTAAATGTAACATATTGCCTTTGGCATGATCCAATTTTGAGTTTACAAAAAGGCGTAATAATTTTTCGCTAGGTTTTAGGGTTTTCCAAGAAGAAAAAAAATTATACCTCTATGATGTCAGCCCAGGCTGATTTCTGAAAGTCAAAAGTCATAACGATGTAAATGTAACATATTAGTTTTGGCGGATTCCAATTTTGAGTTTTCAAAAAGCCGTAAGAATTTTTCACTCGGTTTTAGGGTTTTCCTAGAAGAAAAAAAATTATACGGCCTCTCTGATGTCAGCCCGGTCTGATTTCTAAAAGTCAAAAGTCATAACGGTGTAAATGTAACATATTAGCTTTGGTAGATTCCAATTTTGAGTGTTCAAAAAGCCGTAAGATATTTTCACTCGATTTAGGGTTTTCCTTGAACAAAAATATTATACGGCCTCTATGATGTCAGACCGGGCTAATTTCTGAATGTCAAAAGTAATACCGGTTTAAATTTAACATATTGTCTTTGGCAGATTCCACTTTTGAGTTTTCAAAAAGGCGTAAAAAATTTTCACTCGGTTTTAGGGTTTTCCTAGAAGAAAAAAAATTATACGGCCTCTCTGATGTCAGCCCGGGCTGATTTTTGAAAGCCAAGTTGTAACGGTGTAAATGTAACATATTGGCTTTGGCAGAAAAGTTTTGAGTTTTCAAAAAGGCGTAATAATTTTTCGTTAGGTTTTAGGGTTTTCCAAGAAGAAAAAAAATTATACTGCATCTATGATGTCAGCTCGGGCTGATTTTTGAAAGTCAAAAGTCATAACGGTGTAAATGTAACACTTTGGCGGATTCCAATTTGGAGTTTTCAAAAATGCGTAGGAATTTTTCACTCGGTTTAGGGTTTTCCTCGAAGAAAAATAATTATACGGCCTCTCTGATGTCAGCCCGGGCTGATTTCTGAAAGTAAAAAGTTGTAACGGAGTAAATGTAACATATTGGCTTTGGCAGAATCAATTTTTGAGTTTTCAAAAAGGCGTAAGAATTTTTCGCTAAGTTTTAGGATTTTCCAAGAAGAAAAAAAATTATACGACCTCTATGATGTCAGCCCGGGCTGATTTCTGAAAGTCAAAATTCATAACGTTGTAAACGTAACATATTGTCTTTGGCGGATTCCAATTTTTAGTTTTCAAAAAGCCGTAAGAATTTTTCACTCGGTTTTAGTGTTTTCCTAGAAGAAAAAAATTTATACGGCCACTCTGATGTCAGCCCGGGCTGATTCTAAAAGTCAAAAGTCGTAACGGTGTAAAAGTAATATATTGGCTTTGGCAGAATCCAATTTTGAGTTTTCAAAAAGCCGTAAGTATTTTTCACTCGGTTTTAGAGTTTTCCTAGATTAAAAAGAATTATACGGCCTATATGATGTCAGACCGGGCTGATTTCTGAAAGTCAAAAGTCATAAAGGTGTAAATGTAACATATTGGCTTTGGCAGATACCAATTTTGAGTTTTCAAAAAGTCGTAAGAATTTTTCGATAGGTTTTTTGATTTTCCAAGAAGAAAAAAAAATATACGGCCTCTACGATGTCAGCTCGGGCTGATTTCTGAAAGTCAAAAGTCATAACGGTGTTAATTAATATATTTGCTTTGGCGGATTCCTATTTTGAGTTTTCAAAAAGGCGTAAGAATTTTTCACACGGTTTTAGGGTTTTCCAAGAAGAAAAAAAATTATACGGCCTCTTTGATGTCAGACCGGGCTGATTTCTGATAGTCAAAAATCGTAACGGTGTAAATGTAACATATTGGCTTTGGCATGATCCAATTTTTAGTTTACAAAAAGGCGTAATAATTTTTCGCTAGGTTTTAGGGTTTTCCAAGAAGAAAAAAAGTTATACCTCTATGATGTCAGCCCGGGCTGATTTCTGAAAGTCAAAAGTCATAACGGTGTAAATGTAACATATTGGCTTTGGCGGATTCCAATTTTGAGTTTTCAAAAAGCCGTAAGAATTTTTCACTCGGTTTTAGGGTTTTCCTAGAAGAAAAAAAATTATACGGCCTCTCTGATGTCAGCTCGGGCTGATTTCTAAAAGTCAAAAGTCATAACGGTTTAAATAGAACATTTTGGTTTGGCATATTCCAATTTTGAGTTTTCAAAAAGGCGTAAGAGTTTTTCGTTAGGTTTTAGGGTTTTCCAAGAAGAAGAGAAATTATACTGCATCTATGATGCCAGCTCGGGATGATTTCTGAAAGTCAAAAGTCATAACAGTGTAACTGTAACATATTGGCTTTGACGGATTCCAATTTTGAGTTTTCAAAAAGGCGTAAGAATTATTCACTCGGTTTTAGGGTTTTCCTAGAAGAAAAAAAATTATACGGCCTCTCTGATGTCAGCCCGGGCTGATTTCTGAAAGTGAAAAGTCGTAACGTTGTAAATGTAACATATTGGCTTTGGCAGAATCCAATTTTTAGTTTACCAAAAGTGTAATAATTTTTCGTTAGGTTTTAGGGTTTTCCAAGAAGAAAAAAAATGATACTGCATCTATGATGCCCGCTCGGGCTGATTTCTGAAAGTCAAAAGTCATAACGGTGTAAATGTAACATATTGGCTTTGGCGGATTCCAATTTTGAGTTTTCAAAAAGGCGTAAGAATTATTCACTCGGTTTTAGGGTTTTCCAAGAAGAAAAAATATTTTACGGCCTCTCTGATGTCAGACCGGGCTGATTTCTGATAGTCAAAAGTCGTAACGGTGTAAACGTAACATATTGGCTTTGGCAGGATCCAAATTTGATTTTACAAAAAGGCGTAATAAATTTTCGCTAGGTTTTAGGGTTTTCCAAGAAGACAAAAAATTGTACCTCTATGATGTCAGCCCAGGCTGATTTCTGAAAGTCAAAAGTCACAACGGTGTAAATCTAACATATTGGCTTTGGTGGATTCCAATTTTGAGTTTTCAAAAAGCCGTAAGAATTTTTCACTCGGTTTTTGGGTTTTCTAGAAGAAAAAAAATTATACGGCCTCTCTGATGTCAGCCCGGGCTGATATCTAAAAGTCAAAAGTCATAACTGTTTAAATAGAACATTTTGGCTTTGGCAGATTCCAATTTTTTTATTTTTCAAAAAGGCGTAAGAAATTTACACTCGATTTAGGGTTTTCCTAGAACAAAAAAATTATACGGCCTCTATGATGTCAGACTGGGCTAATTTCTGAAAATCAAAAGTCATAGCGGTGTAAATGTAACATATTGCTTTGCCAGATTCTAATTTTGAGTTTTCAAAAAGGCGTAAGAATTTTTCGTTAGGTTTTATGGTTTTCCAAGAAGGAAAAAAATTATACGGCATCTATGGTATGAGCTCGGGCTGATTTCTGAAAATCAAAAGTCATAACGGTGTAAATGTAACATATTGGCTTTGGAGGACTCTAATTTTTGAGCTTTCAAAAAGCCATAAATTTTTTTTAATCGATTTCGGGTTTTCCTAGAAAAAAAATTATACGGCCTCTCTGATGTCAGCCCGGTCTGATTTCTAAAAGTCAAAAGTCATAACGGTGTAAATGTAACATATTAGCTTTGGTAGATTCCAATTTTGAGTTTTGAAAAGCCGTAAGATATTTTCACTCGATTTAGGGTTTTCCTTGAACAAAAAAATTATACGGCCTCTATGATGTCAGACCGGGCTAATTTCTGAATGTCAAAAGTCATACCGGTGTAAATTTAACATATTAGCTTTTGCAGATTCCACTTTTGAGTTTTCAAAAAGGCGTAAGAATTTTTCACTCGGTTTTAGGGTTTTCCTAGAAGAAAAAAAATTATACGGCCTCTCTGATGTCAGCCCGGGCTGATTTCTGAAATTCAAGTTGTAACGGTGTAAATGTAACATATTGGCTTTGGCAGAATATAGTTTTGAGTTTTCAAAAAGGCGTAATAATTTCTCGTTAGGTTTTAGGGTTTTCCAAGAAGAAAAAAAATTATACTGCATCTATGATGCCAGCTCGGGCTGATTTCTGAAAGTCAAAACTCATAACGGTTTAAAATGTAACATATTGGCTTTGGCGGATTCCAATTTTGAGTTTTCAAAAATGCGTAAGAATTTTTCACACACGGTTTAGGGTTTTCCAAGAAGAAAAAAAATTATACGGCCTCTCTGATGTCAGACCGGGCTGATTTCTCATAGTCAAAAGTCGTAACGGTGTAAATGTAACATTTTGTCTTTGGCATGATCCAATTTTGAGTTTACAAAAAGGCGTAATAATTTTTCGCTAGGTTTTAGGGCTTTCCAAGAAGAAAAAAAATTATACCTCTATGATGTCAGCCCGGGCTTATTTCCGAAAGTCAAAAGTCATAACGGTGTAAATGTAACATATTGGCTTTGGCGGATTCCAATTTTGAGTTTTCAAAAAGCCGTAAGAATTTTTCACTCTGTTTTAGGGATTTCCTAGAAGAAAAAAAATTATACGGCCTCTCTGATGTCAGCCCGGGCTGATTTCTAAAAGTCAAAAGTCATAACGGTTTAAATAGAACATTTTGGCTTTGGCAGATTCCAATTTTGAGTTTCCAAAAAGGCGTAAGAATTTTTCGTTAGGTTTTAGGGTTTTCCAAGAAGAAGAAAAATTATACTGCTTCTATGATGCCAGCTCGAGATGATTTCTGAAAGTCAAAAGTCATAACGGTGTAAATGTAACATATTGGCTTTGACGGATTCCAATTTTGAGTTTTCAAAAAGGCGTAAGAATTTTTCACTCGGTTTTAGGGTTTTTCTAGAAGAAAAAAAATTATACGGCCTCCCTGATGTCAGCCCGGGCTGATTTCTGAAAGTTAAAAGTCGTAACGGTGTAAATGTAACATATTGGCTTTGGCAGAATCCAATTTTGAGTTTACAAAAAGGCGTAATAATTTTTCGTTGGGTTTTAGGGTTTTCCAAGAAGAAAAAAAATGATACTGCATCTATGATGCCAGCTCGGACTGATTTCTGAAAGTCAAAAGTCATAACGATGTAAATGTAACATATTGGCTTTGGCGGATTCCAATTTAGAGTTTTCAAAAAGGCGTAAGAATTTTTCACTCGGTTTTATGGTTTCCAAGAAGAAAAAATATTATACGGCCTCTCTGATGTCAGACCGGACTGATTTCTCAAAAGTCGTAACGGTGTAAATGTAACATATTGGCTTTGGCAGGATCCAATTTTGAGTTTACAAAAAAGCGTAATAATTTTTCGCTAGGTTTTAGGGTTTTCCAAGAAGAAAAAAAATTGTACCTCTATGATGTCATCCCGAGCTGATTTCTGAAATTCAAAATTCACAACGGTGTAAATCTAACATATTGGCTTTGGCGGATTCCAATTTTGAGTTTTCAAAAAGAAGTAAGAATTTTTCACTCGGTTTTATGGTTTTCCTAGAAGAAAAAAATTATACGGCATCTCTGATTTCAGCCCGGGCTGATTTCTAAAAGTCAAAAGTCATAACGGTTTAAATAGAACATTTTGGCTTTGGCAGATTCCAATTTGATTTTTCAAAAAGGCGTAAGAATTTTTCACTCGATTAGGGTTTTCCTAGAACAAAAAAATTATACGGCCTCTATGTTGTCAGACCGGGCTAATTTCTGAAAGTCAAAAGTCATAGCGGTGTAAATGTAACATATTGGCTTTGGCATAATTCCAATTTAGGGTTTTAAAAAAAGGCATAATAATTTTTCGCTAGGTTTTAGGGTTTTCCAAGAAGGAAAAAAATTTATACGGCATCTATGGTATGTGCTCGGGCTGATTTCTGAAAATCAAAAGTCATAACTGTGTATATGTAACATATTGGCTTTGGCGGATTCCAATTTTGAGTTTTCAAAAAGCCGTAAGAATTTTCACTCGGTTCAAAGGTTTTCCAAGAATCAAAAAAATTATACGGTCTCTCTGATGCCAGCCCGGGCTAATTTCTAAAAGTCAAAGGTCATAACCGTGTAAACTGAACATTTTGGCTTTGGGAGATTCCAATTTTTAGTTTTCAAAAAGGTGTAAGAAATTTTCACTCGGTTTTAGGGTTTTACTAGAAGAAAAAAAATTATAACGGGCCTCTCTGATGTCAGCCCGGGCTGATTCTAAAAGTGAAAAGTCATAACGGTGTAAATGTAACATATTAGCTTTGGTAGATTCCAATTTTGAGTGTTCAAAAAGCCGTAAGAAATTTTCACTCGATTTAGGGTTTTCCTAGATCAAAAAATTATACGGCCTCTATGATGTCAGACCGGGCTAATTTATGAAAGTCCAAAGTCATAACGGTGTAAAGTGTAACATATTGGCTTTGGCAGATTCCAATTTTGAGTTTTCAAAAAGGCGTAAGAATTTTTCGTTAGGTTTTAGGGTTTCCAAGAAGAAAAAAAATTATACGGCATCTATGATGTCAGCTCGGGCTGATTTCTGTAAGTCAAAAGTCATAACGGTGTAAATGTAACATATTGGCTTTGGCGGATTCCAATTTGGAGTTTTCAAAAATGGGTAAGAATTTTCACTCGGTTTAGGGTTTTCCTAGAAGAAAAATAATTATATGGCCTCTCTGATGTCAGCCCGGGCTGATTTCCGAAAGTAAAAAGTTGTAAACGGTGTAAATGTAACATATTGGCTTTGGCAGAATCCATTTTTGAGTTTTCAAAAAGGCGTAAGAATTTTTCGCTAAGTTTTAGTGTTTTCCAGAAGAAAAAACAATTATACGACCTCTATGATGTCAGCCCGGGCTGATTTCTGAAAGTCAAAATTCATAACGGTGTAAACGTAACATATTGGCTTTGGCGGATTCAAATTTTAGTTTTCAAAAAGCCATATGAATTTTTCACTCGGTTTTAAATGTTTTCCTAGAAGAAAAAAAATTATACGGCCACTCTGATGTCAGCCCGGGCTGATTTCTAAAAGTCCAAAGTCGTAACGGTGTAAATGTAACATATTGGGCTTTGGCAGAATCCAATTTTGAGTTTTCAAAAAGCCGTAAGTATTTTTCACTCGTTTTTAGAGTTTTCCTAGATTAAAAAGAATTATAACGGCCTATATGATGTCAGACCGGGCTGATTTCTGAAAGTCAAAAGTCATAAAGGTGTAAATGTAACATATTGGCTTTGACAGATTCCAATTTTGAGTTTTCCAAAAAGTCGTAAGAATTTTTCGATAGGTTTTTTGATTTTCCAAGAAGAAAAAAATTATACGGCCTCTATGATGTCAACTCTGGCTGATTTCTGAAAAGTCAAAAGTCATAACGGTGTTAATTAATATATTTGCTTTCGTGGATTACAATTTTGAGTTTTCAAAAAGGCGTAAGAATTTTTCACAACGGTTTTAGGGTTTTCCAAGAAGAAAAAAATTTATACGGCCTCTTTGATGTCAGACCGGGCTGATTTCCGATAGTCAAAAATCGTAACGGTGTAAATGTAACATATTGCCTTTGGCATGATCCAATTTTGAGTTTACAAAAAGGCTAATAATTTTTCGCTAGGTTTTAGGGTTTTCCAAGAAGAAAAAAAATTATACCTCTATGATGTCAGCCCAGGCTGATTTCTGAAAGTCAAAAGTCATAACGATGTAAATGTAACATATTAGTTTTGGCGGATTCCAATTTTGAGTTTTCAAAAAGCCGTAAGAATTTTTCACTCGGTTTTAGGGTTTTCCTAGAAGAAAAAAAATTATAACGGCCTCTCTGATGTCAGCCCGGGCTGATTTCTAAAAGTCGAAAGTCATAACGGTTTAAATAAAACATTTTGGTTTGGCAGATTCCAATTTTGAGTTTTCAAAAAGGCGTAAGAGTTTTTCGTTAGGTTTTAGGGTTTTTCCAAGAAGAAGAAAAATTATACTGCATCTATGATGCCAGCTCGGGATGATTTCTGAAAGTCAAAAGTCATAACGGTGTAAATGTAAAATATTGGCTTTGGCGGATTCAAATTTTGAGTTTTCAAAAAGGCGTAAGAATTATTCACTCGGTTTTAGGGTTTCCAAGAAGAAAAAATATTATACGCCTCTCTGATGTCAGACCGGGCTGATTTCTGATAGTCAAAGTCGTAACGGTGTAAATGTAACATATTGGCTTTGGCAGATCCAATTTTGAGTTTCAAAAAAGGCGTAATAATTTTTCGCTAGGGTTTTAGGGTTTCCAAGAAGAAAAAAAATTGTACCTCTATGATGTCAGCCTGGGCTGATTTTCTGAAAGTCAAAAGTCAACAAACGTGTAAATGCTAACATAATTGGCTTTGGTGGGATTTCCAAGTTTTGAGTTGTTCAAAAAGGCGGTAAGAATTTTTCATTCGGTTTTAGGGTTTTCCTAGAAGAAAAAAAATTATACGGCCTCTCTGATGTAAGCCCGGGCTGATTTCTAAAAGTCAAAAGTTCATAACTGTTAAATAGAACATTTTGGCTTTGGCAGTGAAAGTTCCCAATTTTTGAGTTTTCAAAAAGGCGTAAGAATTTTTCGCTAAGTTTAGGGTTTTCCAAGAAGAAAAAAAATTATACGACCTCTATGATGTCAGCCCGGGCTGATTTCTGAAAGTCAAAATTCATAACGTTGTAAACGTAACATATTGTCTTTGGCGGATTCCAATTTTTAGTTTTCAAAAGCCGTAAGAATTTTTCACTCGGTTTTAGTGTTTTCCTAGAAGAAAAAAATTTATACGGCCACTCTGATGTCAGCCGGGCTGATTTCTAAAAGTCAAAAGTCGTAACGGTGTAAAGTAATTATATTGGCTTTGGCAGAATCCAATTTTGAGTTTTCAAAAAGCCGTAAGTATTTTTCACTCGGTTTTAGAGTTTTCCTAGATTAAAAAGAATTATACGGCCTATATGATGTCAGACCGGGCTGATTTCTGAAAGTCAAAAGTCATAAAGGTGTAAATGTAACATATTGGCTTTGGCAGATTCCAATTTTGAGTTTTCAAAAAGTCGTAAGAATTTTTTCGATAGGTTTTTTGATTTTCCAAGAAGAAAAAAAATATACGGCCTCTACGATGTCAGCTCGGGCTGATTTCTGAAAGTCAAAAGGTCATAACGGTGTTAATTAATATATTTGCTTTGGCGGATTCCTATTTTGAGTTTTCAAAAAGGCGTAAGAATTTTTCACACGGTTTAGGGTTTTTCCAAGAAGAAAAAAAATTATACGGCCTCTTTGATGTCAGACCGGGCTGATTTCTGATAGTCAAAAATCGTAACGGTGTAAATGTAACATATTGGCTTTGGCATGATCCAATTTTTAGTTTACAAAAAGGCGTAATAATTTTTCGCTAGGTTTTTAGGGTTTTCCAAGAAGAAAAAAAGTTATACCTCTATGATGTCAGCCCGGGCTGATTTCTGAAAGTCAAAAGTCATAACGGTGTAAAATGTAACATATTGGCTTTGGCGGATTCCAATTTTGAGTTTTCAAAAGCCGTAAGAATTTTTCACTCGGTTTTAGGGTTTTCCTAGAAGAAAAAAAATTATACGGCCTCTCTGATGTCAGCTCGGGCTGATTTCTAAAAGTCAAAAGTCATAACGGTTTAAATAGAACATTTTGGTTTGGCATATTCCAATTTTGAGTTTTCAAAAAGGTGTAAGAGTTTTTCGTTAGGTTTTAGGGTTTTCCAAGAAGAAGAGAAATTATACTGCATCTATGATGCCAGCTCGGGATGATTTCTGAAAGTCAAAAGTCATAACGGTGTAACTGTAACATATTGGCTTTGACGGATTCCAATTTTGAGTTTTCAAAAAGGCGTAAGAATTTTTCACTCGGTTTAGGGTTTTCCTCGAAGAAAAATAATTATACGGCCTCTCTGATGTCAGCCCGGGCTGATTTCTGAAAGTAAAAAGTTGTAACGGAGTAAATATAACATATTGGCTTTGGCAGAATCCATTTTGAGTTTTCAAAAGGCGTAAGAATTTTTCGCTAAGTTTAGGGTTTTCCAAGAAGAAAAAAATTATACGACCTCTATGATGTCAGCCCGGGCTGATTTCTGAAAGTCAAAATTCATAACGTTGTAAACGTAACATATTGTCTTTGGCGGATTCCAATTTTTAGTTTTCAAAAAGCCGTAAGAATTTTTCACTCGGTTTTAGTGTTTTCCTAGAAGAAAAAAATTTATACGGCCACTCTGATGTCAGCCCGGGCTGATTTCTAAAAGTCAAAAGTCGTAACGGTGTAAAAGTAATATATTGGCTTTGGCAGAATCCAATTTTGAGTTTTCAAAAAGCCGTAAGTATTTTTCACTCGGTTTTAGAGTTTTCCTAGATTAAAAAGAATTATACGGCCTATATGATGTCAGACCGGGCTGATTTCTGAAAGTCAAAAGTCATAAAGGTGTAAATGTAACATATTGGCTTTGGCAGATTCCAATTTTGAGTTTTCAAAAAGTCGTAAGAATTTTTCGATAGGTTTTTTGATTTTCCAAGAAGAAAAAAAATATACGGCCTCTACGATGTCAGCTCGGGCTGATTTCTGAAAGTCAAAAGTCATAACGGTGTTAATTAATATATTTGCTTTGGCGGATTCCTATTTTGAGTTTTAAAAAAGGCGTAAGAATTTTTCACACGGTTTTAGGGTTTTCCAAGAAGAAAAAAAATTATACGGCCTCTTTGATGTCAGACCGGGCTGATTTCTGATAGTCAAAAATCGTAACGGTGTAAATGTAACATATTGGCTTTGGCATGATCCAATTTTTAGTTTACAAAAAGGCGTAATAATTTTTCGCTAGGTTTTAGGGTTTTCCAAGAAGAAAAAAAGTTATACCTCTATGATGTCAGCCCGGGCTGATTTCTGAAAGTCAAAAGTCATAACGGTGTAAATGTAACATATTGGCTTTGGCGGATTCCAATTTTGAGTTTTCAAAAAGCCGTAAGAATTTTTCACTCGGTTTTAGGGTTTTCCTAGAAGAAAAAAAATTATACGGCCTCTCTGATGTCAGCTCGGGCTGATTTCTAAAAGTCAAAAGTCATGTAACGGTTTAAATAGAACATTTTGGTTTGGCATATTCCAATTTTGAGTTTTCAAAAAGGCGTAAGAGTTTTTCGTTAGGTTTTAGGGTTTTCCAAGAAGAAGAGAAATTATACTGCATCTATGATGCCAGCTCGGGATGATTTCTGAAAGTCAAAAGTCATAACGGTGTAACTGTAACATATTGGCTTTGACGGATTCCAATTTTGAGTTTTCAAAAAGGCGTAAGAATTTTTCACTCGGTTTAGGGTTTTCCTCGAAGAAAAATAATTATACGGCCTCTCTGATGTCAGCCCGGGCTGATTTCTGAAAGTAAAAAGTTGTAACGGAGTAAATATAACATATTGGCTTTGGCAGAATCCATTTTTGAGTTTTCAAAAAGGCGTAAGAATTTTTCGCTAAGTTTTAGGGTTTTCCAAGAAGAAAAAAAATTATACGACCTCTATGATGTCAGCCCGGGCTGATTTCTGAAAGTCAAAATTCATAACGTTGTAAACGTAACATATTGTCTTTGGCGGATTCCAATTTTCAGTTTTCAAAAAGCCGTAAGAATTTTTCACTCGGTTTTAGTGTTTTCCTAGAAGAAAAAAATTTATATGGCCACTCTGATGTCAGCCCGGGCTGATTTCTAAAAGTCAAAAGTCGTAACGGTGTAAAAGTAATATATTGGCTTTGGCAGAATCCAATTTTGAGTTTTCAAAAAGCCGTAAGTATTTTTCACTCGGTTTTAGAGTTTTCCTAGATTAAAAAGAATTATACGGCCTATATGATGTCAGACCGGGCTGATTTCTGAAAGTCAAAAGTCATAAAGGTGTAAATGTAACATATTGGCTTTGGCAGATTCCAATTTTGAGTTTTCAAAAAGTCGTAAGAATTTTTCGATAGGTTTTTTGATTTTCCAAGAAGAAAAAAAAATATACGGCCTCTACGATGTCTGCTCGGGCTGATTTCTGAAAGTCAAAAGTCATAACGGTGTTAATTAATATATTTGCTTTGGCGGATTCCTATTTTGAGTTTTCAAAAAGGCGTAAGAATTTTTCACACGGTTTTAGGGTTTTCCAAGAAGAAAAAAAATTATACGGCCTCTTTGATGTCAGACCGGGCTGATTTCTGATAGTCAAAAATCGTAACGGTGTAAATGTAACATATTGTCTTTGGCATGATCCAATTTTTAGTTTACAAAAAGGCGTAATAATTTTTCGCTAGGTTTTAGGGTTTTCCAAGAAGAAAAAAAGTTATACCTCTATGATGTCAGCCCGGGCTGATTTCTGAAAGTCAAAAGTCATAACGGTGTAAATGTAACATATTGGCTTTGGCGGATTCCAATTTTGAGTTTTCAAAAAGCCGTAAGAATTTTTCACTCGGTTTAGGGTTTTCCTAGAAGAAAAAAAATTATACGGCCTCTCTGATGTCAGCTCGGGCTGATTTCTAAAAGTCAAAAGTCATAACGGTTTAAATAGAACATTTTGGTTTGGCATATTCCAATTTTGAGTTTTCAAAAAGGCGTAAGAGTTTTTCGTTAGGTTTTAGGGTTTTCCAAGAAGAACAGAAATTATACTGCATCTATGATGCCAGCTCGGGATGATTTCTGAAAGTCAAAAGTCATAACGGTGTAACTGTAACATATGGGCTTTGACGGATTCCAGTTTTGAGTTTTCAAAAAGGCGTAAGAATTATTCACTCGGTTTTAGGGTTTTCCTCGAAGAAAAAAAATTATACGGCCTCTCTGATGTCAGCCCGGGCTGATTTCTGAAAGTGAAAAGTCGTAACGTTGTAAATGTAACATATTGGCTTTGGCAGAATCCAATTTTTAGTTTACCAAAAGTGTAATAATTTTTCGTTAGGTTTTAGGGTTTTCCAAGAAAAAAAAAATGATACTGCATCTATGATGCCCGCTCGGGCTGATTTCTGAAAGTCAAAAGTCATAACGGTGTAAATGTAACATATTGGCTTTGGCGGATTCCAATTTTGAGTTTTCAAAAAGGCGTAAGAATTATTCACTCGGTTTTAGGGTTTTCCAAGAAGAAAAAATATTATACGGCCTCTCTGATGTCAGACCGGGCTGATTTCTGATAGTCAAAAGTCGTAACGGTGTAAAAGTAACATATTGGCTTTGGCAGGATCCAAATTTGAGTTTACAAAAAGGCGTAATAATTTTTCGCTAGGTTTTAGGGTTTTCCAAGAAGACAAAAAATTGTACCTCTATGATGTCAGCCCAGGCTGATTTCTGAAAGTCAAAAGTCACAACGGTGTAAATCTAACATATTGGCTTTGGTGGATTCCAATTTTGAGTTTTCAAAAAGCCGTAAGAATTTTTCACTCGGTTTTTGGGTTTTTCTAGAAGAAAAAAAATTATACGGCCTCTCTGATGTCAGCCCGGGCTGATTTCTAAAAGTCAAAAGTCATAACTGTTTAAATAGAACATTTTGGCTTTGGCAGATTCCAATTTTTTTATATTTCAAAAAGGCGTAAGAAATTTACACTCGATTTAGGGTTTTCCTAGAACAAAAAAATTATACGGCCTCTATGATGTCAGACTGGGCTAATTTCTGAAAATCAAAAGTCATAGCGGTGTAAATGTAACATATTGCTTTGGCAGATTCCAATTTTGAGTTTTCAAAAAGGCGTAAGAATTTTTCGTTAGGTTTTAGGGTTTTCCAAGAAGGAAAAAAATTATACGGCATCTATGGTATGAGCTCGGGCTGATTTCTGAAAATCAAAAGTCATAACGGTGTAAATGTAACATATTGGCTTTGGAGGACTCCAATTTTTGAGCTTTCAAAAAGCCATAAATTTTTTTTAATCGATTTCGGGTTTTCCTAGAAAAAAAATTATACGGCCTCTCTGATGTCAGCCCGGTCTGATTTCTAAAAGTCAAAAGTCATAACGGTGTAAATGTAACATATTAGCTTTGGTAGATTCCAATTTTGAGTTTTGAAAAGCCGTAAGATATTTTCACTCGATTTAGGGTTTTCCTTGAACAAAAAAATTATACGGCCTCTATGATGTCAGACCGGGCTAATTTCTGAATGTCAAAAGTCATACCGGTGTAAATTTAACATATTAGCTTTTGCAGATTCCACTTTTGAGTTTTCAAAAAGGCGTAAGAATTTTTCACTCGGTTTTAGGGTTTTCCTAGAAGAGAAAAAATTATACGGCCTCTCTGATGTCAGCCCGGGCTGATTTCTGAAATTCAAGTTGTAACGGTGTAAATGTAACATATTGGCTTTGGCAGAATATAGTTTTGAGTTTTCAAAAAGGCGTAATAATTTCTCGTTAGGTTTTAGGGTTTTCCAAGAAGAAAAAAAATTATACTGCATCTATGATGCCAGCTCGGGCTGATTTCTGAAAGTCAAAACTCATAACGGTTTAAATGTAACATATTGGCTTTGGCGGATTCCAATTTTGAGTTTTCAAAAATGCGTAAGAATTTTTCACACGGTTTTAGGGTTTTCCAAGAAGAAAAAAAATTATACGGCCTCTCTGATGTCAGACCGGGCTGATTTCTCATAGTCAAAAGTCGTAACGGTGTAAATGTAACATTTTGTCTTTGGCATGATCCAATTTTGAGTTTACAAAAAGGGGTAATAATTTTTCGCTAGGTTTTAGGGCTTTCCAAGAAGAAAAAAAATTATACCTCTATGATGTCAGCCCGGGCTTATTTCTGAAAGTCAAAAGTCATAACGGTGTAAATGTAACATATTGGCTTTGGCGGATTCCAATTTTGAGTTTTCAAAAAGCCGTAAGAATTTTTCACTCTGTTTTAGGGATTTCCTAGAAGAAAAAAAATTATACGGCCTCTCTGATGTCAGCCCGGGCTGATTTCTAAAAGTCAAAAGTCATAACGGTTTAAATAGAACATTTTGGCTTTGGCAGATTCCAA
The DNA here is from genome assembly GCA_907163345.1 of Haberlea rhodopensis. Classification (NCBI taxonomy): domain Eukaryota; kingdom Viridiplantae; phylum Streptophyta; class Magnoliopsida; order Lamiales; family Gesneriaceae; genus Haberlea; species Haberlea rhodopensis. Next base: position 10,154 of record CAJQUN010000740.1, on the reverse strand, counting down.
TTTTGAGTTTCCAAAAAGGCGTAAGAATTTTTCGTTAGGTTTTAGGGTTTTCCAAGAAGAAGAAAAATTATACTGCATCTATGATGCCAGCTCGGGATGATTTCTGAAAGTCAAAAGTCATAACGGTGTAAATGTAACATATTGGCTTTGACGGATTCCAATTTTGAGTTTTCAAAAAGGCGTAAGAATTTTTCACTCGGTTTTAGGGTTTTTCTAGAAGAAAAAAAATTATACGGCCTCCCTGATGTCAGCCCGGGCTGATTTCTGAAAGTTAAAAGTCGTAACGGTGTAAATGTAACATATTGGCTTTGGCAGAATCCAATTTTGAGTTTACAAAAAGGCGTAATAATTTTTCGTTGGGTTTTAGGGTTTTCCAAGAAGAAAAAAAATGATACTGCATCTATGATGCCAGCTCGGACTGATTTCTGAAAGTCAAAAGTCATAACGATGTAAATGTAACATATTGGCTTTGGCGGATTCCAATTTAGAGTTTTCAAAAAGGCGTAAGAATTTTTCACTCGGTTTTATGGTTTCCAAGAAGAAAAAATATTATACGGCCTCTCTGATGTCAGACCGGACTGATTTCTCAAAAGTCGTAACGGTGTAAATGTAACATATTGGCTTTGGCAGGATCCAATTTTGAGTTTACAAAAAAGCGTAATAAATTTTCGCTAGGTTTTAGGGTTTTCCAAGAAGAAAAAAATTTGTACCTCTATGATGTCATCCCGAGCTGATTTCTGAAATTCAAAATTTACAACGGTGTAAATCTAACATATTGGCTTTGGCGGATTCCAATTTTGAGTTTTCAAAAAGCAGTAAGAATTTTTCACTCGGTTTTATGGTTTTCCTAGAAGAAAAAAATTATACGGCATCTCTGATTTCAGCCCGGGCTGATTTCTAAAAGTCAAAAGTCATAACGGTTTAAATAGAACATTTTGGCTTTGGCAGATTCCAATTTTGATTTTTCAAAAAGGCGTAAGAATTTTTCACTCGATTAGGGTTTTCCTAGAACAAAAAAATTATACGGCCTCTATGTTGTCAGACCGGGCTAATTTCTGAAAGTCAAAAGTCATAGCGGTGTAAATGTAACATATTGGCTTTGGCATATTCCAATTTAGGGTTTTAAAAAAAGGCATAATAATTTTTCGCTAGGTTTTAGGGTTTTCCAAGAAGGAAAAAAATTTATACGGCATCTATGGTATGAGCTCGGGCTGATTTCTGAAAATCAAAAGTCATAACGTTGTAAATGTAACATATTGGCTTTGGAGGACTCCAATTTTGAGTTTTCAAAAAGCCATAAAAATTTTTTACTCGATTTTAGGGTTTTCCTAGAAAAAAAATTATACGGCCTCTCTGATGTCAGTCCGGGCTGATTTCTAAAAGTCAAAAGTCATAACGGTGTAAATGTAACATTTTAGCTTTGGTAGATTCCAATTTTGAGTGTTCAAAAAGCCGTAAGAAATTTTCACTCGATTTAGGGTTTTCCTAGAACAAAAAAATTATACGGCCTCTATGATGTCAGACCGGGCTAATTTCTGAAAGTAAAAAGTCATAACAGTGTAAATGTAACGTATTGGCTTTGGCAGATTCCAATTTTGAGTTTTCAAAAAGGCGTAATAATTTTTCGTTAGGTTTTAGGGTTTTCCAAGAAGAAAAAAAATTATACGGCATCTATGATGTCAGCTCGGGCTGATTTCTGAAAGTAAAAATTTATAACGGTGTAAATGTAACATATTGGCTTTGGCGGATTCCAAATTTGAGTTTTCAAAAAGCCGTAAGAATTTTTCACTCGATTTTTGTGTTTTCCTAGAAGAAAAAAAATTATACGGCCTATCTGATGTCAGCCCGGGCTGATTTATAAAAGTCAAAAGTCATAACGGTGTAAATAGAACATTTCGCCTTTGGCAGATTCCAATTTTGTGTTTTCAAAAAGGCGTAAGAAATTTTCACTCGATTTAGGGTTTTCCTAGAACAAAAAAATTATACGGCCTCTATGATGTCAGACCGGGCTAATTTCTGAAAGTAAAAAGTCATAACGGTGTAAATGTAACGTATTGGCTTTGGCAGATTCCAATTTTGAGTGTTCAAAAAGACGTAAGAATTTTTCAATCGGTTCTTGGGTTTTACTCGAAGAAAAAAATTATACGGCCTCAATGATATCAGACCGGGCTGATTTCTGAAAGCCAAAAGTCATGACGGTGTAAATGTAACATACTGGCTTTGGCAGATTCCAATTTTAAGTTTTCAAAAAGGCGTAAGAATTTTTCGATAGGTTTTATGATTTTCCATGAAGAAAAAAAATTATACGGCCTCAATGATGTCAGCTCGGGCTGATTTCTGAAAGTCAAAAGTCATAACGGTGTAAATGTAACATATTGGCTATGGAGGATTCCAATTTTGAGTTTTCAAAAAGCCGTAAGAATTTTTCACTCGGTTTTAGGGTTTTCCTAGAAGAAAAAAAATTATACGGTCTCGCTGATGTCAGCCCGGGCAAATTTCAAAAAGTCAAAAGTGATAACGGTGTAAATGTAACATATTAGCTTTGGTAGATTCCAATTTTGAGTGTTCAAAAAGACGTAAGATATTTTCACTCTATTTAGGGTTTTCCTATAACAAAAAAATTATAGGGCCTCTATGATGTCAGATCGGGCTAATTTCTGAAAGTCAAAAGTCATAACGGTGTAAATGTAACATATTGTCTTTGGCAGATTCCAATTTTGAGTTTTCAAAAAGGCGCAAGAATTTTTCGCTAGGTTTTAAGGTTTTCCAAGAAGAAAAAAAATTATACGACCTCTATGTGTGGGGTCCTCTTTACTTAATCCATTATGTATCCATTAAACATACATATGTGAGTCTGAATTAAGTAATATACCATGCACGAATTAAGAGTTCATACTAGTTAAGTTGTTTACAAGGTTATCAAAAACCTAACAAACTATACATAACATGTACATAAACAACCTAATCCAAAAGAACTCCTCGGCAGTGGTTCCCCTCGCAGCGGAAATCATGACTCACGCTCCCCACGTCTATGAGTCCCTACAGAAACATTCACACAATGAGTATAGATAACAATATCTTAGTGCAATATCAAATCACAATATCAATATCAATGATAAAGCACAAATAAATCATCGAACGTGAATGTTCTGTATCATGCATCCACAAATGCACTATGTCATGACATATCCAAGAGACACCCTATTATCACGAGCCCCATATGATATGCCTATTCAGCTCAATATGTCAGTGGAAATACATCACATCTTCATATTAGCAGCACATATCATAGTACCATGCTCATCTGTGATAATAGCCAGAGCATATACCCACACCAAGTGTATATCTCACAAGCCAAAGCATATGTAGTATATCTATCGTGGCAACGATCCTAGCCAAAGCATATACCACACCAGGCATATCTATCGAGGCATTGATCTCACCAAAGCATATACACATATCTATCAAGGCATCCATCCCAATCATATGAAATCCATGTATGAACATGCATATGAACTACCAATCATATGACACAAGATAACATAAATCATATGATATCAAAACCATAACATCATCATCGCATCATATCTATACTCCGTACGTCAACACGTACCTGTATTGCGACACAAAAGCGATAAATCAGGCGTTGATAGCTAATTGCCTCTTTGCCCTGTCCCCTGAGATGATGCTACAACAATGCCAACAATATATCATGTTATCATAGGCATTAAAATCAAATTCTACAAAAATATTTCATTTTTCCAATTCTGGACCCTGGCGATCGATCTCATGTTTGAGGCGATCGATCGCCTAAAGTTTTGGTCCTAGGCGATCGATCTCTTAATTTCACGCGATCGGTCGCCTCCCCTTTGGAAAACATACTGCCTCAAGGCGATCGATTGCCACATGAAGCGATCGATCGCTCAATGCACCGCCACTCTCATGTTTAGCCATAGGCGATCGATTGCCTAAACACAAGCGATCGATCGCCTCATCTGTTTCAGAAAACAAAATGGCGATTTCCTACTTCTTTTCTTGGTGTTTCTCCTACACCTCACTTTCAACCATTTCAACAGGTTTCATGCAATCACTAGTACCATAATAACATGTTTCTATCATCAAAGAATCCATTTCATAGCATATAAACATGATATGATTCTTTACATGTACACTTGATCTTTCCTTTCACATATCTTAACATCCATAACATAATTCAAGTGTTCAATCATGAATTCCTTACCAAGATGCTAAGAAATCACTTCACCCAACTTCCTAGCTCACTTCACAAGTGAAAACTCAAGCTTTGCCTAAGAAAATCTCCAAGGGTTGGAGAGGAGCTTTGTAGAGAATTTTAGGTGAAAAGTGGTGTAGTATGTGATTTCACCTCTAAGCCACTTGATATAGAACCTTAAGTCCCTAATTTACTTGATATCATGTCATTTGGAGATAATTACATGTTAAGTGTCATGTACATGAAGATGACATCCAAATGCAAATGCAACTCCAAGTCAAATTCAATTCACATACATATTCAAATGCCCACTTGCAACTCAAATACACATGCTAATGCACCTTCGAATGCATATACATTTCATATTTCTTGATATATTATGGTTCAACTCATTGTACACCATTACCATATCTCTTTTCATACATGTATTAAGTCATTCTTGGTTCCACTCGAACCCCCATTATTATACCGCTAAGTGATATAATTACACCATAATCATATCATATATGTATCCAACAAATCGAGGCATGACAATTCTCCCCCACTTATTGAATTTCGTCCTCGAAATTGCATATACAGACAGAATACATGCATATGAGATATACAACTCAACATTCCTACGATATGAAAATAGGAAATATGATCATGTATGCAATAGTACCATAAAACTGTAAAATCATACCAGAAAACAAATCCGGATACCGTTGCATCATATGCTGCTCCGTCTCCCACGTTGCCTCTTCGACACCCCGTCTGTCCCACTGTACTTTAACCATAGGAATCACCTTATTACGCAACCTGCGTTCAGCTCGATCCAAGATCATAACCGGTCGTTCCTCATACGACACATTTGTATCCAACTGTACATCAGGTAACTGTAATACATGACTCGGATCTGGTTCATACTTTATCAACAGTGAAACATGAAAAACATCATGAATACTACTCAATGCCGGAGGTAGTGCCAATCGATATGCCAACGTACCAATACGTTGCAATACCTCATACGGACCAATATACCGTGGAGACAATTTTCCACGCTTCCCAAATCGTACTACACCTTTAAAAGGTGAGATTTTCAAGAACACACGGTCACCAACTTGAAATTCAAGTGGTCTACGTCGCTTATTGGCATAAGCAGCCTGTCTATCCCGAGCAGCTTTAAGTTTCAATCGAATGACCTTTACTTTCTCTTCCATATCATGAATCATATCCGGTCCATGTAAGGAAGACTGATCCACATCATCCCAATACAATGGCGATCTACATCGTCGCCCATACAAAGCCTCAAATGGTGCCATCTGTATACTAGACTGATAACTGTTGTTATATGAAAATTCCACTAATGGCAACGAATCTTGCCAAGAGTTATCAAACTCTAATACACAGGCACGCAACATATCCTCAAGCGTCTGTATTGTACGCTCTGTTTGTCCATCTGTCTGAGGATGATATGCTGTACTCAACCGCACTTCAGTTCCCAACGCTGTCTGTAACCCTTCCCAGAAATGAGAAGTAAATCTCGGATCCCTATCCGATACAATGGAAACTGGAATACCATGTAGTCTCACTACATGTTGAATGTATAACTGTGCCATTCTCAGATATGTATATGTCATACAATATGGCACAAAATGAGATACTTTGGTGAGTCTGTCAACAATCACCCAAATGGCATCGCAACCAGAAGACGTCCGTGGTAAATGAGTCACAAAATCCATCGTGATATGTTCCCATTTCCACTGAGGAATTTCCAGACTATATAATTCACCTCCTGGTCTCTGTCTTTCCGCTTTCACTTGTTGACAGATCAAACACCGTTTCACAAAGCTCAATACATCCTGTTTCATACGTTTCCACCAAAATTGTGTACGTAGATCATGATACATTTTCTTCCCTCCAGGATGTATACTGTATCTACTACAATGAGCACGTTGTAGTAGTTCTTGGCGTAGTCCTAATGAAGCAGGTACTACCCAACAGTTTCTGTACTTCAACATTCCACCACTTGTAAGTACAAATTGAGATGTTTGTCCTTGACTTATCCTTACCTTCCATTGTTGTACTTCATCATCAGTCAGTTGTGCTGTTCTGATTTTCTCAAAAATGTCGGGTTCAACCAACAATGTTGATACCCTTACTGGCACTAGGTTCATATCAAAATCATAACCCAAAGTACAACAAGAAGTCATCAAAGCAGATAAATGAATCACCTCATCAGCCGTATGATGTACTTTTCGACTCAAGGCATCTGCTGTAAGATTAGCTTTCCCTGGATGATATTCAATCTCACAATCATAATCTTTCAACAGATCCATCCATCTCCTTTGTCTCATATTCAACTCCGCTTGAGTGAATAGAAATTTTAGACTCTTATGATCTGTGAATATGGTAAACGACGTACCATATAAATAATGTCGCCATATCTTCAATGCAAAGACAATGGCAGCCAATTCCAGATCATGCACTGGATATCTCATTTCATGTGGCTTCAACTGTCGTGATGCATAAGCCACTACATGTTTGTCCTGCATCAATACACAACCCAAACTAAGTAAAGATGCATCAGTATAAACTGCAAAACCTATCATGCTCAGATGGAATGATCAAGACTGGAGCTGTAGTCAATCGATGTTTTAATTCCTGGAAACTACGCTCACATGCCTCTGACCATTGAAATGATACTCCCTTCTGTGTCAAATGTGTCAATGGTTTGGCAATCGCTGAAAATCCTTCAACGAACCGTCTATAATATCCAGTCAAACCTAAGAAACTACGAATTTCTAGCACAGAAGTAGGTGCTGACCAATTCAACACTGCTTACCACTTTCTTTGGATCAACTGATATACCTTCTTTTGAATAACATGTCCTAAAAAAGCCGACACTAGTCAACCAGAACTCACACTTACTGAGTTTGGCATACAACTGATGTGTCCTCAACAATTGCAATACCATATGCAAATGGTGAACATGTTCTGCATCACTCTGTGAATAGATCAGTATATCATCGATAAAAACAATGACAAATCGATCAAGGTATTCCTGAAAAACCCGATTCATTAAACTCATAAAGACAGCAGGAGCATTTGTCACTCCAAATGGCATCACCAAAAACTCTAATGCCCATAACGAGTTCTGAATGCTATCTTCTATACATCACCCTCTCTCACACGTATTTGATGATATCCGGACCTCAAATCGATCTTAGAATAAATTCTAGATCCCTGCAATTGATCAAACAAATCATCAATACGCGGCAGAGGATATTTATTCTTTATGGTTACCTTGTTCAACTGTCTATAATCAATACACAATCTCATTGTCCCATCCTTCTTCTTAACAAATAAGACCGGAGCACCCCAAGGCGATACACTAGGACGTATGTACCCCTTGTCCAATAAATCTTGCAATTGAGTTTCAACTCTTTCAATTCAGTTGGTGCCATCCGATAAGGAGCCCGTGAAATTGCAGAAGTACCAGGTATCAAATCAATACCAAATTCCACTTCTCGACTCGGTGGAAATCCATGTATCTCATCTGGAAACACATCCGCATATTCTGCAACCACTGGTATCTCCTCTACTTTCCTTTCTCTTTTCTGTTCATTTACATCAAGGGCATAAATCAAATAACCCGCATGTCCATGCTCTAACAAACGCGACATTCGGATTGCTGATATCAAAGGAATCCTTGCCCTCGATCCTTGGCCATAAAAAATACCATTGAGTTCCAGTATCAGACTGAAATCTCACTACCTTCTGACTACAATCCACAACAGATTGATATTTACTCAACACATCAATTCCAAGGATGCAATCAAAATCTGACATGTCTAACACAATCAAATCAGCCTGTAATCCATACTCAGTCTCAAACTGAATATCACAATCAGACACACTCTGACAAGTCATTACAGTAGTTCCCATGGGTGTCGAAACATAAAGAGGCATCAACAGTGGAGACGAGCATATATGATACTGATCAACAAAAAGCTTGTGCAATAAAAGAATGTGATGCACCAGTATCAATCAACAGTAAAGCAGGATAAGTAAACAAAGTACACTTACCCGCTATCACAGTATCAGGAGCTGCCTCTGCTTCCTCCCCTGTTCAGTGCATACACCTGAGCCTGAGGTGTTCCTGCCCTCTGTCCTCCACCAGACTGTGGTACAACCCTGTGGTCTCTGCTGCAACTGTATTCTCTGACACTGGTCCTCTCCTCTGTTATCCACCCACTTGAGGACAATCACGGATCACATGTCCCGGTTTCCCACAACGGAAACAAACTACAGTATCAACTGTGGACAATTTCTTTGATAATGTGGCCCTCCACATTTAAAACAATGTAGTCCTCGTCCACTACTACTACTACTTCCTTGGGACTGTCCTTTCGCTTTTCGGTCATCCCCTTTTCGTGGTCCAAAACGTTTCCCACTAAACCTAGATGAAGATGCAACCACCTCGTGGTGATTTAAATGATTCCCCTCTAGGTCGCATACTGTCAGATGTAGGTGGTTGGGCTTGTCCAACATCTGTATATACCCCTAGAGCAATTTCAGCCATCTCAGCTCTCGTCAATGCTTCTTCATAAGAGGTAGGGTTATTGGACATGACCCTATCAAACAATTCAGGCCTCACCCTTTCACAAATTGTCTGATCTTTGCCTTTGTATTTACAGCAATATGTGGCACATACCGGAGCAAAGAGGAATAATGTACAGCATAGTCCGATACTGTCATTGCTCCCTGTCTCAAATTTGTAAATTCATCCTCTTTCCTCTGCCTTGCAGCAACAGAGAAATAATGCTCCAGGAAACTTTTTTCGAAACACATCCTAGTTTAACTGTATATCATTGAGCCCTCAACTCAAGCACTGTGGACTTCCACCACATCATAGCTTTCTTGGCTAACTGGAATTCAGCTAAACGTAACCAAGCAGTCTTGGCACACGGTGCTGACACAAAGATCTGTTCCACCGTTCCAGCCACTCCTCTGCCAGTTCCTCCTGATTCAGTCCCCTCAAACCTGGGTGGCTGATAACTCAGAAACTGCGTCAATGTCAATTCTCCAGGCAACAGTACCTGTTCCACTGGCCCTTGCTCAATCGGTGGTGGTGGCAACAGGCAACCATCCTCACATTAGCATTGCCACTCAGGGCATCCCCAACATCCTCATGATACCCTCTGTCAGTCATAGCTGTAGATCAAGGGGTTAACAATAACATTTACAAGTATATAACATGTTAGAATAACATCATATTCCAAATACTAACATGCTATTACCAATCCAAAGTGTTTAGGTAACTCCCTATACACTTCCTCTACCCATGTTCACCCCGTTCTCGAACCACTGCTCTGATACCACTAATGTGGGTCCTCTTTACTTAATCCATTATGTATCCATTAAACATACATAGGTGAGTCTGAATTAAGTAATATACCATGCACGAATTAAGAGTTCATACTAGTTAAGTTGTTTACAAGGTTATCAAAACCTAACAACTATACATAACATGTACATAAACAACCTAATCCAAAAGAACTCCTAGGCAGTGGGTTCCCCTCGCAGCGAAAATCATGACTCACGCTCCCCACGTCTATGAGTCCCTACAGAAACATTCACACAATGAGTATAGATAACATATCTTAGTGCAATATCAAATAACAATATCAATATCAATGATAAGCACAAATAAATCATCGAACGTGAATGTTCTGTATCATGCATCCACAAATGCACTATGTCATGACATATCCAAGAGACACCCTATTATCACGAGCCCCATATGATATGCCTATTCAATCAATATGTCAGTGGAACCACATCACATCTTCATATTAGCAGCACATATCATAGTACCATGCTCATCGGTGACAATAGCCAGAGCATATACCACACCAATTGGTATATCTCACAAGCCAAG
>CAJQUN010000739.1:0-214371 GCA_907163345.1 Haberlea rhodopensis | reverse complement strand
GGGAAGAGTAATACCTGATTATCTTTGAGAAATCCGGTTCCGAGCCAAGCTACTACAACGATTTTTTTTCCTCCAAGGGAAAAAGAGGGGAAATGGGGGAGGGTTAGGCGTAGGTAGAGAGAGGGGGAGAGAAAAGGAATCCGTGGCAATGACGGAATATCGAGTCTACTTGGTATATATAGTACCAAACTCGAAATTACCAATCCTTCCACAAAACATCATGACTCATTAAAAAAATCATTTGTTTTCAATATTACCTCCCAATCTCTATTTCCATTACCAGCCCCAAAGTAGCTCCGGACCCCAAAATCCCACCAAAGACCAAATTCCAAGGTTATCACCCACGATGAGATACAATCTCATCCCTTGGATCCAACGACTCCAATACCAATTTAAAATCCCCGGGAGTCCCAAAACCACAATTAATTCATAACTGCCACAATTAAATCCATTAAGGATCTTACCACTCCGGGATTAACACATTAATTCCCGGGCATCAAAGCATTGCTTTCTTTCCCAACTGGAACTCAGCCAAAAACGTAACCAACGGGACTTGGCACAGGGTTGCTGATACAAAGATCTGTTCCACACATTCTAACCATTATTATTACCCTCAAAGCGAGGTGGGGCTTGATAACTCAGAAATTAGGTCAGTGTTAATTCCCCATGTGACAGGTACAGGTTCCACTGGGCCTTGCCCGACTGGTGGAGGTGGCACAGGCGCCAATCCAACATAGCATTGCCACTCATGGCATCCCCACATCATCGTGAGGTAGTCTGTCTGCCATTACGCAAATCCAGGGTTAACAACAACATACAAATATATAAAGCATGTCAGTATAACATCATATAAATACTCTCAACATGCTTTCAAGTGATTAGGCAACTCCCTAATACACTTCCTCTACCCATGTTCACCTGCGTTCTCGAACCACTGCTTACCACTAATATGGGGTCCTCGTTACTTAATCATTATGTATTCAATCTTATACACATGTGAGTAGGAGTTAAGTAATCATACACACTGATTTAAGAGTTTTACTATGTCAGTTTTTATAACAGTTACTACATTCTAATAAAAACCTGACATAATATACAACACATGGACATCACATGGTACATATACGCAACCTAACAAAAGTCAACTCATAATCAGGGGTTCAGCTCGCAGCTGAATGTACCCACAATCCTGGCTCCCCATGTCGATGGGTCCCCTACAGAAACAATCACACAACATGAGTATTGATAATCAACTATCTCAGTTCTATATCAATAAGAAAGACAGAATACGATATCATCATCGTAAGATCTCAATAGTGATTGTTCTGTATGCATCATCAAATGTAATTATGTCATGATATGTCTCAAATATCAACCTGTTATAACGGGACAAATATGATTTGCCTATCTCAGCTCAAAATGTCAGTGGAACCTCCTCACATATTCATATTAGCAGCACAAATCGTATTTTCGTCCTCACACATTATAACAGTCCAAGCATATACTCAACCGGAGTATACCTCCCATGCCAAAGCATATGCTCAACAATAGCAAACATATCGTGGCATCACTCTCAACAACATGCATGTATATCATCATGAATGTATACATATATGATATCATCAATCATATAAGCCAACCTCAATATCATCGTCACAATAACATCAATACTCGTACGTCAACACGTACCTATCGTGCGACACAAAAGATAGAAATCAGGCGTCAATGTTTAACCGCCTCGTTGTCCTTTGATGATGCTACAACAATATCAACAATATATCATGTTATAATAGGCTTCAAAATCAAAGTACACAAAAATATCACATTTTTCAAAATATGAACCCTAGCGATCGATCGCCACTTTTCACCGATCGATCGCCAAAATGTTATGTCCATCGCGATCGATTGCCACTTCTTCTCGATCGATCGCCCAAATGTTATGTTCACTCGCGATCGATTGCCATGTTTTCACCGATCGATCGCCAAGCCATTTCACCGCCTTATATTTTACTCTGTCTTCGGTTATCGATCGCCATAAGGCTCACGATCGATCGCAGATGCCTGAAAATTTCAGAACATGACGTTTTTGAGCTTATCTTCATGGTGTTTCTCCCACACCTCACTTCATACAATTAAAACTTGTTCCATGCAACCTCTAGTATCCTACAAACACGTTTCCTTAACTACACAACTCATTTCTTTCTTTTATATCATATATACATTGAAGAACCAAACTCATATCTTCATATTCCAACTCAAACTAAATCAATACATCACAAGTCGATAAAGCACACATACATATAACTCTTACCCACTAGAATTCACTTCTAGTTCACAAGCTTTGTGATTCCAACTTGATTTCAAGGCAAGAGTGCAAGAACAAGTAAGGATTTGAGATGAGCTTATGTAGAGATTTTAAGGTGAGATGTGGTGTAGTATGTGTTAGGAAGCTGGTTGTCTATATATATACTAGCTTCCAAATCAAATGCAAATTCATGTCCCATCTCTCTCAAATGCCAATTCACATGTACATGCAACTCTCATATAGGTTTATTGTTCAATTACATGTAACTCATGTCATTCCTAGCCATAACATAGTTCTCTTGCTACATGTTTAACAAACCATGTACCTCCATTCATTATTTTTAACTATGTTTCATTCCTTGCAACATGAATCTTGGCACTAGTCACACTCGGTTCCACCCGAATCCGAGTCCAGATAATACCGTAATTATTTCATAATTATGCCACAATCATATTAAACATATATGATCTGTATCAAGGCATTACACCTTGTTCACATGTGATCCAAGTGTCTCACAAATATGTCTTAAACGCTAAAATATTTCAAAAGTCATATTACAGTATGAATGCATTTTGGAGCATATATCAAGGACGGTTCGAACCATTAAGGGGTAGAAGTATTGGGACACCCCAAGTTCTGAGTTGTACCACAACTCCACTCTGCGTAAAACCAGAAGAGTAGGTCGAGATCGAACAACGCGTATTCAGAATGAGATGGATTGGCCAGAAGTCCGTGCAAGACGACAAATGGCTTCGAGTTCTCAAAATCAATAAATTTGTTTTTTATGTGTAAATTATTGTTCGATTATTGTAAATAATTGTCCGTTGTTTGTATGTTTTAATCGATGTTGAATATATATTATAATAAATGTCTCACAATATTTTTGTAAAACTTGTTGAAATATTTACAAGATGAATGATACATATGTGATTAACGATCATGGGAGTAAATATCCTCTAGTACCGCAAGGAGGAGGGATTATCTGTCTTCGAACTCTTTGTTCCCCATCCACTTTTTTGTTCCTCTCTTGTACCACAGGTACATCGATATGCAGATGATATGGTGTGAAATGAGGGAATTCAATAGGTGAAATGTCAAAACTTGGACCCGTGGATGTAGAATACGATGGTGCAAATCCAACATTGACATTTGTATCCTGCTGTGTGTAGATCGGAGCATATGGCGTGAATGGAGATTGATCATACGGTGCTGGCTCGGGGACATAACAATCCATATATACGTCTGTACCAAAAGATGTAGATGGACTTGCCACATCTATTGGGTTAGGTGTATACATAGATGTACCTGCCACATCTCTCGGGATAGGTACATGGGCCAACTGTACTGGTTCTTCCTCATGCTCACAAACTTCTTGATATGGTGGGAAGTTCCGGTCTAGTCGTTCACGAGCCGCTTGCATCACATTTTATGCTATTGCCCTTATCAACTCCATATTAGCGGGATATCGATCACAACTAACAAATAACTGTTGTATCTGATCAATCTGAAAAGTAAACAATAGTAGTTAAATTATAATTTACAAATCTAAATTACAATTTCAAGAAGCCGTTTTCTATTTACCACATAATACCATGCTAGGCCGTCCCTATGTTGGTATCCAGTGTCTACAAATTGTCTTTGATGGCCAATATATCAACGCGTGATTTTTTCATACCACTCACCATACCCGACCACTACAACGTGATATCATGATATGTCCACACATAGATCACGTGCCACCTCCCATTTATGTATATAAACAGCATGGTGTAAACTCCAATCCTTATTGATACTGCCCCTTCGATCAAATGCATGCAACTTATCATCCCATAATCGTGGATCTACTTGGATGTCTTGTAGCATTCCAAATTGTTGAAGAACCATACCAGGATTGTGCATTTCAACAATTTCATAGAAAATTAATTGGCCGACATATGTCAATAACAGAGGGCTCACGTCTTTAGTGCAATCATCAGGGTATGGTTGTCAATTAAACTACAGATACAAAATTGCATTACAATTATAAAAAAACAATATTATTTTGTAAAACAGTTGCAACTAATATATTGCTTACTTGAGTTAATGGTTGCTCATCAAGAATTTCCCGAATGATGCGTACAGAAAGCCTCCATGTTTCTGTAAAGCTTAAGTGACATGCCCCACCTGTATGATCATATTTACAAAATCTATAAATCTTTTAAAACAAAAATAATAATACAAAACACATTACCTTGGACCATTTAGGGCAGAAGGTAACATGTTTTCCTCATCTATGATTGGCCTAACATTGAATCTTGGGTCACCCAATTGAGGAGTTAAACCTGGTATTCATGATCATGCTCAGATCTAAAATAATTTGTCAATAATAGTATTAATCAAATATGACAAGTAAAATTTTCAATATTTGAGAAGCGCAAACGTAAAATTTACATGTACGAGTTCTAATGCATCCCTATAACATTTTTCCCTCTCCATGATGAAGTGCATAACTCATGGTACAAATATGCTAACACAACACTACCCCAACAATATTTACCCGCATAATCAAAATCCTCTAATTTATGTAAATAAAAATAACTTCACGGTATGACTGAAGGAATTAGGGCACATAATGCCTCCTAACATCAATAATATGCAAGCCCGAGCGTATTTAACAACATCATCTGCCGTACTGTCCACATCTAGGGCATTATTCACCAAATGTTCCTTTGATGCAGATATGTACAACTTTGCATCTTTAAAGTGTGCCGCAGCTGGTGTAAATCCCAAAAGTATATGTCAATATTCTTGCCACTCAGATATACTTCTATTGTAATCAACACCCGATAGTACGGTGCCATCTACTCGTAATGACCATATCACTGCGATGTCTTGAAGGGTGATGGTTGTCTCTCCGGATCTTACGTAAAATGTATGTGTTTCACGACGCCATCTCTCAACTAAAGTCGTGATGAGGTGAAAGTCAAGGGCAATTTTGTCACACCAATACACACAATAAAATATAATGTTGTATAACAACCTCACAACTCGCATATCGAGTTGACAAACTTCCCAAAAATAACTATCAGGTCTTCTGCATCGAAGTGTTCTATCAATATCACATTTCCCAAACATCCTCAGATCGATGAGATGACTGCAATGACAGAAGACGACTGTCAATCGGGCCTGGTGCGTTCTGTAGATCCATCCTGAAATATTTAAACACAATATCAACATAAATATGTGTAATATCACAAGTCCTCTTGCCGTCGGTATCACCAACTAAACAAAACCCGCCACACCCTACAAACTCTTTCTCCGCCACGCCATCCTTCGCCGCGCCGCCGCCCCATGCCGCACGGCTGTCTCCGCCGCCGTCTGTAGAAAAACAAATCCCTCTCCCTTCTACCTAAACCAACACATCGTAAGCCACTCATCTTCAAACTACAACTATATTTTTAAATAAAAACTATCAATCATCAAACAACAAAAAAATATTAAAATCATACCACTTAAAAAAGATTAAATTACTTAAATAATTATTACCTCAAACTTCAAATGTGAATAGCTCTGAATCAGATCTACAGATTGTTTTAATATTGCACAAAACCTTCAAATTTTGAAATTTGGTTTGGGGGAGCCGAGAGGAAGAAATGATAAGAAAGATGGATGAAATGGGGAGAGGAGGAAGGAGAAGGGGACAGTGAAATATTAGAATCATTGAAGGTGCCATGTGAAATGACGTCTTCATTAAAAATAATATTTTTTGAAGGCGCCCCTTCAATTTTTTTTAATATATTAAAGATGTCATTGTAGATGACGCCTTCATTCGAAGATGTCATCTGCAATTGCGTTTTGAGTCATTTTCATAAACCCTTCGAAAAATAGCTATTTCCTTTCTTTTTAATTTTTTCCGAATATTTTATTAAAAAACCCAGAGTACCCATATTTCTTGAAAAGATATTGTGATTAATTTTAAAAAAAAACTAACTTTTAAGCTAAATAAAAAAAAAAGTAAGAAGACATAACAAGTGAATTCAAAATTATTAATAAAACATAAATGTTTTTGGTTTAAACTAAAATAAAAATTACAATCTCAGTAGTTATTATAATTTTTAATAACTCGTTCCATATTCTTCAAATAATAATATTATTTTCATTCAGATTTTTATCTGTAAAAAAATACGCTCTAAATTTACATTGTGAAATTATAAAATATTTTAATAATTTTTAATAGTAATTGATTATGAAAAAAAATTACGAAATTTAATCACTATAATAAAAATTTAGTCATATTTAAAAAAAAATAAAAGTAGGCATTTATTCCATTTTCCATGAACCGAAAACACCTAAACAATGCCAAGAAATGGCCTTCGCTTTTGATTGTTTTACTCTCGAAAGCGAGCAAACCCCTTTTCAATTTCCCAATTCTATTGGAAAATGGCGGATTTTCACTGTTAGATAATAATCTTTCTACAAGCAAGCTTGGGTTTGTAGACAACAAGGCAATTCTTTATAGTATTAGAGCATTTGACTAATGCCAATGTCCTGAGTTCAAAACTCGCAAACAAGGATTCCACACACATTAAATATTTATTTGATGGGCTCCGAAAAAGAAGAGCAAATCGGTCCAACAGACGAGGAATGTTAGATAATAAATGTAACATCCCTAAAATCTCAATTACAAATTTTGACAAAAATAATTTGAAACTATCTTAAATATTACTAAAATAATCATCTTAATGTATTAAAAATTCATACATCAAAATAGATAATAAAAGAAAGAATAAACAATATACTATATATTGGAAATTGTATATTTTTGAAATATATCAATAACTAAAACTATTCATAAAGTAACTATATATTACTTATAAAAATTAAACATAAATAATTATATGAAATTATCTTATATTCTTGAGTATGAGTATTTGATTTGGTTAAAACATTATTCATTGAAAACTTTACTCACAAACAAAATCTATAAATATAATTTATATTAATATACTTTAAACATAAATATAATAGGTACAAGCATAATAAATAGCTTAAGCAATTATAAGTACCAAAAAAATAATCAAAATATTATTAATAAAGTGATTTATAATTTTTATTTTCTACTCTAATATATTTACAAAGTAGAACAGAGATAGATATATTCATTGTAAAATAACTTAAATATTATTAATAGAACAAAATATATAGATATATAAATAGATTATAAATAATAATATAAAAATAATAACATTATAATTTTATAATTAATTTTAAGAGTTATTATTTGCCACATTTGTACCAACACTTGTCCACACTTAACACCTCAACTCTTGCACCACCACTATAAATACACTACCATCTCACCTGTTTCATGAGGAAGAAACACTTCATTACATCAGATTTTTGAAGAGAATTGTGAGATGAGTGCAAGAAATGATTTAGAGTTTGCGGTGAAAAATAGGCTAGAAATATGTCAAAATTCAGAAACATATCCAAACCTTGTCCAAAAATTTCGAAACTTTTACACAACACTCCTTATACACCCAGAAAGAGTTCTGCAAGGGAGGTGTTTCGAAATCAAAAGGCGAACTTGCCCGGAAAATTCAAAACGTGAAGAATAGTGAGTTATTCAAAGCTCAAGAAAACCCAGTTCAAGGTACCATATTCAAGCTTCGATTTCATGCATTTTAAAATAGATTTCGAAAATGTTTTATAAACAAAGAGTGTTCCAAATACGTTTTACTTTACATCTGTGCCGGCCGTTTGTCGTAAAAGTCAATGGAAACACTATTTTCCGGCGATCGAATTACCATGATTGAGCACTTTAGAAAATCGAAATCTGGGCACAATCGATTGCGAATTTCAAAATGATTTCTATACCAAAGTTGTAGATCGAAAACAAGGCAAACCTGTTGTAAAACTTTCAGCCGCGTGTGGCGTCCGGAGCACGGCCACGGGCCGACACGGCGGCGCGTGTAACTCACGCGCCGACGAGTTTGACAAAATTCCGGTCGGTGAACGTTGCTGGACTAATTTAAGGCATTTCTGGAAAGTTTTGTGAAGTTTCGACTTAAACTTGATTTTTAATGAATTTTCAAATGTTTGATTAAAATCACCCAGATAAGTTTCGTACAAAAATTATTCTTAAAGAGGTTAAACCATACATTTAGGTAGATAATCATTATAAATTACCTTATATTATGTTCATAGGAATGTTATTGGCATTTGAGTTCAAAATCGAGCCAATCAAGTCAACATAGCATAGTGAGGTGATGTGTACTACCGAATTCTTGTTATGTAGCCCTTTTGGCATTTGGTCTGGAATTTACAGTAACTTGTTATTCCTTATCTCACCTTTTATATATCATCATATTATACATTATCTCGTTTCATTGGTCATCTTGATCTGCACGTTTAATTATCTTGAATATTATCGATTACTAATCGATCCTTTGATTGAACGAATCCTTTGACTGAATGAATGGAGCCTGGATATTTATCCACTGGACAACGCGGCTTCGGCCCGAAAAGTGAGTCCAATGAACATCGGATGACAGTCCGGGTATATGGTTCATCTGAACAACGCGCAACGTTTCACGGTCCGAGAATGGTTCACATTGGCTCGTAAATGAATGATTGTACAGATCCTATATGGGGAAAGTGCTACACCGAACTTTCCGGTGGAGCCACCTCTTTAGCCCACGATATTCACTCTAAAATCATATATCATCACTACTCATTATTGACAATTACTTGATTGCAAGATCTTTGTTACATGACATATCATATTGATACATTACATTGTTTGATAATTACAGATATTAAAGCTAATGTTATTCCATCACTAAGTCCCCAAAGACTTAACCTCTGTTTTCCTTGTTATTTATTTGAGTTCCAGATGCATGAGTACCACAGCCAGAACCGGATGGAAATTAGGAAAAATGGAACTGTTGGCTTACCGGGATTGTTTTGTATTTTCTCTTATTAAGTGTGGGCCGTTGTGAGGAGTTTGTACTGGGTTGTATTTTGTTATTATCTAATTGGTAAAAACGCTTCCGTAAAATGAATGATTGACTAAATGATTCCGCTATTTTCGAACATGTTTAAAACTCTCGTACATAATATTCAGAGAGAATGCTGTACCAAATAAAGGGATAAAGTAATATGTCCCGAGTCGGGTCCATAATAAATAATATATTGTCCAATCTTTCTCCGACTTTTAGATTAGACCACAATTCTTTACGATATACCTCGAAATAACCGCCAGCTGGAGTTTGGCACCATGGAGACCAACGGCAAGTCAATCGCTCTTCACACACTGGTCTTATTTACCCTGTATGCTATCCTGATACTGGCTGTACATCTTCACATATATAAAGGCTGCAGAACAAAATCCATGTAATGCTGTATCTGGAATTATTTGATGTGCTAATTTTCCCATTTTCCGTTTCAATTCTGCTGCTAGTTTTCTTGCTTCTGTATCTCTACTTTTATGGGTTTCCAGATCACGATTTTGTTTTTTTCCCTTTTTTTTTTAGTTTCTTGGCGAAATCACTCCTCTTTCAAGCAGTCTCTGTTTCCAAAAATGCTGTATTTATGCGAAAACCATCTCAACTGTCTCTTAATGGGTACAAGCTATTTTAGGTTTGAATTATTAGCGCTGTAATTTAGAAAGCTAGATCCTTGATCAGTTGATCCAGTTGTTTGGAGAGATTTCTTCATGAAGTATGAAGGCTACACAGGTAAACAACGTATATTAAGGACTTAATTTTTTATTATTATCTTTCTGAAGTTGAGAAAAGCCAATAATTAGATGACAAAATATCCAGACCATTTGAAGAAGCAGCCAAAATTATAGAATCAGTTGAAACTAAAATAATCATTTATGAAGCTTCACCGGAACATCTCTTTCCCTCACTGCATGTCAAGAGTAAAAAAAAATTGATAGAAAAGTGAAACTGAAGAGGATAAGAAGAGGGAGGGGTTACTTTAGAATAAGTTGTGCTAATTCTTGAAATGTTTACATATACAACATAAATTCGAAATTAGGCTGAGTGTATATGAACTCCAATGGCAACAATCAAGATGGTGTAAACACAGAAGTACAAAATCGCATGAACCAAGATAGATATGCCACTTGTGTACATGTTGCCGAACTCGATCACCCTAGTCCTTGCTGGAAGTTGGAACAGCAGCCCCGGAGATAGGAGGATGAACATCACCACCGCAACCACAACCGGTCCCCAATCAGAACTCATCTCTATAGTCTATATGTATCTTGCGTTGGTATTTGGTTATAATTTCTGCACAAATAAAATGTTATGGGTTTTGATCATAGTATGTGTTTGTTGTTTGATCTTTGGAAGTGGTTGTTGCAAATAAGTAGAGAATTGTAGTATTGGTTTTACTTAACGAAGAAGGGTGCATACGATGGGATGCTAAACTTGAGGGGTAAAGAAAACGGTGGGTTTAAAAGGAGGGAAAGTATATTATGATAATGGGATTGCTTTTCTGGGAAGTATGCACAAAAGCTTCCAATTATTGAACACGTAAATGCCCCTTTTCTCATTGCTTTTTCTCGAGATTTAAGAAGGTGGGGATGTATTTCTAGTAAAAATCTTTATAAAAAAAAAGCCAGTGCATAACCCGGGCCTTAGACCCGATGTGTCAGTTTCCCAAGTATTTTAGTTTCAGCACTGAACCAGTGTGGCCCCAGGAGTAAGACCAAGTATGCATGCCGGCTCCAGTGTTAGATTAAGACAAGAACATTGGTGACAGTTGACAAAACCAATGTTGTAACATCATTTACTTAACAGACTTAGAAATCTCCTATTGCTAGCACTAGAAAATTGCAGATATCAAGAAAAGGTAAAGAGAAATGTCAGTAGATCTTGCACCAGTACTGGTAGCAGTAATATTTTTCGTGGTGCTGTCACCAGGACTTCTGATTCAACTTCCGGGAAAAAGAAGGCCCATAGAATTCACCAACATGCAGACCAGTGGACTCTCCATATTTGTGCATACCATAATCTTCACTGCAATAATCACCATCCTTCTTATTGCCATTGGAGCTCACATCTATGTCGGATAGATTGATCAAATTCGTATTGTTTTTTGCTCTCTCTTTTCATTTTTGTATTTGTTTTCCATGTCTGATTCTCTAGCTATTATCTTTTGCTTGATGATGTCCTGCGTTGATTTATTGTTTAAGTCTTGATTGTAAGAGTACCCACTTCCCGGAGAACCTCAGATAGCTTCTTTTGGTTTTCCATTGTTAAATTAAAAAATTCGCTGTAGAAATTATGAAGAGGTATTTCCCAGCAAGAAAATGATTAAATTAATATCATATATATATATTCTTCTATAAAAATCAGTGTACATTAAATTGGCATCTAGAAATTGAAATTTTGTATCCGTTTAAATTTGAGTTCCTATACTTGGTAAGAGCAGTCTATCAAGAGTTCAAGATTTATATTACTTACTACACTGTATATTCCTACTACACATCCTGGTATCATGGTGAGCTCACTGGTCGGATCGGAAGGCGTCATGATTTGGGGTCGTCCAATCTGCCCTAATGCCATGATTATTGTTATTTGGATGTGAAGTCTTATCATGCATACCAAACACCAAACGGTGCGTAAATGTTATTTTGGTATTCCAAAAAAAAAAGAAAATCTACAACCCATCTCCAAGTATAGCAAGAAACGATAATTCCTTGAATTGC
Source organism: Haberlea rhodopensis (assembly GCA_907163345.1). Lineage (NCBI taxonomy): Eukaryota > Viridiplantae > Streptophyta > Magnoliopsida > Lamiales > Gesneriaceae > Haberlea > Haberlea rhodopensis. The sequence goes on along the minus strand of CAJQUN010000739.1, from coordinate 202,363 downwards.
CTTTAAAAATAATATTTAGTATTCAGGGGATAAGAACTAAAGCTTTTTTCGAACTAATTCTTAAATTATGTAAAGCTAAAAAAATCTAAACGACCACGTGTCTCATTATAATTTAGTTTAAATAAACATTTGAGTTATAGTACCACCAAACATGTATATTTCCTTATATTTATGACTATATTACTCTTATTTATTATATCTCTCAATCGTTTGTAATAAATATAAGACACATTTAATGTATTGTATTAAAATCTTTGAATTGATTAAATTATATTTTGAGACAAAATCTTTTTTGTCTATAACATTTAATATGAATAAATTAATCTAATTTTTTTTAAAAAATTAGGGGAAGCAACAATTTGATTCTATTTCACAATTATCATATATTTTATAATCAGAATAAATAGTCCAAAAAATATACTCGAGTATGATGTGCAAAGATAGCAAAATTAAATATATATGGAAGTCTATTAAGTTTTCCTTAACTATAAAGAATGTTTGAATTATTATTAATGTAATCCCTAAATAATGTTTGTGTATGCAATTTGTTGTTCACATAATGTTATTGTTTTGTTTTATTCACGAACCATTTGGTTTACATCCAAGAAATAAATGATTAAAAGAGCAAATACTCAACAAAATGATAAATGTACGTAGTGTCAGTTGAAGTGGAACCAATCTGTGTTTGCAATATCAAAGTGCTCTTCTGGCGAGAAGATGTGGTTGAAAGTTGGCGTAACTTCAAGTTGATGATGTTGGCCGGATTGAGCACCGAGTGCGGCAATCTCTGCTTGAATTCTTGCTAGTTGGCACTGTGCATTGTGTATCTCTTGATGCAAAATGGTGACTGTCCCCACACAACCATAGACAGGATCTCGAAGTCTACAATAAGCTTCATAGAACAAGGAGTCCGCCGCTTCTGCTCGTCGATTCACCGGAAGTTCCTGGTTTTAAAAATCAAGACTTTCAGTTGTTTCTCAAATATTCTTGTAAACAAGTATAATTTTTGGGATCTATTTGAACAAGTATCAAAAAAATAATAATAGAAAACCTGAAGCATTTTTCCAACGTTGCTAGCCCCATAGATTTTATGGACACAATGAAATCTTTTTGGATTATTGGAAGGGAAATAAGGAGAGAATATGCAATCCGAAGGGCATCTTCTTCTCAAATGTCGGCATGCAGCACAACGACTCGAATTCATTACACAAAATCTAATGCTATATGACTAGAATCTAATGGGATTTTGCTTTAATATTGAGATCGATGAAGGGAGGCAACGGCTATTTAACATTTGGTGATGTAAATTTGAATTTCATAGATTATTTTTGGTAAATTGACTCAAATTGTGCATTTGAACTATAAGGAAAACATGTTATGATTGTTTGAAAAATGAGATTGATTGGTATCCATTAGGAAGTATGCTCATGAATTTTAACATTCCATCCAAGAAATTGACTTGGTTTCTGGAAATTATAGCAATATGCATGTATGATAATTGTTGTCCTAAATATATATATATATATATATTAATTCAGTTTGTAGAAAACACTTTGATATAAACTTTACTAATTTAATTTCATATTTGAATAATTAAGTTGATGTTCTTTTGGTTTTGAATGTGATTTATCCAAGCAACAACCGTACTTCGGCTACCAAATATCGATTAATTTTCTTTAATTTGATTACTCCATTTTCTAAGTGTTATTTTTTTTTTTGGAAATTAAAATGTAGTTAAAAATATTAATCATGAGATAAAAGATAACTAATTAATTGTTTTTTTTTCAATTTTACAAATTTTTCGAAGTTTACGCATTTCTTAATATCATCATTTAATATCTATTCCATTTCTCTGTCTAAATGACAAGAGTGAACACTGAAAATGAAACATTTAATGCCATGAGCATGCCATGAGCCCCCACAGATATATATGTGGCAGGAGGTCGCTGTTTCGAGACCTTCCCCTCTCAACAAACTCAAAATAAATAAAATAATAAAACATTTAGTTACTTATATATCAATCACCAAAGAATATTTTGTTGGGAATACATTTCTATGTTTTGGTGATTACAAACATCTACCGGACACAAGACATCTACCGGACACAAGACATCTACCGGATACAGACATCTATCGGACACAAGACATCTACCGGACAAGATATCTACCGGATAAAGACATCTACTGAGTGCAAAGATATCAAGAGAGTACATCTATTAAGCACAGAAGAATGAACGCTCACTGAAAGAAGAATATCATTAGACGTCTAACTATCCAGCAAATGCACAAGGCAACAAGACAAAACAAGTACAATTTATTCTGACAAAGGTACAACAGAGCGCCGCACCTTGCTATATCACCGCCACCATTAGCGTCAGAATAAAAGAGCCGTTGCTTAACAAAATTGGAAAGAAGACAATCAGAATTTGGAATGAAGACAGGAAATTAATCTTTTCCAAATATAGAAAAGTTGCCGTTAGACCACTGTGTCTATAAATACATGAAAATGAAGAATGAAGATGTTAGCTGAACCATCTGATCAAACACAAGACAAAAATCAACTTCAAGCTAATCGTTTCATTGAGATACTCTGAAGTTTCAGCAAGAGCAGCAAAGAACTACTACTGTAATCTTGAAAGATTAATTACAACTGAGTCTGTTGCTCAAAGAACACTTGAAGCAAAATAGTTTTATATCTCGTGTGAGTGTTATAGAATACATTGTAAACAACTTAGAAAGTTGTGATTGCTAGGAGTTAGGCCAAGCTGTGTGAGTACCTAAAGGAGGTTGTATACTGTAAAGTGTAAACCAAAGTCTTCTAGTGTAACCTTCCTGCAAAGGAAGAAGGGGAGACGTAGAAGCGTTGTGCTTCGAAATTCCAGAAATAATATTTGTGTCATTTACTTACTACAATTTACTATTCAGTTATTACTACTCACAAGTCCAGCAGACGTCTTCCACACTACTCAGTGTCTGCTGACTTGCAATAAATTGAGAAGCTACTGCAGTACCTAACAGTCTGCAGCAAACAAAGTAAAATCGAAATTGAATCTAGTGTTTATTCAACAAGTGATATCAGAGCAAGGTCTTCTCAGTCTTGAGAATTACTAAAAACTGATGGCCTCATTCAGCAAGATTCTCATGTTCAAGAAAGATGAATACGATGAGTGGAGAATTCGTATGCAAGCACATCTGAGTGACCAAGACGATGACATGTGGTTCGTCATCACTGATGGACCAATGAAGATCATGAAGATCAATACAACCGCTGCCATTACTGGTGGTGAACCTCAGATGGTCGAGAAGGACAGAGCTTCCTGGACAAATGAGGAAAAGAATAAAGCAAATCTGGACAATGTGGCCAAAGACATATTGTTCAAAACATTGGATAAAAACATATTCAACAAAATCAAGATGTGTCCCACTGCTAGACATTTGGGAAAAGATTGATCAGCTCTGTGAAGGAAATGACCAAACCAAGAAAAACAAGTTCACTGTCGCCCTACAGAAGTTCGAAAACATCAAAATAATGTTCAGAGAAACTCCCAGTGAGTATGGTGAAAGAGTAACTGAAATCATCAATGAACTCAATAGCCTTGGTAAGGATCTATCTAACAGGGAAGTCACCATAAAGGTCATGAGAGGTCTCCCAAGAGAATGGGATGTAAAAACAATTGCCATGAGAGAATCCAAAGACTTAAACAAGATAGATCTATATGATCTATTTGCTGACTTAAAAGCATACGAGTTTGAACTAGGCATTCGGATTGAAGATGAACACAACACCAGTCAACCAACCAAAGCTCTTACTGCATCAGAATCTCTGTCTACCACAACAGAGATGACTCTCGAACAAATATGCAATGATGCAATGGTGCTGTTTGTCAAAAAAATTGGAAATTTATGAAAAAGAATCAAAAGACCTATCAATCTTATCCAAGGAAGCAGAACTTCAAATATAGATCAGATGAGAATGATTGTGTCTGCTTCAACTGTCTTAAGCCAGGATATTTTATCGTGGACTGTCCTAAGCCAAAGAAAGATGATCAGAAGAGAGGATCCAAGGACTATAGAAAGTCGAAGGAAAATAGAAGATCATCCAGAAGGGACAGAGACCAGAAAGTACTGGTGGCTGAAGAAAAACAGAGCAAATGGGCTGATTCACTAAGGTATCGGTTATGTTGAGCCAATAGAGAAAGCTAGATCGGGGCAAAAGTTTAGAAATAGACATAAGCCCACTGGTCAGGCAACTCGAGATCATTGTATGCCTGTCCAGAAGAGGTATATGCTACCCAACAGAAACCAAAAACCTAAACAACATGCATACACTCACTATCACACACATCACCCAAGAACACCTTCACCACTTAATGCACACACATTTCAGGACACACACACACCCAAACAATTCAGGGTTATACAAGTGTGGGTCCCGAAAGGACTAATCCTGTCTGGACCCAAGTAGGATTGAGTATCAATCAAATTATCACTTTAATTGCAGAAAACTAGAATCCATCAAGTTCGGAGCTCAGAGTAATTTCTGGACAATGGATGTTCTAGACACATGACTGGGAACGCTTGTTTGTTATCCGAATTGGTTGACACCATCGGACCTACAATAACTTTTGGCAACAACGCGAAAGGTAGAACCATGGGTAAGGGTAAGATTATCTACGGTAATATTATTATTAAAGATATACTGTTTGTTAGTTTCGGATTTTAAAGATGACAAAACAGGTCAGACCGATCGAGCAATGATAAATCAGATCAGACCGATATAGTCAATCTCAAAACAGAACGGATTGATGCAAACCAGTCTGACCAGATCGAAACATAGACCAGCTTAATAAAGATCAGATCAGATCAATCCAGGTTTAGTAAGCTTCGTCCTTCAGTCCGGATAATCAACGACTATTTATTGAAGCATTTAATGATGCATTTAATGCTGAAAAAGACCAAGGACTGAAGATTACCTCAAATGGTAAATAGACAAATGAGAGTCTATCTGACAAGCGCCGAAAGAACATACCAGAAGGGAAAGTTCCTAAAGAAGAAGACTGAAGCTTGTTCAGACATTGAACAAAGAGAAGGGTTGCACAGAAAAGGAAATATTATCGTTGGTACAAACGACTATATAAGGACCCAACTAAAATGCTTGGTCCAAGATTTTCACTGATCAATCAAGAGACAAAAAACGACACAAGCTTACAAGTCAAAACATTCATTCTTGAGCAGAACCATCGCAGAAAGATTTTCACCTTACCAGTCTGCTCAAAGTATATAAAGCACATCTCATTGTAATATTTGATCATCTAAAGGATCAATTGTGCGTAGATTAATTCACTCTATCTTGTGTATTTGTGCTGTAATAGAAGAGTGAGATTCAATTGTAACTGTCACACGGATTGTGTCTGAACAGATTGAGAGACTAGGAGTTTCAGTCTGGTAGTGGGGTAAATCCAGCTGAATCGGGGTTGTACAAGTAGTTGTATTACTCAAAGTCTTCTAGTGAATCCTTCATTGTTTGGAAGAAGGGGAGACGTAGAAGGATCTGCCTTCGAACTTCAAGAAACATATCTTGTCTATTTACATCCGTATTGCCTTGCATTTCATAAACCATCAACCGTTCTTACTAGCTAAGAACAGACCGTTTCCGCACTTTCATTTTAGTGGTCTGTTCTGCTTCAGTATTGATTAAGAAACGTATTTCATTCACTAACCTGAGTGAAATCAATAAGGAATAATTTTTAGAGGAGTGCTCAGTCACCCCCCCCCCCCCCCCCCCCCCCCCCCCGCACCCTCTCAAGTGGTATCAGAGTAGGTCTTCTTAATCATTAAAGAAACTTGGACTGATGGCATCCTTCAACAAGATTCCCATGTTTTCAAAAGAAGATTATGATGATTGGAGAATCAGAAAACAAGCCCACCTGGCAGCACAGGATGACGATATGTGGTACATCTTTACAGACGGACCAATGAAAATATTAAAAGTTAATCCTGCACTAGGATGATTAAGTGGCGAACCTCAAATGATCGAGAAAGAAAGGGCTACCTAGAAAATGAAGAAAGAAAGAAAGCCAATCTAGACAACGTAGCCAAGGACATCTTGTTCAAGACGTTGGACAAGAACATGTTCAGCAAGATTAAGATGTTCTCCACTGCCAAAGAAATTTGGAAGAAGATTGCACAGCTATGTGAAGGGAACGACCAGACAAAGGAAAACAAGCTGACTGTAGCTCTACAAAAATTTGAGAGCATAAAGATGAAGCTTGGAGAAACTCTAAACGAGTTTGATGAAATAGTTACTGGCATCATAAATGAACTGAACAGTCTGGGCAAGGACTATTCCAACAGAAAGATTGCTCTGAAGGTGATGAGAGCATTGCCAAAGGAATGGGATGTCGAGACGATTGCCATGAGGGAGTCTAAAGATCTGAACAATGTCGAACTCTATGATTTGTTCGCTGATCTTAAGGTGTACGAGTTTGAGCTGATCACCAGAGGTGAAGCAGAGCCATCCACCTCTCAGCCAAACAAGGCACTTGCAGCCATTCCAGACCAGTCCACCCCTTCAACAGACCAGTCTATCGAACAGATAAGTAATGATGCTATGTCATTATTCATCAAAAATTTGGTAAATTCATGTCTAAGAATAAAAAGGAATTTTAAGCCTTCTCATCAGTATAAAGCAAGAAATAATGATGATGTTAACGATCAGGCTTGCTATAATTGTGGTAAGACCGTACATTTTATTGCAGATTGCACCAGACCGAAGAAAGATGAAAGAAAAGAAAGGCATCATGATGATAAGAAAAAGAAGCATTACAAAGATCGTAAGAGTCATTATGGAAAGGCCCAAAAGGTTCTGGTAGCAGAGGAAGGTAACAACAAGTGGCCTCAGACAGACTCAGAATCAGAGAGCTCAGAATGCTCTTCAAGTGAAAGCGAGGAAGAAATCCAATGCCTAATGGCAGACGAGAAAACGATTCAGAAGATGAGATATTCGACTTTGACTCAAATGAATTCACACGAGAAGAGCTTATGTCTGCACTACAAGACATGGCTAATGATTACAGAATATTAGCTGAATCGATTGAGAAAACTAAAGCTGAAGCCAAAGATCAAACAGACAAGCATATCAAACCAAGCAATTCTGAGCTAGGTGATTGCAACAGTCTGAAGATCGAGCTGGATAAGCTGAAAATCTCTTACGAACAGCTCCATGAAGAAAGTGAGAGAATTAGCATACAAAATGCTAAACTTTTTCACATTTTCAAAACATGAACAAAATCAAGAGCCTCATTGGAAGAGTTGCAAGAGGTGCAAAGAAGTGTCGGTGACATCACTGGCATAGGCTTTGGCACCAATGAAAGCACAAAAGATGAATCTGAGTTGTTGCTGGAAAAGAACAAAATCAAACAAATGACATTTGTTAGATCCAGCACAATATATGAATCCGAAGTGCCTACAATTCAAACGGGAACCTTCTTCAAGGATCAAGGTTTGAGAAAGGGCACTGGGTACGTTAACCAAGCCAAGGAAAAGGCACCAGCAAGCTTTGTGTCTATCAGATCAAACCCAAAGGTGTAAAATCTAAGGCAAGGAAGACCACCCAACTACCACAACTCACAATCGGTTCAACGAAGATATCGGTTGCCTAATAGGAATCAAAGGCCTCCATATCACACATTATCACACACAACACCAAAACAGATCAGCACACACCACACTAGACACACACAAGCCAATAAAGCTGATTCAGGTGTGGGTTCCCAAAGGGCTAATCCGTTTCGGACCCAAGTAGGATTGGGTACCAACAGTAATTTTGTTTGATGATAGGTACTGCAGAAGTAAGTGTCTGACTGGTACTTGGACAGTGGATGTTCTCGACACATGACGGGAAACATCGAGCTGCTGTCTGAAATCACAGAATGCACTGGTCCTAAGATTACTTTCGGAGATAACTCAAAGGGTAAGACCGTGGGCAAGGGTAAGATTGTCCATGGTAACATTATTATCAATGACGTGCTCTTAATTAAAAATTTATGCTATAATCTGATTAGCATAAGTCAATTATGTGATAATGGTTATGTTGTAGAATTTCACAAACACACTTGCACTGTCAAATCATCAGATGGTATAACCATGCTTGTAGGAATCAGAAATGGGAATTCTTATAAGATTAATTGGAATTATATTCAACCTGATAATCTTACATGCTTCATTGCGAATAATGATAATAAACACTGGCTATGGCATAAACGCTTGAATCATCTTAACTTCAAGACTATTTCTAGCCTGTGTAAACATGATTTAGTTATCGGTCTGCCCAAGATCGACTTTGCTAAGGATAAGATCTGTGAAGCTTGCCAAATGGGCAAACAGATCAGACCATCCTTCAAGAACAAGAATGCCAAATCCTCCTCACGTTGCTTAGAATTATTACATATGGACTTGTTTGGTACTATACCAATAACAAGTTTAGGGGGAATGCGGTACACTCTTGTTGTTATTGATGTTTACTCACGTTTCACATGGACTATATTTTTGAGCAGTAAAGACCAGACCGGCCCGAATTTGATCAAGCTGCTGAAGCGCGCTCAAAATGAAGATCATCTGGTATAGACAAGATTCGAAGTGACAAAGGCACTGAATTTTCAAATCAGAATCTTGAATCCCCTCTAGAAGACCAAGGAATTAAGCATGAATTCTCAGCCGCTCCAACTCCTCAACAAAATGGAGTTGCGGAACGTCGGAACAGAACATTTAAGGAAGCAGCGAGAACAATGCTTGCTGACTCTGGTATTTCCCAAAAGTTCTGGGCAGAAGCCATACTGCATGCTATACACAAAATTGGTCCATGATTAACAAAAAGCTAAACTTAACACCATATGAAGTATGGACAGGTAACAGACCGACTATCTCTTACTTACATGTATTCGGCTGCAAATGTTACGTCCATAACAATGGTAAGAATCATCTTACAGCATTCAAAGCTAAGTCAGATAATGGAATATTTTTCGGATATTCATTTGTTAGTTTCAATAATCGAACTTTAACTGTAGAAGAGTCAGTTCATGTAGATTCTGATGAATCTTTGTGTATTAAGGACCATAAGGAATTAATTCAAAATCAGATGGAAATATCTATCTCGAAGCTAACAGTGTTGATGAGATTGCAGTTAACAGGTCAAGAGACAATCCACCGGAACCTGAAGTACCAAACAGACCGGTTCAAGGCACTGAAGTCATAACAGATCGAGCTGATATCGCTGATCCGGAGGGCATGAACTCTAATATTAAGACAGATGTTGACAATGTCAATACTGCTTCTCCATCATGACCAGATGTCCCAGAATCAAACTACCGATGGACAAAGAGGCATCCACCTGATCTAGTGATTGGAAGTCCATCTGCACCTATAAGAAGCAGAGGACAGATGATGGATGAGTTCGCTCACGCTGATTTCATATCTAATCTGGAGCCCAAATAGATTAACGAAGCTTTGACTGATTATAACTGGATAGAGGCCATGCAAGAAGAGCTCAACCAGTTGGAACAAAATCAAGTATGGAGATCAGAAACAAAGCTAGATGTAGATGGTGTGGTGGTTAAGAACAAAGACAGACTGGTTGCACAGGGTTTCAGACAAGAGGAAGGAATCGACTTCGATTAATCCTTTGCACCAGTCGCCAGACTTGAAGCCATCCGAATCTTTCTTGCATTCGCCGCATTTAAAGACTTCAAAGTATATCAAATGGACGTGAAGAGTGCATTTCTTAATGGTAAACTTCAGGAGGAAGTCTACACCGAGCAAGCTCCTGGATTTCAAAATCACTCATTTCCAAATCACGTATACTTACTGAATAAAGTAATGTATGGACTGAAACAAGCTCCAAGAGCATGGTATGACACTCTGTCTCAATTTCTTCTGGATCATGATTTTCAGATCGGTTCAGTAGATAAAACTTTATTTAAATTTATTAAGGGGAACATACTTTGTTAGTTCAAATATATGTTGATGGTATTATTTTTGGGTCAACTAACCCCAAACTCTGCGAAAAGTTCTCTAAGTTAATGCAGGGACAATTTGAGATGAGTATGATGGGAGAATTATCATTCTTCCTGGGTCTCCAAGTCAAACAGCTCAGCAATGGTATATTCATCAATCAAACCAAGTATACCAATGAGCTACTCAAAAGATTCGGAATGTAGACTTGCTCAATTGCTTCAACTCCAATGAGTCCATCAATCAAGCTAGATAAAGACGAAGGGGGAACGACAGTTGAGGTAACAATGTATCGAGGTCTGATCGGATCGCTGTTATATCTTACAGCGAGCCGGCCTGATATTATGTTTTCAGTCTGCATATGCGCTAGATTTCAATCTGATCCTAAGCAATCTCACTTTATTGTTGCTAAGCGTATTCTTAAATACTTGAAAGGATCTCAGAATGTTGGTATCTGGTATCCCAGAGATCCAAATTTTAATTTAATTGGATATTCAGACGCTGACTATGCAGGGTGTAAGATCGATCGCAAGAGCACCAGTGAAACTTGTCAATTTCTAGGTGAAAGATTGATCTCATGGTTTAGCAAGAAACAAACATCAATTGCCACATCCACAGCTGAGGCAGAATATCTCGCCGCTGGAAGCTGTTGCGCTCAAATGCTCTGGGTTCAACATCAGCTCAGAGACTATGGCATTCAAGCTGTTGAGTCTCCGATCTTCTGCGACAACACAAGTGCAATCGCTATAACGTATAATCCAGTCTTGCACTCTCGAACAAAGCATATTGACATCAGATATCATTTTATTCGAGATCATGTTGTCAAAAAGAAGATTCGGATCGAGTATATTTCAACAGATCAGCAAGCTGCAGACATCTTCACTAAAATACTCCCTGAGGCTAAGTTTATTTTTTTCGTCAAATTCTTGGTTTAATAGATTTATCTTAATATATTTGACGATTGTTTTATTTTTTTTTTAAAGAATTAGTGTTAACACAGATCGATAATACAATGGTCAGAAAGATACAGACAGGACTTTCAGACCGATCTCTATCGATATGATATTATCCTATGATCTGTTTTAAAATGCTATCAGTCTTTAACATAGTAACATTTTAGCAGCCCGGACTGATCGTAATTTTAACCGCATTACTTTTCTCATCTTAACCTTTAAAATTTGAATATTAAAATATCAGTCATTGAGATACAGACACGTGTCTGTCATCTCCTATTTATCAGGCTGTACATTTCATTTAGCCTTTTCACTTTTCTCATTTACCGTTGTCCGATTATCCTTCTTCAAAATCTTTCCATCTTCTCTACTTGCTTTACAATCACTCAAATGGCAACTATCACTCACAACTCTTTGTCTGTTGAGTTTGATACGATTTACAGGGACGAAGACTCAGATATGGTGTCCATTCAAATCCCTGGAATCTTCAGGCTTGAGGAGATTTCTTGTAAGGACCCCAGAGCCCTGAACCCGCAATTAGTGTATTACCTTGTGCATATAACCATCTATGTTGGGAAATAACCATGTGCTAACTTAGCATAATATACCAATAATAAAATTTCTCTGTTTATTTCATTCCATGTCATTTCCAGTTTCCCAACCCGTACCATTTAACATATCGTAATATACTAATTACATCCTCAATTCATCTATCAATTCCCAATTAATTGCATGCCACAAATAAATGAAAAGAGAAAGGCACTTGCCTTTTTTATACAACTCATATACACATATACACTGCTCACATGCGAGCACCAAATAAACATATGTGTACGCAATGTATGAAATACCATACTCTCAGCTCTGGTACCTTCATCCTGGACGTACCTCCAATCTACAACTCGAGTTCAACTCCAAAGCCAACCACGAACCTGTTCACCTGTCCCAACAGAGACAGCCCCACACAGGGTGTGCATACCAATACCACCAAACCAATAATCACAATAACATAATTCATAATTTACAAAAATATAAATGCTATGAAATACAAAAGATACTCCCTGGATGGCATCATCCTCATCCGGGATCCCCTGTACTGTCATTGTTCTCAAAATAACCAAAATCATCAAATCCCTAAAAGCTAGTTAATCATTACATTGATTAACAAATCCTTTCCAAGTTCCAATATCAATCACATTAGTTCATTATCCAGTAATCACAGATATCCCAGATATCTAACCAATGGTTCCATTCCTCGCTCGTTCAATAGCAGTGGCATTCATATCCGATGTTCGCTCCATGGCGACAACATCAAAAATATTGCTCGCTCCATAGCGGCACCATACAATTCATATTATATCATGCACCACAATTGCAATAATATATTAAAGATATGCTCGTACGTCATACGTACCTTAGAATTTCGTAGTTCGAGTCCAACCTTGCCTGAGTCCCACGACCCGATGAATTATGTGCTACCACATAAATAACTCACAATTAAACGCAAGTATGCAACCACATGCCCAAGCACGTTCATAACCCCCAATTATATCGTCATCCATGACGATTTACCAATTAAAAGACCCCGGGCGAAGCATGCATAATACCCAAAATATTCCATTTTAAGTTAAAAAAATACAGCCCAAAAACTCAACCGAGAATTTCGTCTTATCAAGCTTTGTCTCCAACCAATCCATTTTAAAAGTATAGCATTCCCATTGGAATGTAGACATTGTCCCGGAAATCGGCTATTTAAATCCCGTTTCCAAAATCCCGACATTTTCCAAAATTTTCGAAAAAAAAAACAATCATCGGGCGGCGATCGATCGCCGATTTTATCGCGATCGATCGCCTTGGCCAGTGGGCAAAAACGCCTTATCGCGATCGATCGCGAGTCCCCGCGATCGATCGCCAACCCGCTCGGGATCGATCACCGAGAACTTGCGATCGATCGCCATCACTGTTTGTCTTCATCAAATTTTCAGCTGCTCATCGCGATCGATCGACGCTCCTCGGCGATCGATCGCGACCTGCGATTTTTCCGAAAAACTCGAGCTTTAGTGGTGTTTTTGACACCCAAACTCAAAACCAACACCCCTAACATCCTCAATACCCCCAATACACCAAATAACCTCAATAAAAACACTAAAAACAACTTTTAGATTTTTAACAAAAACCCCCAATTCTCAAATCCAACTCAAAACTCAACCATCTAGCACAATACCATAATCAAATCGAAGTTAAAGGTGAGGAGAAGAAGATTACCAGCCTTTCTTCAAGAAATCGGGCTCCCAAGACGCCCCATCGATTTGTTCCCAGGAGAAAAAGAGGGAAGGGTTTGGGGTGAGAGGGAGGCGTGAGGGAGAGGAGAGAGAGGAGAGATTCCGTATAATGACGAAATACCGAGTCCATTTGGTATATATAGCACCAAGGTTCCAAAATACCAATACCTCCACAACTACATCATAATTCATTAAAAATCATATGTTTTCAATAATTATCTCTCCAACTCAAATTCCATCACCAGCCCCAGTACAAAGTACTCCGGACCCCAGATTCCACCAAAAACCAAATTCCAAGGTTATCACCACTATGAGAATACAATCTCATCCCTTGGATCCAATGACTCCAAATAACGGATTTAACAATCCCCAAGAGTCCTGAAACCGCAATCAATTCATAATTGCCATAATTAAAATCCATTAAGGATCATTACTACTCCGGGATTAACACCATTAATTCCCGGGCATCACATTTCTGAAATGTGGAACGGTGATATACGAATCGGATATTAGAGAGCTTTTCTCCAACGCCGTTTCCCACAGGACGTACATCTCTTCCTCCGTCAAAGGAAAATCCATCTTTTAAGGCCGAGTATCCATTTTCAGGTTCTATGTGATATTATGGGCAAATCATTGCTAGGCAAGGCTGGCAGCTTTGATGCAGTCACTTCTGAAAAGTTCAGAGCAATGGTTGTTATCCATTCCGGACTGAAGGTGAACTGGTCCGCTATTCTGTTTGGAGTTCTATTGGAGATAGTCATTTCAGCAAAACAGGTTGTGTGCTTCGCTGTTCCACTCAGCAAGCTTCTGGAGTCGATGAACATCGAGCTGGGGAAGCCGTCAACACTCAATCCCTTCAAAATCCTCAACCCCAATGGATTGGCTTTACTCAAGTCAAAGAGTGCTCCCCCCACTCCTTCTGATCTGTTGGCCGTGAAGATAGAAGTTGGAAAAGAGCAGGCTGCTGGAAAGAAGACAAGCGTCACGCGCAAGCTGACAGTCCAGAATGATTCAGATGAAACTCAGTCTGCCTCCACTACTTCATCCCCAGCCAAACCTCCTCCAAAGAAACCACGAACCCAAATCATCAAGCCACTATCTACTTTAAATCCTAAACCCATATCCATCTTTCCTTCAACCAAAGCCACCACTGCAACCCAAGCTCCACCCCCAAAATCCCAAGCTCCACCGCAACCATTCAAAGCCCAAATATCCAAAGCTCCACCCACTGCACCCAAGGTCATCATCTGAGTTCCCTCCAATATCCCTATTGTCAAGGGAATTGTCATTATGGAACTGGGTGACTACACTCAATCAGGGATTAAGCCCTCGTCTAACGTTGGAAAGGGCAAAGCTGTAATGACTGAGCTTATATCTTCCAAGCCCAAATCAGCTGCTCAAACAATCATTGATATCGCCATGGAAGATGTAGAAGACAAAGTCCAGGAGCTGACTGTCGTATTCGATGAATGGGTCGAATACAGAGCGGTCAATCACTTCAATCTGTTCTTTGGCAAGCTCAAGCGGCTACATAAGATGGAGCAAGAAGTCCTGAAAGATACAGAAACTGATGATGTCCGAATTGCAGTACATCGCAAGGAGCTGTTTCAGGCAAACCACAGACTAAGGCTAGCAAATCTGCTTATCCAAGCCAAAAAGGTGAATTTTGATGCCACCAGCCCGACTGCCAAGGATGACGGTGCGGTCATAGCTCAGTTGGAGATGGACATTCTCAATCTCCACATGGTTGTTCGCATACATTGTTAGAGGCTCAAAATCTCTACTCCGGTTCCCAGTCCAAATCATCCAACAGCAAGCAAGACTGTGGCAGAGCCAAGCTCTGAGCCACCTACTTCCGAGACAGCGGAGCAGCCACTACTTAACACTCCGTCTGCTGCAGAGACTGAGGCGATGGACGTATTGCTGGTATCTCCTACCACCTCCATGCCGTTTGTGTCCTCGGTCTCAGATGTTCAGATCAGCACGCTAGATGCACCTCCGACAGTTGTCTCACCAGATCATGTCGATCCGGATCTAGTTGTGTCAAATGTAGTTGCAGCTCTACAGGTTGAGGAGCCTACTAGACCTATCACTCCTCCAGATCAGTCTGCTACAGATTTGGCATTTCTGCAAGAATTTTCTACGGATTTGGTTGAATTCATCCGGTCCGATATTCGCCAATCTGTTGATTCTACCATTGTACAGGTTGAAGCAGACATTGAATTGACTGCGTCACCTGCTGATCACTCCCCAGACCACCCCGCTGATGATGCTTCATCACTAGTCAAGTCCCTTCACGAACGCTCTGAAAACTGTCTCTTTCTCTCTCAACGAGTAAGAGACGTTCATAAAAGCCAGAGGACTACGCATTTGGACTTTGAATCTTTCAAAGACAAGATGACGGCGAGCATCAACGGTATTCAGCGTGGACTGAATGATCTGTTCTCTCAGCAAGCATCATATAAGAACAGCCTGAGAAAAAAACAGATCAAGCTGGCTACCGAAGTTAAAACTACAGTTGTTAAATCCTTCCTTGCTCAAGACACTCGCCTAGATGCTATTTGCGCTCAGCTTACGCAGATCGTAGATTTCCTTCAGGAGATTGCTGCTGACAAAAAGGGGGAAAAGAAGAAGGAACTCAAGCCAGCTCAGCAGTCCTCGGCAGCGAAGAAATAAATGTCTGTCTGAATTATGACATGTAAATGTATTCATCAGACATATGAATAAAATCAAAGTCTTTTAATCGACTATCTGAGTCTTAATCATTTATTTTGAATAATTCATTTATTTTGAACAAAAAGGCTTAAATCGATCTGAACTACAACTTCCAATGTTCATTTATTTTGAACAAGAAGACTTAATCGATCTGAAAGGATATTCTTCAAAGAATTAAAAGACTTTATAAGAGGATTTAGAAGCTAGGTTTTGTCATCATCAAAAAGGGTGAATTTGTTAGTTCCGGGTTTTAAAGATGACAAAATAGACTAGACCGATCGAGCCATGATAAATCAGATCAGACTGACATAGTCAATCTCAAAACAAAACGGATCGATGCAAACCAGTCTGACCAGATCGAAGCACAAACCAGCTCAATAAAGATCAGATCAGAGTAGTCGAGGTTTAGTAAGCATCGTCCTTCAGTCCGAATAATCAACGGTTATTTATTGAAGCATTTAATGATGCATTTAATGCTGAAAAAGACCAAGGACTGAAGATTACCTCAAATGGTAAATAGACAAAGGAGAGTCTATCTGACAAGCACCAAAGAACATACAAGAAGGGAAAGTTCCTAAAGAAGAAGACTGAAACTTGTTCAGACATTGACCAAAGAGAAGAGTTGCACAGAAAAAGAAATATTATCGTTGGTACAAACGACTATATAAGGACGCAACTAAAATGCTCGGTCCAAGATTTTCACTGATCAATCAAGAGACAAAAAACGACACAAGCTTACAAGTCAAAACATTCATTCTTGAGCAGAACCATCGCAGAAAGATTTTCACCTTACCAGTCTGCTCAAAGTATATAAAGCACATCTCATTGTAATATTTGATCATCTAAAGGATCAATTGTGCGTAGAATAATTCACTCTATCTTGTGTATTTGTGCTGTAATAGAAGAGTGAGATTCAATTGTAACTATCAGACGGATTGTGTCTGGACAGATTGAGAGACTATGAATTTCAGTCTAGTAGTGGGATAAATCCAGCTGAATCAGGGTTGTACAAGTAGTTGTATTACTCGAAGTCTTCTAGTGAATCCTTCCTTGATTGGAAGAAGGGGAGACGTAGAAGGATTTGCCTTCGAACTTCCAGAAACATATCTTGTCTATTTACATTCCGAATTGCCTTGCATTTCATAAACCATCAACCGTTTTTACTAGCTAAGAACAGACCGTTTCCACAATTTCATTTCAGTGGTCTGTTCTGCTTCAGTATTGATTAAGAAACAGATTTCATTCACTAACCTGAGTGAAATCAATAAGGATTAATTTTTAGAGGAGTGTTCATTCACCCCCCCCCCCCCTCTCTAAACACTCCTATCTGATCCTAACAAGTGGTATCAGAGCAGGTCTTCTTAATCATTAAAGAAACTTGGACTGATGGCATCCTTCAACAAGATTCCCATGTTTTCAAAAGAAGAATATGACGATTGGAGAATCAGAATGCAAGCTCACCTGGCAGCACAAGATCACGATATGTGGTACGTCATTACAGACGGACCAATGAAAATATAAAAGTGAATCCTGCACTAGGAGGATTAAGTGGCGAACCTCAAATGATTGAGAAAGAAAGGGCTACCTTGACAAATGAAGAAAGAAAGAAAGTCAATCTAGACAACGTAGCCAAGGACATCTTGTTCAAGACGTTGGACAAGAACATGTTCAGCAAGATTAAGATGTGCTCCACTGCCAAAGAAATTTGGGAGAAGATTGCACAGCTATGTGAAGGGAACGACCAGACAAAGGAAAACAAGCTGACTGTAGCTCTACAAAAATTTGAGAGCATAAAGATGAAGCTTGGAGAAACTCTAAACGAGTTTGATGAAAGAGTTACTGGCATCATAAATTGTCATGCCTTGATATGACGTATACATGTGTGTTATGATTATGGCGTAATTATGAAGAATTACGGTATGATGTGGCCTCGGGTTTGGGTTGATCCGAGCATGAGTAATGCCATGCATGAATGAAATGTAGTTGAACAGTAATAAAATGACTATGTATATGTGAGCAATCAAAGATGGTGAGTTAATAACATAGACATGTAGTAGGGACTTAACAATGTTATGTTATAGTGAACAAGAGACAAAATGCATCACATAATTGGAATTTACATTTGACATGAATTTGAGAGAAATCTACACTTGCATTTGAGTTGAAGTGGAAGAGTAGATATAACATGTTAAATCAGATGGATAAACACACAACACACCATAACTCACCCACAAATTCTCTACACAAGCTCCTCTCAAAACCCCTTTCTTGCTCTTGTTTCTTTTTCTTGGATTAGAACTTGGAATCAAGGAAACTTGTTGCAACTTAGAAATTGGCTTTGTGTGGTAAGGATTATGTGCTTTATGTATTTGTTTTATGTTAGTGATGTTGGTAAAAGATGAATTGGGGTTGAGGAGTATCATGTAATACTTTAATCCATTTATGCATAATAGAAAGAAAGAATTGAGTTGTAATGATATGGAAACATGTTTCAATGAAGGTATAACATCCAAATATCATGTTTGAATGTTGATTTTTGAGTTGTAGGAGATACACCATGAGGATAAGCTCAAATCGCCATGTTCTGAATTATCTGAACATTGACGATCGATCGTGAGCCCTATGGCGATCGATCGCCGAGAACAGAGAAAATATAAGGCGGTGAAAACATATGGCGATCGATCGGTGGAAATGTGGCGATCGATCGCGAAGAAACAGAACACTTTGGCGATCGATCGCGAGATAGTGGCGATCGATCACGATGGAACAGGATAGTATGGCGATCGATCGGTGAAATGTGGCGATCGATCGCCAGGGTCAAGATTTTGAAAAATGTTATATTTTGTAGATTTTGATTTTGATGCCTATGATAATATGATACATTATTGGTATTGTTGTAGCATCATCACAGGGGACTGGACAACGAGGCAATTAGACATTGACGCCTAATTTATATCGTTTGTGTCGCAGAACAGGTACGTTTTGACGTACGAGTATATGATATTGTTGTGATGATGATGTGAGCATGGTATCATATGATTAGTGACATCATATGCATGTGCATTCATGATATTATATTGTTGAGATGGATGCCACGATAGATGTGTAGCATATGCTTTGGCTGAGATTGGTGCCACGAGAGATATGCCAGTGTTGTGCATATGCTTTGGCTGTGATTATTGCCACGATAGGTATGCTACATATGCTTTGGCATGAGAGATATACGCCGGTTTGGTATATGCTCTGGCTGTTATAACATGTTAGGACGGTACTATGATATGTGCTGCTAATATGAAGATGTGAGAGGGTTCCACTGACATATTGAGCTGAGATAGACATATCATATTGGTCTGGTTATAACAGGATGAGGAATGAGACATGTCATGACATATTGCATTTGATGATGCATGATACAGGACAATCACATTTGATGTTTATAGTGCTTTATCGTTTATGTTTTGTATTGATATCACACTGGGATGATTATTTATCTATACTCATGTTGTGTGATTGTTTCTGTAGGAACTCATAGACGTGGGAGGACGGAATTGTGAGATTTATTCCGCTGCGAGCTGAACCACTGCTTAGGAGTTGTATTAGTCTAGGTTGTTTTACAGTACATATGATGTATATTATTACAGGATTTTGGTACTACTGTATCAACCTACATAGTAGAACTCTTAATCAGTATATGATTTACTTAATTCCTACTCACATATGTATAATGAACTAATACTTAATGGATTAAGTAACGAGGACCCCACATAAATGAACTGAACGGTCTGGGCAAGGACTATTCCAACAGAAAGATTGCTCTGAAGGTGATGAGAACATTGCCAAAGGAATGGGATGTCAAGACGATTGCCATGAGGGAGTCTAAAGATCTGAACAAGGTCGAACTCCATGATTTGTTCGCTGATCACCAGAGATGAAGCAGAGCCATCCACCTCTCAGCCAAACAAGGCACTTGCAGCCATTCCAGACCAGTCCACCCCTTCAACAGACCAGTCTATCGAACAGATAAGTAATAATGCTATGTCATTATTCATCAAAAAATTTGGTAAATTCATGTCTAAGAATAAAAGGAATTTTAAGCCTTCTCATCAGTATAAATCAATAAAAGATGATGCTGTTAACGATCAGGCTTGCTACAATTGTGGTAAGAACGGACATTTTATTGCAGATTACACAAGACCGAAGAAAGATGAAAGAAAAGAAAGGCATCGTGATGATAAGAAAAAGAAGCATTACAAAGATCGTAAGAGTCATCACGGAAAGGCCCAAAAGGTTCTGGTAGCAGAGGAAGGTAACAGCAAGTGGGCTCAGACAGACTCAGAATCAGAGAGCTCAGATTGCTCTTCAAGTGAAAGCGAGTCGAAGAAACGAGTCAGAAATATGAGGTATTCGACTTTGACTCAAATGAATTCACACGAGAAGAGCTTATGTCTGCACTACAAGACATGGCTAATGATTACAGAATATTAGCTGAATCGATTGAGAAAACTAAAGCTGAAGCCAAAGATCAAACAGACAAGCATATCAAACCAAGCTGTTCTGAGCTAGGTGAATGCAACAGTTTGAAGATCGAGCTAGATAAACTGAAAATCTCTTACGAACAGCTCCATGAAGAAAATGAGAGAATTAGCACACAAAATGCTAAACTTTCTCACATTTTCAAAACATGGACAAAATCAAGAGCCTCATTGGAAGAGTTTCAAGAGGTACAAAGAAGTGTCGTGGACATCACTGGCATAGGATTTGGCACCAATGAAAGCACAAAAGATGAATCTGAGTTGTTGCTGAAAAAGAACAAAATCAAACAAATGACATTTGTTAGATCCAGCACAATATATGAATCTGAAGTGCCTACAATTCAAACGGGAACCTTCTTCAAGGATCAAGGTTTGAGAAAGGGCATTGGGTACGTTAACCAAGCCAAGGAAAAGGCACCAGCAAGCTTTGTGTCTATCAGACCAAACCCAAAGGTGCAAAATCTAAGGCAAGGAAGACCACCCAACTACCACAACTCACAACCGGTTCAACGAAGATATAGGTTGCCTAATAGGAATCAAAGGCCTCCATATCACACACATTATCACACACAACACCAAAACAGATCAGCACACACCACACCAGACACGCACAAGCCAATAAAGCTGATTCATGAGTGGGTTCCCAAAGGGCTAATCCGTTCCGGACCCAAGTAGGATTGGGTACCAACAGTAATTTTGTTTGATGACAGGTACTGCAGAAGCAAGTGTCTGACTGGTACTTGGACAGCGGATGTTCTCGACATATGACGGGAATCATCGAGCTGCTGTCTGAAATCACAGAATGCACTGGTCCTAAGATTACTTTCGGAGATAACTCAAAGGGTAAGACCGTGGGAAAGGGTAAGATTGTCCATGTTAACATTATTATCAATGATGTGCTCTTAGTTGAAAATTTATGCTATAATCTGATTAGCATAAGTCAATTATGTTATAATGGTTATGCTGTAGAATTTCATAAACACACTTGCACTGTCAAATCATCAGATGGTATAACCATGCTTGTAGGAATCAGAAATGGGAATACTTATAAGATTAATCGGAATTATGTTAAAACTGATAATCCTACCTGCTTCATTGCGAATAATGATAATAAACACTAGCTATGGCATAAACACTTGAATCATCTTAACTTCAAGACTATTTCTAGCCTGTGTAAACATGATTTAGTTATCGGTCTGCCCAAGATCGACTTTGCTAAGGATAAGATCTGTGAAGCTTGCCAAATGGGCAAACAGATCAGACCATCCTTCAAGAACAAGAATGCCAAATCCTCCTCACGTTGCTTAGAATTATTAATTCACTCTATCTTGTGTATTTGTGCTGTAATAGAAGAGTGAGATTCATTTGTAACTGTCAGACGGATTGTGTCTGAACAAATTGAGAGACTAGGAGTTTCAGTCTGGTAGTGGGGTAAATCCAGCTGAATCGGGGTTGTACACGTTGTTGTATTACTCAAAGTCTTCTAGTGAATCCTTCCTTGATTGGAAGAAGGGGAGACGTAGAAGGATTTGCCTTCGAACTTCCAGAAACATATCTTGTCTAATTCCGCATTGCTTTGCATTTCATAAACCATCAACCGTTCTTACTGGCTAAGAACAGACCATTTTCGCATTTTCATTTCAGTGGTCTGTTCTGCTTCAATATTGATTAAGAAACGGATTTCATTCACTAACCTGAGTGAAATCAATTTTAGAGGAGTGTTCATTCACCCCCCCCCCCCCCCCCCCCCCCCAAACACTCCCATCCGATCCTAACACTTTTGGTTGAAAATCTATGCTATAACTTGATCAACATCAGTCAACTCTGTACAATGGTCACTCGGTAGAATTCAACCAGCACACATGTACAATCAGATCTATCAATGGCAGTACAATGCTTGTAGGAAGAAGGCATGAGAACACATATAAGATTGACTGGAACATTAACCAGTCTGCCTCTTCTACTTGCTTTGCTGCATTGAATATTTTTGAAAACTGGCTTTGGCACAGGCGATTGAGTCACTTAAATTTTAAAATTATTGCCAGTCTACGTAAGCTTTATCTAGTCATTGGACTGCCCCAAATAGAGTTCTCAAAAGACAAGATCTGCTCAGCATGCCAACTTGGTAAGCAAATCAGATCCTCTTTTAAGAACAAAGGGAGTAAATCTTCTTCTCGGTACCTAGAGTTGCTGCAATGGATCTTTTCGGTCCTATACCAGTAACAAGTCTAGGGGGAATGAAGTATACCCTGGTATTAATAGACGATTACTCTCGTTTTATGTGGGTCTTGTTTCTAAGTGGCAAAGATCAGGCTACTCCAAAGCTGATCAAACTACTGAAAAGACTCAAAATGAGAAATCGTGTGGGATAGATAAAATTCGTAGTGATAAAGGTACCGAATTTACCAATCAATCACTCGAATCATATCTAGATGACCTTGGTATCAAACATGAATACTCTGCTGCAAGAACTCCACAGCAAAATGGAGTTGCTGAGCGTAGGAACCGTACTTTGAAAGAAGCTGCACGAACTATGCTTGCAGAATCAGATATTTCGCAGAGATTTTGGGCAGAAGCTGTCAACACAACATGTTATACGCAGAACATATCGATGATTAATAAACGAGCAAATAAAACCCCTTATGAGATCTGGAATGGCAGTAATCCAAATATTTCTTATTTCCATGTGTTTGGTTGCAAATGTTTTATTCACAACCATGGAAAGACTCATCTCACCGATTTTGATGCTAAATCTGATGCTGGAATATTTCTTGGATATTCTACAGTTAGTAAAGCATTCAGAGTATTTAATAATAGAACACTTACTGTAGAAGAATCTGTGCATGTAAAATTTGATGAATCTGCTAATTGTACTGAATCTGATCTACAAATCAACAACTTGAGCAATCGACTGGAAAACACTTATATTGATGAAAATATTGATGATGAGATAGATTACAGAAGCAAGATTGACTGCACTTTGGAACCAGAAGTTCCGGAAGCACAAGCAGAAGAGTCTGCTGGTCCACAAGCACTGCACCCAGCTGACAATGACACTACTATGCACACCCCTGCTGCAGTAGATGGAACACACAAAAAGGATGAATCAATCAAATATTCTGAGCTACCCACTCATATTCACCCAAATGAAGAAATCAATCCTCTTGGACCTCCGCTTCGGTGGATGAAGGATCATCCTCCCGGGTAGGTCATAGGTAACCCTGTTGCTCCTCTACGCACCAGAGGAGAGATGATTAATGAATTCCTTCATACTGCATTTATATCTCACATAGAACCCAAAAAGATTGATGATGCCATGTTAGACCCAAGCTGGGTAGATGCAATGCAGGAAGAACTTAATCAATTTGAGCAAAACAAAGTATGGCACTTAGTACCACGACCACCGCATCACACTATAATAGTTACCCAATGGGTATTTCGAAATAAATTAGACGAAAATGGTGTTGTCATCAGGAATAAAGCAAGATTAGTTGCACATGGCTACAGATAGGAAGAAGGCATTGATTTCGATGAAACCTTTGCTCCTGTAGATCGATTAGAAGCAATTCACATATTTCTTGCATTTTCTGCATTTAAAGACTTTAAAGTCTATAAGATGGATGTTAAGAGTGCGTTTCTTAACGGCAAACTTCAGGAAAAATTTTATGTTGAGCAACCTCCTGGATTTGAAAGCCATCAGCAGCCTTCGTCTGTTTTTCGACTAAACAAAGCTTTGTATGGTTTAAAGCAAGTTCATGCGCATGGTATGAAACGTTGTCAAAATATTTGCTTGAGCACAACTTTACCATTGGCACGGTGGACAAGACTCTGTTCAAATTCACAAAGGGTGACCATACTCTGCTAGTTCAAATTTATGTTGATGACATTATTTTTGGTAGTACTAACTCAAAACTTTGCGAAAGATTTTCAAAAATAATGCATGATCAGTTTGAGATGAGCATGATTGGAGAATTATCATTTTTCTTAGGATTGCAAGTCAAGTAATCCAGTGAGGGAATTCTGATAACTCAGTCTAAATATACCAAAGAACTGCTGAAGAAGTATGGGATGAGTACAAGTTCAGCAGCTGCCACTCCAATGAGCTCATCTGCCAAACTCGGCTTGGATAATTCAGGCATACCAGTAGGAGTAACAATGTATCACGGTATTATCGGATCCTTACTTTACTTGGCATCCAGCCGACCAGACATAATGTTTGCGGTCTGTATGTGTGCTCGTTTCCAAGCAAATCCCAAGCAATCACACTTCACCGCTGTCAAAAGGATTCTCAAATATCTAAAAGGCACAGAAGATGTTGGTCTCTGGTATCCAAGAGATTCAACGTTTAATCTGATTGGATATTCAGATGCTGACTACGCATGATGCAAAATTGATAGAAAAAGTACCAGTGGATATTGTCAATTTCTCGAAGATAGATTAATCTCATGGGGTTGCAAGAAGCAGACATCCATTGCAACGTCTACTGCAGAGGCAGAATACCTTGCTGCTGGAAGCTGCTGTGCTCAACTACTATGGATTCAACAACAACTGCGAGACTATGGAATTGAATCCACTGAGGCACCAATCTTTTGTGATAATACATCTGCCATAGCTATCACGTACAACCCTGTTCTTCATACTCGCACCAAGCATATTGACATGAATCATCATTTCATTAGAGATCACATTATGAAGAAAGAGATTCGGCTAGAGTACATATCCACCGAACAACAAGTGGCAAATACCTTCACAAAACCCCTACATGACGCTAAGTTCTCCTACTTTCGGAATATTCTTTGCTTAATTGAAATAACCCCTTGATTGTGATTATTTATGTATGATAAATTCAGGGGGGAATTAATTAGTAGAAACTGCATGTACTTAGTGGGAATTTTTAGTTAAAGAAACTTTTTTCTCAAAGGTCTATCGAAGCTTAGCTGGTAAAACAATAGTCTGCTGCAGTAGATGCTACCTTACCAGTAGGACTCTACGTACCAGTAGACTTTACCACATATGCCTTGCTGACAATAACATTCGATAACTACTAACATACTGGAACGTCGGAATTCAAATTTAATGTTATACAAAAAAATAAATTATTTCAATCCCGCCCAAATCCTGTCCTTTTATATGTATTTTTTAAATTTTAAATCGGTAGATGAACGCCATGTATCCATGTGTCAGCTCATCTACAGTACGACGTTACATCTACTCTCTTTAACCGTATCATCCTTATTTTCCCTTACTTGTATCTCTTCCAAACTTACCGCGCTTACTTTCTCTCAAGAAATTTTTACTCTTTAGGTCATCTGATTCTCAGTATCTACGCTAAAATGACAAAGATTACCCAGCCCAGCTTTGTCACTAACGCTATCCATGTGGGATTTCACTCGATTTCCACCATCTCTGATGAAGACATCAAAGAAGTTTTTCACAAGCTGGATACCTGTGGACTCCTGGTTATACTCAGTCAGGCTCCTACATTCTGTAAAGAAGCCCTCCAAGAATTCTTCGCACATTCTGTAAAGAAGCCCTCCAAGAATTCTTCGCCACTGCAAAAATTGTGGATAACTCAGTGGTGGTCTCCATCTCTGGCCAGCTTATCACCATTACTCAACTGGACTTTGCCACCCACCTATGTCTTCCTTCAACAGGACCCACTGACTTCTCAACCATTTCAATGGCTACTCGAGAAGAAATGCGCACTATTTTCTCAGACTATGATGATCGTCTGCGACGTCCTCCTTTTAAAAAGATTTTAATGAAGAGTCATTTCCGCCAACTTGCTGATGTCATCTCCAAAGGTCTACTGTGCAAATCCGGATCATTTGATGTCATCACCCTAGAGAAGTTTGAGGTTATGAGTGCCATTGTCAAAGGGCTAGATGTCAACTGGTCAGTCATCTTATTTCAGGTTCTTACTGGGCTAGTGACATCAGGGAAGGGTCAATCTGGCTTTGCTCTTCCTCTCAGCCGCATGTTTGACAGTAAACACATTCAGGCGGGGGCTTTATCCACTCTTTATCCAGGGAAGCTTGTCACAGCCAAATATCTTCAGCTTCACTGACAACGAGTTGGTCGAGAAGTTGCTCCGATCAAGCGGCGGACAACTCAAGTAGTGAGGATTCTGACCAGACGATATCCGAATCTGCTGAGTCATCACCACCTCCCCCTCACTAAAAAGCCAAGAACCAGAAAAGGGACTTCTACTATCCTCAAGCAGCAAGTTACTGCTGATACTTCGACTGCTGCTGATACTATCTCTACTGCAGTTTCAGTGGCGGTTACCACAACTTCTAGGGAGATCAGTCCCGACAATCCTCCACCAGAGGAACCAATTGCATCAGCTGCCTCCTTGGCCATGGTACTCACCGTACCAACCGCTCCTTCTGACCACTCCACCAACCTATTGAGTTCTCACCAAGGACCCAGCTCTATCAGCTTCTGATAGCCAAAGTCTCTCTGTCCTTATTGTCACCTTAAGGACACTTCCACCAGAAAGGGCAAAGCGATTATGGAACCAGTGTCTACTCTAGTCGCGTTTGAAATACAAATGGTTATGGCTGAAGTAGAAGCCAAGATGCAACCACAACTTGCGATATTTGATAGATGGGTGGAGGCTTGTCTCAAAATTCGCTTCGATGATTTCTCTCTCATTCTCAAACAGGCACGACTTGATGAGAACCTCATCCTTGCCTACCTTCAGCTAAATGACACAGAGAAGAGTCTGAAGCTTCGTGATGTCTTCTGCATGATGAACTATGTGGGAGAACTTCAAGCTCTCGTTCACTCGAGGCTCTAGGAGTTTAACGTTGACTCTGGCACAACCAATCATGATAGGGCTGTACTCAATGCCTTAGGACCCAAGCTTGAAATGGCTAAGACTGCTCTTCATGATCTCAGAATCCTAAGAGGTCTACACTCTCACTCCTACTGACTTGGACATAGTTCCTACCGCCCCTGTTGCAGTCTCTGCGGTAGATCTTACTCTTACCGCTCCTACCCCTGAACCTCTTATCACCTCTGCCCCAGGTTCTTTCAGTGATCAACCTCTACAAGTGCTGGATGTTGATCCAATCAATGTCGACACTGTCATTCAGACTGTGGTTCATCAAGTTACCGTCTCCTCAGACAATGATGAACCTAGCGAGTCTTCACCAAATTCTGCTGACCAGACTCAATCCGCTGCAGCTGAGCTGGAGATCGCTGCTACTGGCATAGATATCATCGGTCCAATCATGTCTGCCGCACCATCCTCTGTAGCTGCTTCATCTACTATTTTGCCCTCTGCTGCAAGAATTGTTGGTCCTCCCGGTGCCGTCACCATAAATGCTGAAACTTAAACGGATGCCTTGGATCAATCCTTGGAAAATGATCCTCCTTAGGACTTCTTCAACTTTCCTACTCACATTCCTCTTGAAGGGCCTCCAAGTATTGCCGATCAATTGGTGCATCTATCCAATGTTATCTCCAAGCTGGCCAGTGATGTAAACAAACTGAAACAAGAAGAACGCACTGCTAGTCTTATCATTGGGAGTCACCAGCAGCATACTGACTCACAGTTTCAGCAGGTTTATCGTGACCTAAGCCATCTGACGACTACCGTAAACCGGCTCCAAAGTTTTGTTGTGGATACTTTTGCTGACTCTTTCTCCTGGAGAGGGCAAGCCCGTCTTCAGATTAACCAGCACAGTGAATCTCTTCATACTGCTTCCTCCCTAGCACTTGAAGACAAAATTGAGGATGCAAAGAAAGCAATGTCCGATCAGCTAGCTAATATGCAGGTGGCTTTTGCTTCATAAATACAGGACTTGAGCAGCAGTCTCCCCGCTGTTCCTCACTCCACTAGACGCCTACCGGAGCCCAGCAGACCTGCTCTCTGGCACCGACGAGAACCGGATCCAGTACAACGATCATCTGCTGCTGCTGAAGAGTCAAGTCGGTCACGACCTCCTTCCCAGCCACGATCCCACAGTCCACGACAACCTCCTGCTGACACACCCTCTTCCACCCGTGACTACTCCAAGCATTGGTTAGGGAGAAAACAATAACATTTTCTTTGTCTTCTTTTGTTAACTCTTATCTGTTTATTATAAATCTTCATGATTCTGTCATTTCTTATCTATCTTTATCTGCACTACTTTACACATGACATGACATCTCATACCGCAACTTGCTAATTTTTCCCTATAAATAGCATGCTTTTTGTTAGGATCGGAGGCGTGTTTAGAAGGGGGGTTGAATAAACACTGCCCTCAAATTCTGATCTTCGACTAATTACTGCAAACTGTTAAGTGATGCAGTAGCTTCTCAATCAATTAAGCAAGTCAGTAGACACTAAGTGAAGTGCGGAAAACGTCTGCTGTACTTGTGAGTTAACTAAAGCAAACAATAAAAGACAAGTAAAGAACACAAGGATTGTTTCTGGAAGTTCGAAGCACAACGCTTCTACGTCTCCCCTTCTTCCTTTGCAGGAAGGATACACTAGAAGACTTTGGTTTACACTTTACAGTATACAACCTCCTTAGGCTTTCACACAGCTATGCCTAAACTCCTAGCAACACAATGTATATGATTTGTTTACAAAGTAAACTATCTAACACTCCTTTGAATGACTTTTACACTTGTAAGCTTTGAGCGTTTTTGAATGATCTTTGAGCAGTACACCAGTTTAATTTGATCTTTTATATATCAGTAGGTGTTCCTTGCTCTGGCTGAATCTACAGATAATTATCACTTGATAAATTTCTCTGTTTGAATGTATAGAATATTCGATTGGCAGTGGATTCAACTTTTTCTTCATTCATTCAGCATCTGTATTTATAGACTTCATTTCCAACGGTAAACTTTCTTGGTATGGAAGGTTCAGCGTAGAATCTGTTTTCTTCTCTATTTTATTTTCCTTCCATTTTTATTCAGCAACGGCTCTTTCAATCTGACGGAATTGATGGCGATGATTTTGTAGTGCTTGTAGCTCTGCTGTACCTTTGTAAAATGGAATTGTACTCTCGCTGCTGGATTTACTTCTACTGGTTTTGTAACTTCAGTATCCAGTCGTACTTTTTAGCTTAGTAGATGTTGGTTAGACTTGATGAAAGACTTCATGCAGTAGATGTTTTTATCCAGTGAGTATCTCAGTCCGGTAGATGTCTTCATCCGGTAGGTGTCTTCATCCGGTAGATGTCTTCATCCGGTGGATGTCTTTACCCGGTGGATGTCTTCACCCGGTGGATGTCTTCATTCAGTGGATATCTTCACCCGGTGGATGTCTTTATCCGGTGGATGTCTTTATCCGGTAGGTGTCTGTAATCACCAAAACTTAGGAATCGTTTCCCAACAATTTCCCCCTTTTTGGTGATGACAAAACTAAGCAATAATCGGTGAATCCTGAAAAGACTTGAAGACATAATGAAAAGGAAATTTTCATTTGTTATAAATATAAGCATATTACAAGTTGTAATCAAACTGGACAATTGAGAGAGATTCATCTTTATTTAAGATGAATTCTGATAACTGGGTAAAACTTAAGACAAATCTATTTTTTACAGATTATAGCTGATACATGACAAATTTTTAAACAAGCAATGTAGACCGGAGAGCTTCGATCCACCTAATTTCAGAGATGAAGAGCTCGATCCACCTTGTTTCAGAGAGGAAGTCGGGAAGAGTCAAATGTATATTCATCTGGCCTCCATGGTTTATGGATTCACCTAATGAAAATACTCTATCTCTGTTGAGAGTACTATATCTCTTTCTTCCCCCTTTTTGTCATCAGCACCCAGATAACTCCCGACTGCAGTTCCTGACTGATGATGAGCATCAGAGCAGGATCCAAACGCTGAAGCTTAACGGAGCTGGGTTAGATAAGTAATCAACCCATGAGGGGTTGATTTAGATAAGTAATAAACCCATGATCATACGTAATTTCGTAGATAAAACCAAGGAATTTTCAAAGCATAGAATGTGAAAAGAAACATGATGAGTGAATGTGTGTTGTGTAAAAAAGAAGACACTCTATTTATAGAAGAATTTCAATAAGTGTGAACACAAAAAAAAAAACGTTACGATAAACATGGAGAAAATTTAATGAAAACAGTAAAAAGATAAGAGTAATTAATAGGGGAGCAGAAAATGATACTATTTACGCCCAAACCAATGTTTGGAATAGTCGCGCTTTTCAGGAGTCGGTTGGCGCGGACTTCGAGACCTTGGCTGGGAGGCGGATCTGGAGTGATGTCCACCTTCAGGGGCAGCAGGTGCGCGCTGAGCTGGACCTGATTCTCT
Organism: Haberlea rhodopensis; assembly: GCA_907163345.1. Lineage (NCBI taxonomy): Eukaryota > Viridiplantae > Streptophyta > Magnoliopsida > Lamiales > Gesneriaceae > Haberlea > Haberlea rhodopensis. Next base: position 171,589 of record CAJQUN010000739.1, on the reverse strand, counting down.
TCTTGGTGGGGAAGCAGATGCAGTGGACTTGGACTGGTAGTGAATAGGCTTTGGAAAGCTAGCACTTAAATCCTGAAGCTGTGAGGCAAAGGCCTCCTGCATAGTAGCCAGCTGCTCAGATAAAAGCTTCTTGGTGTCTTCAATTTTCTCCTCCAAGGCAAGTGTAGGGGCAGCATGGAGAGAGTCATTCTGCTGCTTCAACTGGAGATTAGTTTGGGCTATCCTCGAGAATACATCGGCAAAGGCATCAAGAACGAATTGATGATTTCTGTCAACAGCAGTTTGAAGTCTGTCGAGGTCTCGATTTATACGCCCAAACTGATGATCTGTATGAAGCTGATGACTATCAATAGCATTGCTGGCATTGCGTTCTTCAGACTTGAGTTTATTAATCTCACTGGCCAGCCCAGAGATCAATGTTGTCATATGGCCAAGTTGTACTATTAGATCGGAGGGGCCTTCAATGGACAGAGGATCAGCAAAATAAAAAAAAAATCAGCAGAAGGTTCATTTCCTACTGATTGTTCCAATGCCTCAGGTGGAGTGGCAGCAGGTGCAGGATGCGAGCCAGTAAGAACACGTTGAGGGATGGTATGAGCATCAGCTGCAGTTGAGGACACGCAGCGTCCAGCGGAGGTAGCAGCTGGAGGAATTTGTGAGATTGAAGGGTGAAGTTCAGAAGTTGTTGGGTGAGCAGGAGGTTCAATTTGTGGGGAGAGTTGGGTGTCAGGGTGAGTCGGGGGTACCAGGGGTTCAACTTGATGGGTGATTGATAAGTGTGATTTTTACACTTAATTTGATATATGATTAGGGGTGTTTTTGTAGTGATTCCTAGAAAATATTACACGTTTTGGTATATATTTGTATATGTCAGGAATCTAGGTCCAAATGCATAAAAGTGGATGAAATGGGCTTAAAAATGCTGAAAAAGGACCAAACTGAGCAAATCTGGAAAAGCAGGGACCAAATCGCAAGATTGGAGATTTGAGGTCCGCGATCGATCGCCAATGACGAAGATCGATCGCCACCATCCAGAATGTTTCCGAGATCGATCGCCAAATGACGAAGATCGATCGCCAAACCCTGAAAAATCGAGATTTTGTTTCCTACTTGGTGATTTTGTGTCCAAACTTTGCAAAACTCCTCCACACTATTTATAGAAGATTTTCAGACGTTTTAGGGGGCTTTTGCACACATTTTCTGAGACCTAACAGCCTCTCCTCCATCCAAAGCACCACCACAAATCATTGAAGAGCAAGAGCAACGCAAGGAACGAAAGAACGGAGCGACGCACGGAGCGACATCCTCGTTATCTTAGTATTTCTGAACTTGATTATTTTTTAATTCATATTGTGATGTTAAATTTGTTTAAAGACATGTTTTTACATTATAATTTGATTATGGTTGTTGGCTAAAATATTTGTCAAGACATAGGGGATCCCATGTTTGAACCCTTGAGTTAATTAACGGTTTTGATTTAATTTCTATGATATTTGCGCATAATTTATGTTTTTAATGCTTGTAAAAGATTAGCTACCTTTTGCATGATATTGGTAATCATAATTGAATTGACCATAGGAGATTACGATACGACGTAGTAAATTAGGCCGTGGGCTTTAGGTTGAGACAGACCAAGTAAAATCTAGCACACGTGTGATAGCAATAGATTTACCAAAATCGAAGGCTAGTAGTTTTCACGAAGCGTTTTTCGGTATTAATCATTCAATAAAGACACGGGAGTGGTTTATTGTAGATTAATGCTAGACTTGTTATAACCGGACCAAGGTATAACGAATGAAATAGGAAAACTCGTCACCCTAGAACATAGAACTTTGAATCTTAATTAATAGACAACTTTTGGGGGATTACATGGGTGAACCGACGTCTTGATAATTCATTTGTAAATTCTCTTTAATCATCCATCACTGCTGTTTAGGTTAATTTTTGTGCTTAAGTCTATTTAGTTTGATAATCATTCCATAATCGTAGGTTAAATATAGAAATTCTAATCGAACGTGGTAATTACTACTAGTCCCTGTGGGTTCGACAACCTGTCCTTCATTTACTATACTAAAACTTGACAACCGTGCACTTGCGGTACAGAATCACTACACTCGAAAATACTGTTTAAAATAATAGCGATCAAGTTTTTGGCGCCGTTGCCGGGGACTAGTTTAAGTAATATCATACTAGATTAGTTGACTGTAATTTAGCCATTTTCTTTTTTTTTTTTTGTTTTTGATTTTTTTTCTTCTCTCTTTTCCTATCTACTATTCTACTATTGCCTTCTTTTTGGTTGGATTTTGTAGGTTATTACTCCCTAGTGCATGCTAAGGAGTGAACAACCGGCACTTGAGCCTTTTGACCCTGAAATTGAAAGAACTCTTCTTAGAAGACTAAGAAAAGTTCGAACAATGGCTGAAAACAACGCAGGAGGAGGTGGAAGAGATGAAAGACGGAATGAAGAGGTGCCTAATAGAAGATCCCTCATGGATTATGCTCATCCCTCGTTCCATGGGTCATTGTCTAGTATCACTAGACCAAGCATACAGGCGAACAACTTTGAAATCAAGCCTGCAATCATACAAATGATCCAGCACTCGGTGCAGTTTGGGGGGAGCGACCACTGATGATCCCAACACTCACATAGCGAATTTCGTGGAAATTTGCGACACCTTCAAGCATAATGGCGTCACTGATGAGGCCATCAGGTTACGACTGTTCCCTTTCTCTTTAAATAATAAAGCTAAATCTTGGTTGCATTCTTTGCCTATAGGATCAATTACCGCTTGGGATGGAATGGTGCAAGCTTTCATGTCAAAATACTTCCCACCATCAAAGACTGCTAAGATGCGAAATGATATCACTACATTTGCGCAACATGATCCTGAAACACTGTATGAAGCATGGGAGCGCTTCAAGGACTTACTGAGGAGATGCCCACACCATGGCCTTCCCATCTGGCTGCAGGTACAAACTTTCTATAACGGTTTATTTTTTGATAACTGTTCTATGATTGACGTAGCATCAGGAGGTACTGTGATGAGAAAGACGCCGGAGAAGGCCTATACACTGTTGGAGGAGATGGCTGCTAATAGCTGTCAATGGCAGTCCGAGAGGAACGTGCCAAAGAAGCAAGCTGGAGTTCATCAAGTGAGCGAAGTTACTGCGTTTGCCGCTCAAATTGAGGCATTGAACAAAAGACTAGATAGCATGAGCACGACAGGGATGAAAGCTCAAGGGATTACTTGTGACCTATGTGGAGGAAATCATCCGAGCGTTGAATGCCAAACAGGTAACCCATTCGTTCAGACTAATGAAGCTGTGCATTATGTAGGAAACCGGCCGCAAAACAACCCCTGCCCATATCCATACAATACGGAGTTGAGGTATCAACCGCAACCACCACCGGGTTATCTACCACAGCCGAGCATGGAGGAGCTATTGACCAAGTTCATATCCTCAACTGAAACCAGGATGAATAAACAAGATTCGTCTATCAAAAGCTTGGAGCTTCAAGTAGGGCAGTTGGCAACTATCTTGGCTGGGAGAGCAAAAGGAACTCTACCGAGTGACACAGAGAAGAATCCAAGGGAGCAAGCCAATGCCGCTACCCTAAGGTGTGGAAAAGAACTTGGTGATGAGAAGGAGACTGAAAAGATTGCTATTAAGCAAGAGGAGAAGGAGCAGCCACACAACAAGGGTAAGTTCACTAGAGACACTACACCTATCATACCACAAGAAAAGGTACACATTCCGCTCCCATTCCCTGCAGCAGTTAATAGGGCAAAGGTTGATTCAAACTTTGCCAAATTTTTAGACATGCTTAAGAATTTGCATATAGATATACCATTTATTGATGCCTTACGAGAAATGCCAAATTATGCTAAATTCGTAAAGAAGATGTTGTCTAAGAAGCAGAAATTGGGAGAGCACGAGACTGTCTTTTTGACTGAGGAATGTAGTGCTATTGTGCAAAAGAAACCGGCTACCAAGTTAAAAGATCCAGGGAGTTTCTCTATTCCTTGCACTATTGGGCCTATTTCTTCCATTAAATCATTATGTAATTTGGGTGCTAGTGTGAACTTAATGCCTTTGTCTGTTTTTAGGCGACTTGGACTGGGAGAGCCGAAGACCACAAGGGTGGTGTTGCAAATGGCGGACAAGTCTATCACCTACCCACTAGGAATCGTCGAGGATGTTCCAGTCAAGATAGATCAATTCACTTTCCCGGTGGATTTTCTAGTGTTGGATATTGAGGAGGACGCAAGTATGCCATTGATCTTGGGGCGCCCATTCCTAGCTACTGGAAGAGCTATTATCGATGTTGAAGAAGGGAAGTTGATCCTTCGTGTAGGAGAGGATCAAGTTACATTCAATATGTTCAAATCTTCAACACACGCACACAACGAGAATGATTATCTGAAAGTTAACATGATTGACACTTTGCTTGTTGATGTGATGCAAGGAACTAATGAGGTAGAAGTGGAGTCCGAGCTATAGCTAGAGCCTAAGGAAGGCAAGAGCCATGACATGGTCAAGACAAAAAAGGCTAAGAAGCTCAAGGAGAAAAGGACATTCATGAAGGGAGAGACAGTGCATTTGCATAAAGCGCCACCACCTCGCATTCTCCAAAGCAAGCGAAAGGCTTCATGGGTTGGACCATTCACTGTTACCAAGATATACCCGCATGGAGCCATTAAGGTAAGTGATCCTATTCTAGGCACTTATGTCGTTAATGATGAGAGGTTGAGGCATTACCCAGTTGATTACGGAGATTCATGCTCCACACACCATCAACCTTTGAGAAAATGTGGTGATAAGTCCAGCTTGGGACTATAAATCAAGAACTCTTTCTTAACCCTTTGCTTTGTTTTTGTTTATTTTGGTTTGGTTTGTTTTGTTTTTGTTTTTTTTTATTTTGGCGAGACTCCATGCGTGCTGTGACGTGTTCCAACACTATGCCCCATGAGCTGATGAGGAATTGGACAACGATCACTGACGATCGTTGTCAACGGTAAATGTTTTGTCCTATTTTCCGTGCCTAGTACATTGAGGACAATGCATGAATTAAGTTTGGGGGAGTGCATTACTGTGTCATGCTTCTTATTTGGAAACTGGATCGTATATTGAGCACCAACAAAAAATTTCTTGAAAATGAGTTCAATTAGTAAGATAATAATAAATCATAGTAGTGGTCTCAATTCCATGATGATATTAATCTCACTATGCATGTCAACTTGAGTTTTGATGATTGTAAGACTTGTTTGTGAATATCTTGTTTTGAGTAGCATGTCAAAGATGAGGAATATTTTAAGCACATTTGAGTCAAATCTTGTGAATTGCACTTGTAGTAGTGAAATTTTTTTTGTGAACTTAATGAATTGTTTTTGAGCATCTTAGAGTACCTTAGAAACTATTTGATGATGACACTTTGAGGCGAAATCTTATAGTTATAAACTCGACTTGGAAATGATCTAGGCGATCTTTGGACCGTTTGAGCCTTTCAAGCTTACCTGATATATATCCATCTATAGTGTCCCATTTTGAGCCTAATTGCAAAAGAATGGAGTATGTTTAACATACTATTAGCCCCCATTCAACATTTTTTTTTGGCAACTCATTATACCCACCTTTATGAGCTTAAATTGAAAAGAATTATCCTTACCCAAAGGGAGTATAATGATTCTCATTAGATGCACATAATTTGCTATATGTTGATGAGCTTATTGTTGAAAAAAATGATGAATGAGAAAACAAAAAGATGGATAAAGCCTTGAGAAAAAAAGTGACTAAATAAGACCCAAAGTGGCCAAGGCTAATAGAAAAAGAAGAAAAGTTCAAGTTGTGCTAAAAAAATTGAATTTTACATGATTATACTCTCTTCTTTGTGCTATCCTATCTTTTCTTTGAAGCCAACACCTAGGCCTAACACTACAAGCTTAAAAAGACCTATTGATCCAAGTGAGGGAGTGACTACATTAGTGGAGAAGTGTTTGAAAATAGGACTAATGGGTGCTCAACGATAATCTTACTTTTCATTGACTAGCATGATTTGATCTATGAAATTGCATGAAACTTGAAAGTGACAATAGCACACACGCACGTTCTGAGTTGGCGACGTGTTGCTTGATCTAAGAGAAAAACAACTTGTTAAACTTTCTGATTGATTCTTGTTCGTCTGTAAGTGAGATTTCTGAGTTACATGATTGACTGCGAAGTGGTTTACTTGAATCTTTAATATTGAACTCTACTGTTTGATTTTATTTCTTGCTCGAGACGATCAAGCTTAAGTTTGGGGGAGTTGATAAGTGTGATTTTTACACTTAATTTGATATATGATTAGGGGTGTTTTTGTAGTGATTCCTAGAAAATATTACACGTTTTGGTATATATTTGTATATGTCAGGAATCTAGGTCCAAATGCATAAAAGTGGATGAAATGGGCTTAAAAATGCTGAAAAAGGACCAAACTGAGCAAATCTGGAAAAGCAGGGACCAAATCGCAAGATTGGAGATTTGAGGTCCGCGATCGATCGCCAATGACGAAGATCGATCGCCACCATCCAGAATGTTTCCGAGATCGATCGCCAAATGACGAAGATCGATCGCCAAACCCTGAAAAATCGAGATTTTGTTTCCTACTTGGTGATTTTGTGTCCAAACTTTGCAAAACTCCTCCACACTATTTATAGAAGATTTTCAGACGTTTTAGGGGGCTTTTGCACACATTTTCTGAGACCTAACAGCCTCTCCTCCATCCAAAGCACCACCACAAATCATTGAAGAGCAAGAGCAACGCAAGGAACGAAAGAACGGAGCGACGCACGGAGCGACATCCTCGTTATCTTAGTATTTCTGAACTTGATTATTTTTTAATTCATATTGTGATGTTAAATTTGTTTAAAGACATGTTTTTACATTATAATTTGATTATGGTTGTTGGCTAAAATATTTGTCAAGACATAGGGGATCCCATGTTTGAACCCTTGAGTTAATTAACGGTTTTGATTTAATTTCTATGATATTTGCGCATAATTTATGTTTTTAATGCTTGTAAAAGATTAGCTACCTTTTGCATGATATTGGTAATCATAATTGAATTGACCATAGGAGATTACGATACGACGTAGTAAATTAGGCCGTGGGCTTTAGGTTGAGACAGACCAAGTAAAATCTAGCACACGTGTGATAGCAATAGATTTACCAAAATCGAAGGCTAGTAGTTTTCACGAAGCGTTTTTCGGTATTAATCATTCAATAAAGACACGGGAGTGGTTTATTGTAGATTAATGCTAGACTTGTTATAACCGGACCAAGGTATAACGAATGAAATAGGAAAACTCGTCACCCTAGAACATAGAACTTTGAATCTTAATTAATAGACAACTTTTGGGGGATTACATGGGTGAACCGACGTCTTGATAATTCATTTGTAAATTCTCTTTAATCATCCATCACTGCTGTTTAGGTTAATTTTTGTGCTTAAGTCTATTTAGTTTGATAATCATTCCATAATCGTAGGTTAAATATAGAAATTCTAATCGAACGTGGTAATTACTACTAGTCCCTGTGGGTTCGACAACCTGTCCTTCATTTACTATACTAAAACTTGACAACCGTGCACTTGCGGTACAGAATCGCTACACTCGAAAATACTGTTTAAAATAATAGCGATCAAGTTTTTGGCGCCGTTGCCGGGGACTAGTTTAAGTAATATCATACTAGATTAGTTGACTGTAATTTAGCCATTTTCTTTTTTTTTTTTGTTTTTGATTTTTTTTCTTCTCTCTTTTCCTATCTACTATTCTACTATTGCCTTCTTTTTGGTTGGATTTTGTAGGTTATTACTCCCTAGTGCATGCTAAGGAGTGAACAACCGGCACTTGAGCCTTTTGACCCTGAAATTGAAAGAACTCTTCTTAGAAGACTAAGAAAAGTTCGAACAATGGCTGAAAACAACGCAGGAGGAGGTGGAAGAGATGAAAGACGGAACGAAGAGGTGCCTAATAGAAGATCCCTCATGGATTATGCTCATCCCTCGTTCCATGGGTCATTGTCTAGTATCACTAGACCAAGCATACAGGCGAACAACTTTGAAATCAAGCCTGCAATCATACAAATTATCCAGCACTCGGTGCAGTTTGGGGGGAGCGACCACTGATGATCCCAACACTCACATAGCGAATTTCGTGGAAATTTGCGACACCTTCAAGCATAATGGCGTCACTGATGACGCCATCAGGTTACGACTGTTCCCTTTCTCTTTAAATAATAAAGCTAAATCTTGGTTGCATTCTTTGCCTATAGGATCAATTACCGCTTGGGATGGAATGGTGCAAGCTTTCATGTCAAAATACTTCCCACCATCAAAGACTGCTAAGATGCAAAATGATATCACTACATTTGCGCAACATGATCCTGAAACACTGTATGAAGCATGGGAGCGCTTCAAGGACTTACTGAGGAGATGCCCACACCATGGCCTTCCCATCTGGCTGCAGGTACAAACTTTCTATAACGGTTTATTTTCTGATAACTGTTCTATGATTGACGTAGCATCAGGAGGTACTGTGATGAGAAAGACGCCGGAGAAGGCCTATACACTGTTGGAGGAGATGGCTGCTAATAGCTGTCAATGGCAGTCCGAGAGGAACGTGCCAAAGAAGCAAGCTGGAGTTCATCAAGTGAGCGAAGTTACTGCGTTGGCCGCTCAAATTGAGGCATTGAACAAAAGACTAGATAGCATGAGCACGACAGGGATGAAAGCTCAAGGGATTACTTGTGACCTATGTGGAGGAAATCATCCGAGCGTTGAATGCCAAACAGGTAACCCATTCGTTCAGACTAATGAAGCTGTGCATTATGTAGGAAACCGGCCGCAAAACAACCCCTGCCCATATCCATACAATACGGAGTTGAGGTATCAACCGCAACCACCACCGGGTTATCTACCACAGCCGAGCATGGAGGAGCTATTGACCAAGTTCATATCCTCAACTGAAACCAGGATGAATAAACAAGATTCGTCTATCAAAAGCTTGGAGCTTCAAGTAGGGCAGTTGGCAACTATCTTGGCTGGGAGAGCAAAAGGAACTCTACCGAGTGACACAGAGAAGAATCCAAGGGAGCAAGCCAATGCCGCTACCCTAAGGTGTGGAAAAGAACTTGGTGATGAGAAGGAGACTGAAAAGATTGCTATTAAGCAAGAGGAGAAGGAGCAGCCACACAACAAGGGTAAGTTCACTAGAGACACTACACCTATCATACCACAAGAAAAGGTACACATTCCGCTCCCATTCCCTGCAGCAGTTAATAGGGCAAAGGTTGATTCAAACTTTGCCAAATTTTTAGACATGCTTAAGAATTTGCATATAGATATACCATTTATTGATGCCTTACGAGAAATGCCAAATTATGCTAAATTCGTAAAGAAGATGTTGTCTAAGAAGCAGAAATTGGGAGAGCACGAGACTGTCTTTTTGACTGAGGAATGTAGTGCTATTGTGCAAAAGAAACCGGCTACCAAGTTAAAAGATCCAGGGAGTTTCTCTATTCCTTGCACTATTGGGCCTATTTCTTCCATTAAATCATTATGTAATTTGGGTGCTAGTGTGAACTTAATGCCTTTGTCTGTTTTTAGGCGACTTGGACTGGGAGAGCCGAAGACCACAAGGGTGGTGTTGCAAATGGCGGACAAGTCTATCACCTACCCACTAGGAATCGTCGAGGATGTTCCAGTCAAGATAGATCAATTCACTTTCCCGGTGGATTTTCTAGTGTTGGATATTGAGGAGGACGCAAGTATGCCATTGATCTTGGGGCGCCCATTCCTAGCTACTGGAAGAGCTATTATCGATGTTGAAGAAGGGAAGTTGATCCTTCGTGTAGGAGAGGATCAAGTTACATTCAATATGTTCAAATCTTCAACACACGCACACAACGAGAATGATTATCTGAAAGTTAACATGATTGACACTTTGCTTGTTGATGTGATGCAAGGAACTAATGAGGTAGAAGTGGAGTCCGAGCTATAGCTAGAGCCTAAGGAAGGCAAGAGCCATGACATGGTCAAGACAAAAAAGGCTAAGAAGCTCAAGGAGAAAAGGACATTCATGAAGGGAGAGACAGTGCATTTGCATAAAGCGCCACCACCTCGCATTCTCCAAAGCAAGCGAAAGGCTTCATGGGTTGGACCATTCACTGTTACCAAGATATACCCGCATGGAGCCATTAAGGTAAGTGATCCTATTCTAGGCACTTATGTCGTTAATGATGAGAGGTTGAGGCATTACCCAGTTGATTACGGAGATTCATGCTCCACACACCATCAACCTTTGAGAAAATGTGGTGATAAGTCCAGCTTGGGACTATAAATCAAGAACTCTTTCTTAACCCTTTGCTTTGTTTTTGTTTATTTTGGTTTGGTTTGTTTTGTTTTTGTTTTTTTTTATTTTGGCGAGACTCCATGCGTGCTGTGACGTGTTCCAACACTATGCCCCATGAGCTGATGAGGAATTGGACAACGATCACTGACGATCGTTGTCAACGGTAAATGTTTTGTCCTATTTTCCGTGCCTAGTACATTGAGGACAATGCATGAATTAAGTTTGGGGGAGTGCATTACTGTGTCATGCTTCTTATTTGGAAACTGGATCGTATATTGAGCACCAACAAAAAATTTCTTGAAAATGAGTTCAATTAGTAAGATAATAATAAATCATAGTAGTGGTCTCAATTCCATGATGATATTAATCTCACTATGCATGTCAACTTGAGTTTTGATGATTGTAAGACTTGTTTGTGAATATCTTGTTTTGAGTAGCATGTGAAAGATGAGGAATATTTTAAGCACATTTGAGTCAAATCTTGTGAATTGCACTTGTAGTAGTGAAATTTTTTTTGTGAACTTAATGAATTGTTTTTGAGCATCTTAGAGTACCTTAGAAACTATTTGATGATGACACTTTGAGGCGAAATCTTATAGTTATAAACTCGACTTGGAAATGATCTAGGCGATCTTTGGACCGTTTGAGCCTTTCAAGCTTACCTGATATATATCCATCTATAGTGTCCCATTTTGAGCCTAATTGCAAAAGAATGGAGTATGTTTAACATACTATTAGCCCCCATTCAACATTTTTTTTTGGCAACTCATTATACCCACCTTTATGAGCTTAAATTGAAAAGAATTATCCTTACCCAAAGGGAGTATAATGATTCTCATTAGATGCACATAATTTGCTATATGTTGATGAGCTTATTGTTGAAAAAAATGATGAATGAGAAAACAAAAAGATGGATAAAGCCTTGAGAAAAAAAGTGACTAAATAAGACCCAAAGTGGCCAAGGCTAAAAGAAAAAGAAGAAAAGTTCAAGTTGTGCTAAAAAAATTGAATTTTACATGATTATACTCTCTTCTTTGTGCTATCCTATCTTTTCTTTGAAGCCAACACCTAGGCCTAACACTACAAGCTTAAAAAGACCTATTGATCCAAGTGAGGGAGTGACTACATTAGTGGAGAAGTGTTTGAAAATAGGACTAATGGGTGCTCAATGATAATCTTACTTTTCATTGACTAGCATGATTTGATCTATGAAATTGCATGAAACTTGAAAGTGACAATAGCACACACGCACGTTCTGAGTTGGCGACGTGTTGCTTGATCTAAGAGAAAAACAACTTGTTAAACTTTCTGATTGATTCTTGTTCGTCTGTAAGTGAGATTTCTGAGTTACATGATTGACTGCGAAGTGGTTTACTTGAATCTTTAATATTGAACTCTACTGTTTGATTTTATTTCTTGCTCGAGACGATCAAGCTTAAGTTTGGGGGAGTTGATAAGTGTGATTTTTACACTTAATTTGATAAATGATTAGGGGTGTTTTTGTAGTGATTCCTAGAAAATATTACACGTTTTGGTATATATTTGTATATGTCAGGAATCTAGGTCCAAATGCATAAAAGTGGATGAAATGGGCTAAAAATGCTGAAAAAGGACCAAACTGAGCAAATCTGAAAAAGCAGGGACCAAATCGCAAGATTGGTGATTTGAGGTCCGTGATCGATCGCCAATGACAAAGATCGATCGCCACCATCCAGAATGTTTCCGAGATCGATCGCCAAATGACGAAGATCGATCGCCAAACCCTGAAAAATCGAGATTTTGTTTCCTACTTGGTGATTTTGTGTCCAAACTTTGCAAAACTCCTCCACACTATTTATAGAAGATTTTCAGACGTTTTAGGGGGCTTTTGCACACATTTTCTGAGACCTAACAGCCTCTCCTCCATCCAAAGCACCACCACAAATCATTGAAGAGCAAGAGCAACGCAAGGAACGAAAGAACGGAGCGACGCACGGAGCGACATCCTCGTTATCTTAGTATTTCTGAACTTGATTATTTTTTATTTCATATTGTGATGTTAAATTTGTTTAAAGACATGTTTTTATATTATAATTTGATTATGGTTGTTGGCTAAAATATTTGTCAAGACATAGGGGATCCCATTTTTGAACCCTTGAGTTAATTAACGGTTTTGATTTAATTTCTATGATCTTTGCGCATAATTTATGTTTTTAATGCTTGTAAAAGATTAGCTACCTTTTGCATGATATTGGTAATCGTAATTGAATACCATAGGAGATTACGATACGACGTAGTAAATTAGGCCGTGGGTTTTAGGTTGAGACAGACCAAGTAAAATCTAGCACACGTGTGATAGCAATAGATTTACCAAAATCGAAGGCTAGTAGTTTTCACGAAGCGTTTTTCGGTATTAATCATTCAATAAAGACACGGGAGTGGTTTATTGTAGATTAATGCTAGACTTGTTATAACCGGACCAAGGTATAGCGAATGAAATAGGAAAACTCGTCACCCTAGAACATAGAACTTTGAATCTTAATTAATAGACAACTTTTGGGGGATTACATGGGTGAACCGACGTCTTGATAATTCATTTATAAATTCTCTTCAATCATCCATCACTGCTGTTTAGGTTAATTTTTGTGCTTAAGTCTATTTAGTTTGATAATCATTCCATAATCGTAGGTTAAATATAGAAATTCTAATCGAACGTGGTAATTACTACTAGTCCCTGTGGGTTCGACAACCTGTCCTTCATTTACTATACTAAAACTTGACAACCGTGCACTTGCGGTAGAGAATCGCTACACTCGAAAATACTGTTTAAAATAGCGATCAGTGATTTGGCAATCATCAGTGAGTGCAGCATGGGTAGAGTTTCTGTATGAGTTGAGGAAGGGATAGATATGGATGGGGTAACCTGGTAATTACCTTATGAATGACGCTGTCAACGTCTATAGAATCAATGTCCATATCTGGTTGAGGTGAAGCATCATCCAACGTGGTGTCACCTGCGGGAACCGTTTCCACTATACTTGGAATAGGTGGGATTGGCGGAGCTGAGCTTGAGACAGTCAGATTAAAGTCATCAGCCACGATTGGTTCAACTTGTGGAACCAGCACTGCAGCACTAGGAACATCAGGGATGCTTGAGGCTAAGCTTAAGTCAGTAGGAGCGGAGTCATCATCACCTGGTACAGTTGAGCATGAGTGCAAACCAGTACTGATTCTTAAGTCATGTAGATCAGTCTCTGCCAGTTCAAGCTTGGGACCAAAAGCATTTAGCACAGCTCGGTCATGATTGGCAGTCCCAGCTGTAGCATTGAATTCATTCTCCCGGGCTATGATCAGGGTCTCGAGTTCACCCACATAAATCATTAGGCGGAACACATCCCGAAGCTGGAGAGCTTTCTTTACGTCTTGAGCTTGGAGGAAGGCCATCACTTGATTCTCATCGAGCCTAGCATGTTCCAGAATTGGAAGAAAATCATCAAGGCGAGTTTTCAAACGTGCTTGCTCCCATCTATCAAACACTGCAAGTTGAGGCTGCATGTTTGCCTCGACTGTGCTCATGACTAAGTCAATCTCATATGCTACTGGAGTGGATGAAAGGATCATGGATGCTTTTCCTCTTTCAGTGGTGGTGGTCTTGGGATGGCAATATGGGCAAAGGGATTTGGGTGTTCTGAAAGAAATTGAGCCTGGTTGTTGAAGGGTACTGGGGTTGGTAGATATGTTGGCTGCAGAAGAGGTTGGGTTAAATGGGATCATGGCCAGCGGGGCAACGGAGCTCACTGGCTCTACTCCCAACGTCGGGATAACAGCCTCAACCATGGCTGCTGATACTATAAGCTTGGCTGCAGCTGGTCCTCCTCTTTTGGTTCTTGGCCTTTTCGCTGGTGGAAGAGGTGAAGTTTCATCAGATTCTGAGACTGTATGCTCAGAGTCACTGACTACCAGAGGTTGTCTCCTCTTGACTGCTGTTGGTTTGCTGGTCTTAGCCTCTCCACCGACTCGTTTCTTATTGATCTCTAGATATCTGGCAGTTATGAGTCACCCTGGGTGGAGAGAAGAAGAGTCTCCGGTCTGAATATTTTTGCTCTCAAAGATACGACTAAGAGGGAGAGCAAATCCCGATTGACCTTTTCCGGAGAGCACCAAGTTTGATAGCACTTGAACCAACATTACGGACCAGTTAACTTCAACGTTATTTACGATTGCACTCATCAGTGCAAATTTCTCATGTGTGATGACGTCGAAAGATCCGGCTTTGCATAGCAGCCCTTTGGATATGACATCTGCCAGTTGGCGAAAGTGGCTCTTAATCAATATCTTTTTGAACGGTGGTTTGGGGAGACGTTCATGTGAGTCAGAAAAACCCTTTCTCATCGCCTCTAAGACTGGCACAGTTACGGAGAGGGCATTTGTTATCCCAGACATTGGAAGACACATCTGAGTGGCAAAGTCTTCCAGAGTAATAGTGATATGTTGTCCAGTGATAGAGGACACAACGGCTTCGCCAACTATTCTGGCATTGGCGAAGAACTCCTGAATAGCCGCCGGATAGTAAGTAGGTGTTTGGCTTAAAATCACCAGTAATCCAGAGGTGTCCAACTTTTGGAACACTGCTTTCATGGCTTCATCGTCTGATGAATAAATAGAGTGAAAATCTACATGAATAGCATTGGTGAGAAAACTTGGCTGCGTTGTCTTTGACATGCTGAAGATTTGAAAATCCTATGAAAAAAAAATTCTATTAGGGTTTCGAGATTTTCAGAAGTGTTTAAGGAAGTAAACTGATTCTACGGAGGATAAGGCGGTTAAAAGATAATGGGTAGATGTAACGTCGTACTGTAGATGAACGGACACATGTGTACGTGGCGTTCATCTAAACCATTTAAAAAAATAAATATTCATAAGCAGTGGGTCTGAAAAGGGCGGGATTTGAATAAGTTAAAAGTAAGAAAATAAATAATTTGAATTCCGACGTCCCAGCTGGTCGCCAAAGAGGGAAGCTATAAGTCAGCAAGGCTTAAAAAGTAACATCAAGTAGCATCCACTGCAGTGGACCATTGTGTTACCAGCCAGGCATTATAAAAGGAAATTTTTTATACCAAAATTCCCCCTCAAAATATGCAAAAGCATACAAACAATTCCCCCTGAATTTAATATCAGTAAATAAAAACGAATTAAGAAGAAATATCAATTAATCCAAGGATATTCCGGAAGTAAGAGAATTTTGCATCTGGTAGGGGCTTGGTAAAAATATCTGCTGCTTGCTGCTCAGTAGATATGTACTCCAGTCAAATCTCCTTCTTCATTACATGGTCTCTGATGAAGTGATGACGTATGTCGATATGCTTTGTTCGAGAGTGAAGTACTGGATTGTAAGTGATGGCTATGGCAGATGTATTGTCACAGAAGATTGGAGCTTCAGTTGACTCAATGCCATAGTCTCTTAATTGTTGTTGAATCCAGAGTAGCTGAGCACAGCAACTTCCAGCAGCGAGGTATTCTGCTTCATCTGTAGAGGTAGCAATGGAAGTTTGCTTCTTGCATCCCCATGAAATAAGTCTATCTCCTAAAAACTGACAGTACCCACTGGTACTCTTCCTGTCAATTTTGCATCCTGCATAGTCTGCGTCTGAGTATCCGATAAGATTGAAAGTGGAGTCCTTTGGATACCATAGACCGACATTCTCAGTCCATTTTAAGTACTTCAGAATGCGTTTAGTTGCTGTGAAATGAGATTGTTTGGGATTGGCTTGAAATCTGGCACAGATGCAAACTGCAAACATGATGTCAGGTCTACTGGCTGTTAAGTAGAGTAATGAGCCAATGATACCGCGATATATTTTCTCATCTACTGGTATTCCAGATTCATCCAAATCAAGCTTTGCAGATGAGCTCATAGGGGGTAGCAGCAGCTGAGCTGGTATTCATCCCATACTTCTTCAGAAGCTCTTTGGTATACTTGGATTGATTTATCAGAATTCCCTCACTGGATTGTTTGACTTGCAATCCTAGGAAAAATGATAATTCTCCCATCATTCTCATCTCAAATTGATCCTGCATAATTTTAGAAAATCTTTCGCACAATTTTGAGTTAGTACTGCCAAAAATGATGTCATCAACATATATCTGAACTAGCAGAGTATGGTCACCATTTGTAAATTTGAATAAAGTTTTATCCACAGTGCCAATGGTGAAGTTGTGTTCAATCAAGTATTTTGACAACGTTTCATACCATGCACGGGGGGCTTGCTTCAGACCATACAGAGCTTTGTTCAGATGATAAACATAGGAGGGTTGCAGATGGCTTTCAAATCCAGGGGGTTGTTCAACATAGACTTCTTCCTAGAGATTACCATTAAGAAAGGCACTCTTAACATCCATCTGATAGACTTTGAAGTCTTTAAATGCAGCAAAGGCAAGAAATATGCGAATGGCTTCTAATCGGGCTACAGGGGTAAAGGTTTCATCGAAATCAATGCCTTATTCCTGCATGTATCCCTGTGCAACTAATCTTGCTTTATTCCTGATTACAGCACCATTCTCATCTAACTTGTTTCTGAAAACCCATTTAGTGCCAACTAAATGCCAAACATTATTCCTTTGAAATTGATTCAATTCTTCTTGCATTGCTTCTACCCAGCTAGGATCTAGGATAGCTTCACCAATCTTCTTAGGTTCTATGTGAGAAATGAAAGATGTATGAAGGAATTCATTAATCATCTGTCCTCTGGTACGTAGAGGAGCAAGAGGGTTACCGATGACCTGCCCGGGTGGATGATCTTTCTTCCACCGGAGCGGAGGTCCAAGGGGATTGACTTCTTCAGTTGTAGTGATTTTGGATAGTTGCTCAGGAGAATCGACTTGTTCATTGTGTTAGGATCGGTCCGGAGTGTTTAGAGGGGGGTGAATGAACACTCCTTCTAAAAATTAATCCTTCGTGATTTCTTTCGGAAGTGAAAGAGATCTGTTTCTTAATCAATTCTTGTACAAAACAGACCACTGAAAATATAAGTGCGGAACGGTCTGTTCTTGTATGTAAGAACGGCTCGATGGCTAGTGAGAAAGAACGAGTGCAGAAATAAGATACACAGGATATGTTTCTGGAAGTTCGAAGGTGGTGTAATCCTTCTACGTCTCCCCTTCTTCCAATTAAGGAAGGTTTATACTAGAAGACTTTGATTTATACAATCCTGTTGTACAAACCCGATTCAGACTGGATTTACCTCACTACCAATCTGAAACTCTTAGTCACTCAATCTGCTCAGACACACTCTGTCTGACAGTTACAATATGTTTCTCACTTTCTGATTTTCAATATAGAAAACACAAGATGCGCACAGTGATCCTAAATGATCAAATGTTACAAATAAGACGTGCTTAAGAATGATTTCAGCTCGAGAGCTTCTGAACTTGTAAGCTTGTGCTGATTTTGCTTTCTTGTGCGTTTTTCAGTTGATCAGCGAGAGTCAGTAGCAAGTGTCAGTAAGTTCCTTTTGTTGCATCATTTTATAGTTGAAGGTACCAACGACATTATTTCCTTTAATGTGCAACTTTGACTCTGCTTAAACACTGAGTAGGCTTCAGTCTTCTTCTACAGGAAACTTGCCGTTCTGGTTCATACTTTCGGCGACTATCAGGTAAGCTACTCTTTGTCTTCTTACCTATTATGGCAATCTTCAGTCTTTGGTCCTTTGTAGCATTAATTACAACATTAAATGCTACAATAAATAGCCGTTAATGATTCGGACTGAGGAGCCATTCTGTATGTATCCTAAGCTGCTCTGATCTGATAAAGATAGAGATCGATCTGAAGCTTCGGTTTAGTCAGTCTGATATTCATCGATCCGGTCTGATAAGTAATGTGACTTATCAGCTTGTTTTGTTGTTGAGCTATCGATCTGGTCAGTCTGATTACCCTCGATCCGGTCTGATGTGCTTTGACATCTTATCAGCTTGATCTGTTTTGGGCGATCGTTCTGGTCAGTCTGATTTCTCTCGATCTGGTCTGATATGTTTTGTCATCTTTAAAATCTCATTGATAAGATCCGGGACTAACAAATTCCCCCTTTTTGATGATGACAAAACCTAGCTTCTAAGTCTTTTTAGCCAATCTGATGACTCCTCTGAAGCGAAAACTTTCGGATCGATTACTCTTTCTTGTTCAAAATAAATGAACATCATTAAGTTGGATCGATTAAGCTTTTATTATTAAGCCTTATGTTGTAGTTCAAAATAAATGAACACGGACTTAATCGAGAGAGGATTTTTATTGATCACCAAAAAATCCTAAATACAGACAGTCTGAGAATACTATTTTCTAGAAGACTGAGACGGAGGCGGCCTGAAGTCTTTCTTCTTTTCCCCCTTTTTGTCAGCAGCAATCTCTTGAAGAAAGTCGACAACTTGTGCTAGCTGCGCGCTTATAGCGTCAAGACGAACGTCTTGAGCGCGGAGGGAATTGGCAACAGATGCTCTGACTTCAGTGGCTAGTTCGATCTGCTCTTTTCTCAGACTGTTCTTATAAGAGGCTTGTTGAGAAAACAGATCGTTTATGCCTCGCTGAAGACTTCCGATACTGGCAGTCATCTTCTCTTTGAATGAATCAAAGTCCAAAGTTGTAAGCCTCTGACCTTGATGAACTTCGAGAATGCGTTGAGAGAGAGACATGCAGTTGTCGGAGAGATGCTGAAGAGTCCTTGCCAGAAATGGAGGTGCATCAGATTGTTGGCTGGGAGAGCGATCTGATGAGGACAAAGCCTGTTCATCGTCTTCAGCAACCGGGACAAGTGAAGATACAGCAGCTTGGTGACTTTCGGACCGGATCAAGGTGACCAGATCCGAAGAAAATGTTTGAATAAAGGCCATATCTTCATCTGATTGGATTGGAGGAGTGCTTGGTCTGGAAGGCTCCTCAATCTGGAGAGCTGCAACAACGGTGGACACCACCAGATCCGGATCGACGAATTCTGGAGCGCCAACTGTTGCAAGTTCTACTGTTGGACTGATTTGTGCACGGGAGGCTGAGGACCCCAAAGGAATGGAGGTTGTTGGAGAGTCCAACAATACATTCAATGGTTCATCATCGGGCACAGATGGAGCATTAGGCAATGGCTGCTCCGATGTCTGGTCTGGTAGTGGCTCTGCAGTCTGATCTGGTATTTGCTCTGCAGTCTGATCTGCTGCTGGCTCGGCTGTCTGTTCTGCTGCATCAAAATGAATAACCTCAACAAAAGGTTCTGCCATAGTCTTGCTTGCAGAGGGATGATCCGGGCTGGTTGTGGGAGTGGATACACTGAGCTTCTGTCGTTGAAAACGGACAGCTAAGTGAAGAGCATGAACATCCATCTCGAGTTGAGCAATAACAGCCCCATCATCTCTGGCAGTTGGAGCAAGCGGATCGAAGTTCTGTTTCTTAGCAGCTAGGATCAGAGTGGCCATACTGAATCTTTGATTAGCCGTAAATAGCTCTTTGCGCTGCACGGCAAGCCGAACATCATCAGTCTCTGTTCCTTTCAGAACTTACTCTTCCATCTTCTTCAGTCTGCTCAGCTTACCGAAGAATAACTCAATGTGGTTGATAGTCCGGTACTGGACATATTCATCAAAGACCACGATGAGTGCCTTCACTTTCTCATCAACATCCTCCATAGCGATGTCGATGGCTGTCTGCGCTGCAGATTTGGGTTTAGTGGAGAGGGGTTCGGAGAGAATGGCTTTTCCCTTGCCAGTGGAGGAAGGGGACTTGATCCCTGATTGGGTATAGTCGCCCGATTCAGTGATAACAATCCGTTTCACCACGGGAATGGTAGAGGGAAGTCTAACGGTGACTTTGGGTGCAAGGGTTGAAGCTTGTGAAGTTTGGATGGAAGGTTGGGGAGCAGGGGAGGCTTTAGTTGGAGGCAATATGGGTAAGGCTTTGAGAGGTAATGGTTTGCTGGGCTTGGTAATATGGGTTCTTGGCTTTTTGGGAAGTGGCTTGGTTGGTGGCGAGGGAGCAGACTGAGTTTCTTCCGAATCAGTCTGGATGGTCAGTTTGCGCTTGACGCGAGGTTTGCGCACAACAGCTTGTTCTTCGCCCTTCTCAATCTTGACTGTAGCCAGAGTAGCAGAAGTAGGCGGAGCACTCTTGGACTTCAGCAATGCAAGTCCTTTGGAGTTTAGAATCTTAAAGGGGCTGAGAGCGGACTGCTTTCCCAGCTCGATGTCCAAAGACTCCAGTAGTTTGCTGAGAGGAACAGCAAAGCATACGGCTTGCTTAGATGCAATCACCGTTTCCATCAGAACTCCAAACAGAATCACGGACCAGTTTATCTTCTGTCCGGATACAATAGCCGCCATAGCCCTGAACTTCTCTGCAGTCACAGCATCAAAACTTCCTGCTTTGCCCAACAGAGGCTTACCCACTATCTCACACAGCACCTGGAAATGAAAGAGCATTTCCTTCTTCTTAAACGATGGTTGCAAGCGATGGCCAAGAATAGATATCTTCCCGTGAAGATCTGGAGGGACGCCTGAGGGATCTGTCCAAATTCCGTCAGTCCGGAATTGGGGAGGCCGAAGGTTTTGGCCAGCGTCATCGGCGAGATCTCAAAAGATTTGCCCTTGACAGTAGTAGATATGGATGTCTTCTGGGAGACGGCATTGGCGAATAGTTCGCGGATTTCTGATTCATAAACAACGGTGCCGCATTCCAGAAAATTTCTCAGACCAGAAGATTCCAAAGCTCTGAAGATGGACACCATCTCTGCATATTCTGCCCAGTAAATATCATTAAACTCAACGGAGATGGAGTTATGAGTGATGGTAGCCATTGGAATGAAATCAAATGAATGTGACGATTTAGGAGAGTGAGAGAGTAAGAAAGCAGATAGCGGTAATTTGTAAAAAGTGAAATAAAATGAAATGTTCAGCCCGCTAAATAGGAGAGAGAAGACACGTGTCTTTATCTCGATGACTGATGAAAAGAAATTCAAAAATAAACGGTCAGGATATCATATAGTTAAGGCGGTTAAAATGCAATCAGTCCGGGCTGTTTTTGTAAAAGTAAAGTATTGACCAAACAGATCATGGGATAACATCAGATTGACATGGATCGGTCTGAAAGTTTGGACCGGTCTGTGTCTTTCTGAACATTGTATTATCGATCTGTGGTAACAAAAATCTTTAAGTGCGAAAGTAAGAGAACATCTAAACTATTAAGATAAGTCAATTAAACCAAGAATTTGATGAAAATAATTAAACTTAGCCTCTGGGAGCGGTTTGGTGAAGATGTCTGCTGCTTGCTGCTCTGTTGAGATGTGCTCGATCCGAATTTCCTTTTTGCCAACATGATCTCGAATAAAATGATGACGTATATCAATGTGCTTTGTTCGAGAGTGCAAAACTGGATTGTATGTTATAGCGATTGCACTTGTGTTGTCGCAAAATATCGGAGAGTCAACAGCTTGGATGCCATAGTCTTTGAGCTGGTGTTGAATCCAGAGCATTTGAGCGCAACAGCTTCCAGCGGCTAGATATTCTGCTTCAGCTGTGGATGTGGCAATCGATGTCTACTTTTTACTGAACCAAGAGATCAATCTTTCACCTAGAAATTGACATGTTCCACTGGTGCTTTTACGATCAATCTTACACCCAGCGTAGTCTGCATCTGAGTATCCGATCAAGCTGAAGTTCGAATCTTTGGAGTACCAAAGACCAACGTTCTGAGATCCTTTTAAGTATTTCAGAATACGCTTGGCAGCAATAAAATGTGATTGCTTTGGTTCTGACTGAAATCTGGCGCACATACAGACTGAGAACATAATATCAGGCCGGCTCTGTAAGATACAATAGCGATCCGATTAGTCCTCTATACATGGTTACTTCAACTGCTGTTCCCCCTTCATCTTTGTCTAACTTGATTGTTGGACTCATTGGAGTTGATGCAGTTGAGCATGTTTCCATTCCAAATCTCTTGAGGAGCTCTTTGGTATACTTGGTCTGGTTGATGAAAATACCATTGCTAAGCTGTTTGACTTGGAGACCCAGAAAGAATGAAAGTTCTCCCATCATGCTCATCTCAAACTGTCCCTGCATTAGCTTAGAAAATTTCTCGCACAATTTGGGTTAGTTGACCCAAAGATTATGTCATCAACATAAATATGAACTAATAGGGTATGTTCCCCCTTAATAAATTTAAATAGAGTTTTATCTACTGAGCCGATCTGAAAATCATGGTTCAACAGAAATTGAGATAGAGTGTCATACCAGGCTCTTGGAGCTTGTTTCAGACCATACACTGCTTTGTTCAGTAGATACACATGATTGGGATGCAAATGGTCTTGAAATCCAGGTGGTTGCTCAATGTAGACTTCTTCCTGAAGCTTTCCATTAAGAAAAGCGCTCTTAACGTCCATCTGATACACTTTGAAGTCTTTAGAGGCAGCATATGCAAGAAAGATCCGGATGGCTTCAAGTCTGGCGACTGGTGCAAATGATTCATCGAAGTCGATTCCTTCTTCTTGTCTGAATCCTTGTGCCACCAGTCTGGCTTTGTTTCTAACCACAGTTCCATCTGCGTCCAGCTTATTTCTGAAAACCCATCTGGTTCCAATGACAGGCAGATCGCTTGGTCTGGGGGTTAGACTCCAAACTTGATTTTGTTTGAATTCATTTAGCTCTTCTTGCATGGCCTTAATCCAGTTGAAATCAGTTAGAGCTTCATCGATTTTCTTAGGTTCCAGAGTAGAGATGAAAGCAGCATGTGTGAATTCATCCATCATCTGTCCTCTGGTTCTGATCGGTGCAGAGGGACTACCAATCACTAGATTGGGTGGATGCTTCTTAGTCCATCGATAGCTTGACTCTGGATTGTCTGGTCCGGTCAAATGAGTAGTAGCAGCATGATCAGCATCTGCTTTAACATTTGAGTGAAGATTGTCCGGATCAGCTCGATCTGAAGAGGCTTCAATGGCGTGAACCGGTCTGTCTGGTACTTCTGGTTCTGGTGGATTGTCTCTTGACCTGTTAGCTACAATCTCATCATCACTGTTAGCTTCGAGATAAATATTTTCCATCTGATTTTGAATTGATTCTTTGTTGCCCTCAACACATAATGATTCATCAAAAATTACATGAACAGATTCTTCTACAGTTAAGGTTCAATTATTAAAAATTCGATAAGCTTTGCTAGATGATGAATATCCTAAAAATATTCCATTATCTGACTTAGCTTCAAATGCTGTAAGATGATTCTTACCATTTTTATGAACGAAGCATTTACAGCCAAAAACATGAAGATGAGAAATAGACGGTCTGTTACCAGTCCATATTTCATATGGGGTAAGGTTCAGCTTCTTGTTGATCATGGACCGATTTTGAGTGTAGCAAGCAGTGTTTACAGCTTCTGCCCAGAACTTTTGCGAAATGCCAGAATCAGCAAGCATTGTTCTTGCTGCTTCCTTGAGCGTTCTGTTTCTTCGTTCTGCAACTCCGTTCTGTTGAGGAGTTCGAGCGGCTGAAAACTCATGCTTGATTCCATGATCTTCTAGAAAGGATTCAAGATTCTGATTTGAAAACTCAGTGCCTTTGTCACTACGAATCCTGTCTATGCTGGATGATTTCTCGTTCTGAGTGCGTTTCAGCAGCTTGATCAACTTCGGACCGGTCTGATCTTTACTGCTTAAAAATATAGTCCAAGTAAAGCGTGAGTATTCATCAATAACAACAAGAGTATACCGCATTCCCCCTAAACTTGTTATTGGTATAGGACCAAACAAGTCCATATGCAATAATTCTAAACAGCGTGAGGAGGATTTGGCATTCTTGTTTTTGAAGGATGATCTGATCCGTTTGCCCATTTGGCAAGCTTCGCAGATCTTATCCCTAGCAAAATCGATCTTGGGCAGACCGATAACTAAATCATGTTTACACAGGCTGGAAATGGTCTTAAAGTTTATATGATTCAAGCGTTTATGCCATAGCCAGTGTTTATTATCATTGTTAGCGATGAAGCAAGTAGGATTATCAGGTTGAGCATGATTCCAGTTAATCTTATATGTATTTCCATTCCTGATTCCTACGAGCATGGTTATACCGTCCGATGATTTAACAGTGCAAGTGTGTTTGTGAAATTCTACAGCATAACCATTATCACAAAGTTGACTTATGCTGATCAGATTATAGCACAGATTTTCAACTAACAGCACATCATTGATAATAATGTTACCATGGACAATCTTACCCTTGCCCACGGTCTTACCCTTTGAGTTATCTCCGAAGATGATCTTGGGTCCAGTATATTCTGTGACTTCAGACAGCAGCTCGATGTTTCCAGTCATGTGACGGGAACACCCACTGTCCAAATACCAGTCTAATGCGAGTTTCTTCGGTACCTGTCATCAAATATAATTATTGTTGGTACCCAATCCTATTTGGGTCCAGAACGGATTAGCCCTTTGGGAACCCACACCTGTATCAGCTTCAATGGCTTGTGTGTGTAAGGTGTGCTGTGTGCTGGTC
Organism: Haberlea rhodopensis; assembly: GCA_907163345.1. NCBI lineage: Eukaryota > Viridiplantae > Streptophyta > Magnoliopsida > Lamiales > Gesneriaceae > Haberlea > Haberlea rhodopensis. The sequence goes on along the minus strand of CAJQUN010000739.1, from coordinate 146,705 downwards.
TGTTTCGATGTTGTGTGTGATAATGTGTGCGCTGTGGAAACCTTTGATTCTCATAAGGTAGTCTATATCTTCGTTGCATCGGTTTCAAATTGTAGTAATTGTATTGTCTTCCTTGCCTCAGATCTTGCACCTTTGGATTTGGTCTGATAGACGCAAATCTTGCTGGTGCCTTTTCTTTGGCTTGGTCAACATAACCAATTCCTTTTCTCAGATTTTGATTCACGTAAGAGACTCATGTTTGAATCTTAGGTGCTTCAGTCTCATATACTGTGCTGGATTTAACAAATGTCATTTGTTTGACTTGATTCTTTACCAGCAACAGCTCAGATTCATCTTTGGTGCATTCTTTGGTGTCAAAGCCTATGCCGGTGAAATCACCGACGTTTCTTTGAACTTCTTGTAATTCTTCCAAGGATGTTCTGGATTTTGTCCATGTTTTGAATTGTAAGTAACCCCATGAGCATACAACGCAGCGGAATAAAATTTTGGGATTACTAACACCGGATCTATACATAGGGATTCATATCAGATTAGAGAATTACAAGTGTCTTACCCTTGTAGCGTGTTTGAAGCATAATCCACGGAGCTGCACCACGTCCTACGCCTTCTCCGAGTCACTTAGCAAAACTCGAATGGTTTTGCCTCAACGGTATCCACACGATCGAATCGAACGAAGGAATAGTTTAAGAACAAGTTGCTAGACAAGTTCTTAAACCAATACACAAAGCAAGCTCGATTCACAATAGAAGATGGCCCGAAACCAATCAAGAACCACACGACTTGAAGGAGGCCGAGAGTTCTTGAGGAGGTGCGGCCGAGAGCTCTTCTTGGTGTAGGGTTTTTGTGTTATTCAATTTGTCTTGCAAGTCTTAATCTAATTAAACCTTGTTAACAAATTATATATGATTAATTAAAGGCTTTCTTAAAGCTTCATGGGCTTAAGCCCATGATTTAATTAATCCTTATAATTATTAATTAAGACTCCTCTTAATTATTTAATTCATCCCATGAATTTAATTTCCCTTCTCGATTTAATCTTTTGTGTGACCCGATAGGATCTCGTAATGTTGGCAGTGACATAAAATCTCATTTTATGTCGCAAGCATCGAGCGGTATCTAGCAACACATCGATGCTACCCAAATTACGAGAATGTCAATGACTCGACATAACCTTTAGAACTTGTGATAATATTAATCATGTAACTTAATCCCTTTGTCCTTTGTGTTTAGATTGAACACGAGTCATGGAATAGTCATACTCGTATATTCAATCTTTATTTCTTGATCCCCAAGTAGAACTAGAATAAACGAATAAGCTCGATATCTCACATCGACTCATTCGAGCATGGCCATGCATTTTAGTTCTCACTTGATCAAGGGCCAAAACACATCTCCTGTTATATAGGAGGGACAAATCCTATCTCGATCAGTCAACATCCCTCTACATAATTCGTAGTGTATCCAACAGTCGCCTTTATAGTTTACCCTGTTACGGGTAACGTTTCAAGATACATAACTCCTTATGTTGGGATCTCTGATGATCACAAGTCGTAAGGATTACATACATTATTATCACTATGAGAATTGCATATGACGATCATATAACTATCCATGTTGCATTCTCATGGTGGGTCTGTCCAGTACATCGTTCTCTAACATGTACCCATATGTTGATTTGATATCTCATATCAATGAACAATTCATCGATCAACATATACTAGTCTCTACGTATTATCATTATCCCTATTCATGATAATACTTGACTAGGGACATCTTTAAGAATAATACAATATTATTCTAAGGACATTAACATATATATTAATTCACAATGCACAGTTAAAAGAATAATATATAATAATGAATTGCCATTCATAAAACCATAAACATTGTATGTCTTAAACAATCATCTAATGACTTGTCTTAGGGCATATCCCAACAAATCTCCCACTTGCACTAAGACCACTCAGACATATACCTAATGCCTAGAGATCTAGTATGACGATCATGCTTCTGCTGTGACAGCGGCTTCGTCAATGGGTCAGATACATTATCATCTGTTGGTACTTTGCATATTTTAACATCTCCCCTTTCAACGATTTCTCGAATGAAATGGAAACGCCTAAGTATGTGCTTGGATCTTTGGTGAGATCTTGGTTCCTTAGCCAATGCGATCGCTCCATTGTTGTCACAATAGAGTTCTATCGGATCTTTAATGCTAGGCACCACTCCCAGTTCAGAAATGAACTTCCTCATCCAAACAGCTTCCTTTGCTGCATCCGAGGCAGCAATATACTCAGCTTTCGTTGTAGAATCGGCTACTGTTTCTTGCTTTGAACTCTTCCAGCTCACAGCACCTCCATTTAGGCAATACACATATCCAGATTGCGATCGAAAATCATCTTTGTCGGTTTGGAAGCTAGCATCAGTGTAACCCATTACATTGAGCTCTTCCTCACCTCCATAAATCAAGAATGTATCCTTAGTCCTTCTCAAGTACTTCAGGATGTTCTTGACAGCAATCCAGTGACCTTCACCTGGATCAACTTGATATCTGCTCGTCATGCTCAAAGCATACGATACATCGGGACGAGTACATATCATGGCATACATGATAGATCCAATAGCTAACGCGTATGGAATCTTACTCATGCGTTGTCTCTCATCTGGTGTTGAAGGACACTGTTCCTTCGAGAGATAAATACCATGTGTCATAGGCACGAATCCTTTCTTGGATTCTTGCATGCTAAACCTTTTAAGCACCTTGTCTATGTATGTACTTTGACTTAGACCAAGAAGCCTTCTCGATCTATCTCTATAGATCTTGATTCCTAATACATAGGTGGCTTCTCCTAAATCTTTCATCGAAAAGCAGTTCCCTAGCCAAATCTTTACAGATTGCAAGGCAGGGATATCATTTCCAATAAGAAGTATGTCATCTACATACAACACTAGGAAAATGATTACGCTCCCACTGACCTTCTTGTAGACACAGGGTTCATCTTCATTTTTGATAAAACCAAACTCTTTGATTGCATCATCAAAACGAAGATTCCAACTCCGAGAAGCTTGCTTCAATCCATAAATGGATCGTTGTAGCTTGCATATCTTTCCAGCATCCTTTGGATCGACAAAACCCTCGGGCTGTGTCATGTACACATCCTCGAGCAGATTTCCATTAAGGAAAGCTGTTTTGACATCCATCTGCCAGATTTCATAATCATGAAATGCAGCTATTGCAAGTAAGATCCTTATGGATTTAACCATGGCCACTGGTGAAAAGGTTTCATCATAGTCAATACCATTAATTTGTTTGAATCCTTTTGCAACCAGCCGACCTTTATAGGTTTGTACGTTACCATCCATATCGGTCTTTTTCTTGAAAATCCATTTGCACCCTATGGGTCGTACCCCTTCAGGTGGATCAACCAAAGTCCATACTTGGTTTGCATACATGGATTCCATCTCAGATTTCATGGCCTCTTGCCATTTCTCAGAATCATTGCCCATTATAGCTTGTTGATAAGATGACGGCTCATCCTCATCAATAAGTAGTAAGTCACCTTGTTGAGTCACAAGAAATCCATATCTCTGTGGCTCCCGGTGTTCTCTTACAGACCTACGCTGGGCTTGTGTCTCTTGAGCAGGTGCTTCTTCCACAACAGCTTGTGGTGCCTGCTCTGTTTCCATCTCAATCTCAGGTTCAGTGTTTTCTTGTGGTTGAACTTCACTAAGTTCTATTTTTCTCCCACTGGTTTTTCTAGAAATAAATTCTCTTTCAAGAAATACACCAGTCCGAGCAACAACTACTTTGTTCTCGGTGGGATAATAGAAATAGTACCCTTTCGTTTCATTAGGATACCCCACAAATAAACACTTATCAGATTTGGGTCCAAGTTTGTTAGTGGCGTGACGTCTAACGAAAGCCTCACAACCCCAAATCTTCATAAAAGACATACTAGGACGCTTCCCAGTCCATATCTCATATGGTGTCTTTTCCACTGATTTAGATGGAACACGGTTCAGTAAGAAAATTGTTGTTTCTAGAGCGTGTCCCCAAAACGATATCGGAAGATCTGCATGACTCATCATTGATCTAACCATGTCTAACAAGGTTCGATTTCTCCTCTCGGATACACCATTCCATTGTGGAGTATACGGAGGAGTGAGTTGTGGGACTATCCCACACTCCTTTAGATAGTCATGAAACTCTTGGCTTAAGTATTCACCTCCTCGATCTGATCGAAGGATTTTGATACTTTTGCCAAGTTGGTTTTGTACTTCATTCTTGAAATCTTTGAACTTTTCAAAGGTTTCATGTTTATGTTTCATTAGGTACACATACCCATATCTACTGAGGTCATCAGTAAATGTAATGAAGTATTGAAAACCACCTCTAGCTTGTGTACTTATTGGTCCACATACATCACTATGTATTAGTCCCAATAAAACATTTGCCCTTTCAACATGTCCCTTGAAAGGGGCTTTAGTCATCTTGCCCATTAAACAAGATTCGCATGTTTCATATGATTCAAAATCAAATGAATCTAATACTCCATCCTTATGAAGTTTAGATATGCGGTTCTCGTTTATGTGGCCTAAGCGACAGTGCCAGATAAGTCGGATTACAATCATTATTTTTAATCCTTTTAGTATTTATGTTATAGATAGGCATATCAAGATTTAATATATAAAGACCATTCACCATTTGTGCACTAGCATAAAACATATCATTTAAATAAATAGAACAACAATTGTCCTTTATTATAAATGAAAAACCATACTTGTCTAAACAAGAAATAGAAATAATGTTTTTAGTAATTGAAGGCACAAAATAACAGTCTTTTAAAATCAGTGATAAACCAGAAGGTAAAGCTAAATGATAATCTCCTATAGCTAATGCAGCAACTCTTGCTCCATTTCCAACTCGGAGATCAACTTCACATTTCGCCAATGTCCTACTCCTTTTGAGATCCTGCACATTTACACAAATGTGAGATCCACATCCAGTATCTAATACCCATGATGAAGAAGTAGATAAATTGACTTCTATAACAAAAATACCTGAAGCGGAAGTCACACTTCCTTTCTTTAGATCCTCCAGATATACTTTGCAGTTCCTTTTCCAATGGCCGGTCTCACCGCAATGGAAACAGTTCCCTTCCTTTGCTATCCCTCCCTTTGGTTTCAGTGCATGAGACTTTGGCTTAGATTTAGCAAAGACTTTCTTTGCTTTCTTGTTGCCTTTAGCTTTGGCCCTTCCTTTGCCCTTATTCACAATAAGGACATTTGTGGCCTTAGTCTTCTTAGTATTTGCTTCATATGTTCTCAACATACCAAGCAACTGTGGTAGAGTCTTTTCCATGTCAGTCATATTGTAATTTACTACAAATTGACTGAAGCTCTCAGGCAACGATTGCAAGATCACATCGGTGGCCAACTCTTGGTCCAATGGAAAACCCAGCTTGTCCAGATTCTCAATGTACCCAATCATCTTGAGTACATGAGTTCCAACCAAGCTTCCTTCTACCATCCTGCACTGAAATAACGCTTTAGAGACGTCATACCTCTCTTGTCTAGCTTGCTGTTGGTACAACTGCTTTAAGTGTTCGATCATATCGAACGCCTCCATTTCCTCATGTTGCTTCTGAAGCTCAGAGTTCATGGTGGCAAGCATGAGGCACCCAACATCAAGTGCGTCACTCTGATGCTTCTTGTAAGCATCTTTTTCGGTTCTTGTAGCCGTTAGGGGAGGTTCCTCAGCGGGTAAGGGTTCCTCTAGGACATATTGTTTCTTTTCTTGTTTGAGGACTATCCTCAAGTTCCTATGCCAGTCTAGGAAATTCGTCCCATTTAGTTTGTCCTTCTCAAGGACCGATCGCAGTGATAAAGTGCTAGTAACGTTGTTAGTTGCCATGGATATCTACAATATAAATATGCAAAATAAGTTTATGATTTAAATCATTTAACATGGTCTTATATTAAATGATACTCCCACTACTTTGTTTGAAAAATATCAACCCTCGAAACCTTTAGTGGGCCAAGATCCATATTTCACTTAATCTTGAGTTAGCTTTGGCTAATCGCCCAAGACTCGGTTATTTAGGTAGACAACACTTTGTCAATTATATCACATATAATTCTTGTATAGTTGGACGAACAACGCTTTGTTCAATTCATCAAATGAATTAAAATCCAACCCATGCCTCTAGGTTCCCAATCCTATTGAGATAACCTAGTTAAGTCGTACCCAATTAAAGTATAACGGATATCACTTTTATCCTTTCCCGCCTTACTAAGATTGCCACGGTGCTTTGCTTTGGCAAACCCACACATGTACAATCGAAGTTATTGACGAGTACTTTTATTTTGGAAGGCATCTAAAACTTAATATTTTAGAGGGATTTATTGATCTCATGATTAATTTGATAATTTAAAATATGTCCACTACATATAGTTGTATACATATCTACATATATGTGTAATACTATTATCAAACTAAAACATAAGATAAATCATGCATCAACATACATAATTAAACGTGACATGGTTATAGCCCCTACTATAGATTTTCTCAAGCCAATGAGAAAATCCTATGAGTCAACCTAAGGTAACTTCACAAGCACCTTCCTTGGCTCCAATTTGTGAATGGCCTCCTCATCCCGGCACGATGCTCCATCTTCATTGATCACCATCAATAAAATAAACTACACTATTTACAAGATATAGAATTCCTCGATTCACATTCGAGGGGAACATAGGGGAGGGATTACATTTGAATGAAATAGAGAAAGGCACGACACGCAGGTCGTATTATAAATTACAAACATCCACAAATCCTATCTAATAGGTCAAAGGGCTATAACCACGCACCATGCTCAAACAACACATAAAGCATGCATTAACATTTAATTAATTAAATTCTAAACATTTTAAATTTAATTCTAATTAAAACTGTAATATAATTTTTGAAAAAATATCGTACGCTCGGGACATCACATGCCACGAACTAAAGCGACTAAGACTCGAACCACCATGGTTCGAACCATGAAGCACACGGCTGGACCAATAGTGGGCTTAGGGTTCGAAACCCTAGCCCATGGCCGAGCCATGCTCGAGCGGTGGCGGCGAGCCCATGCACGGCTGCTAGGGTTCAAAACCCTAGCCGTCATGAGTTAGCCGTCACGAGCCAATGGGTTCAAAAACCCTAATTTTGCGGCGGCTCGGCTCATGCTCGAGCCAGGGTCCGAACCCTAGCCCTTAAGCGGCGGCTGCTTGGCCATGCACGAGCCAATGGGTTCGCAACCCTAGCAACATGCGGCGGCCATGAGCCATGATGGGTTCGAAACCCTAGCCTTTTGCAAGCGGCGGCCGAGCCATGGTGACTAGGGTTCGAAACCCTAGCCCTTAGGTGGTCTCGGCCGTGAGCCATTGTACCGGTTTTGATCACGAATTATCATATATTTCGATCCGTCAATTATATCAAATATAATATCATACGATGATTTTCGCAAACTTGATTTAATCCATATCATATATGAAAATACAGTTTTAAATAGCATGCAATATAAGCTCTAATATGATTAACACAATTTAATCACATAAATCCGATATGAGCCTTGTACACGGCTCTGATACCACTGTAAGTAACCCCATGAGCATACAACGCAGCGGAATAAAATTTTGGGATTACTAACACCGGATCTATACATAGGGATTCATATCAGATTAGAGAATTACAAGTGTCTTACCCTTGTAGCGTGTTTGAAGCAGAATCCACGGAGCTGCACCACGTCCTACGCCTTCTCCGAGTCACTTAGCAAAACTCGAATGGTTTTGCCTCAACGGTATCCACACGATCGAATCGAACGAAGGAATAGTTTAAGAACAAGTTGCTAGACAAGTTCTTAAACCAATACACAAAGCAAGCTCGATTCACAATCGAAGATGGCCCGAAACCAATCAAGAACCACACGACTTGAAGGAGGCCGAGAGTTCTTGAGGAGGTGCGGCCGAGAGCTCTTCTTGGTGTAGGGTTTTTGTGTTATTCAATTTGTCTTGCAAGTCTTAATCGTCTTAAACCTTGTTAACAAATTATATATGATTAATTAAAGGCTTTCTTAAAGCTTCATGGGCTTAAGCCCATGATTTAATTAATCCTTATAATTATTAATTAAGACTCCTCTTAATTATTTAATTCATCCCATGAATTTAATTTCCCTTCTCGATTTAATCTTTTGTGTGACCCGATAGGATCTCGTAATGTTGGCAGTGACATAAAATCTCATTTTATGTCGCAAGCATCGAGCGGTATCTAGCAACACATCGATGCTACCCAAATTACGAGAATGTCAATGACTCGACATAACCTTTAGAACTTGTGATAATATTAATCATGTAACTTAATCCCTTTGTCCTTTGTGTTTAGATTGAACACGAGTCATGGAATAGTCATACTCGTATATTCAATCTTTATTTCTTGATCCCCAAGTAGAACTAGAATAAACGAATAAGCTCGATATCTCATATCGACTCATTCGAGCATGGCCATGCATTTTAGTTCTCACTTGATCAAGGGCCAAAACACATCTCCTGTTATATAGGAGGGACAAATCCTATCTCGATCAGTCAACATCCCTCTACATAATTCGTAGTGTATCCAACAGTCGCCTTTATAGTTTACCCTGTTACGGGTAACGTTTGACGATATCAAGATACATAACTCCTTATGTTGGGATCTCTGATGATCACAAGTCGTAAGGATTACATACATTATTATCACTATGAGAATTGCATATGACGATCATATAACTATCCATGTTGCATTCTCATGGTGGGTCTGTCCAGTACATCGTTCTCTAACATGTACCCATATGTTGATTTGATATCTCATATCAATGAACAATTCATCGATCAACATATACTAGTCTCTACGTATTATCATTATCCCTATTCATGATAATACTTGACTATGGACATCTTTAAGAATAATACAATATTATTCTAAGGACATTAACATATATATTAATTCACAATGCACAGTTAAAAGAATAATATATAATAATGAATTGCCATTCATAAAACCATAAACATTGTATGTCTTAAACAATCATCTAATGACTTGTCTTAGGGCATATCCCAACATGAATATATGAGAGAGCTTCATTTTGTGTGCTAATTCTCTTGTTTTCTTCATGGAGCTGATCATAAGAGATTTTCAGCTTATTCAGCTCGATCTGGAGATTGTTGCACTCACCCTGCTCAGAGCAGCTTGGTTTATTGTGCTCATCCATTTGATCACTGAATTTAGCTTTATTCTTCTCAAATGATTCAGCTAAGATCCTATAATCATTAGCCATGTCTTGCAGTGCGGACATGAGCTCTTCTCGTGTAAATTCATTTGAGTCAAGATCATATACCTCGTCTGTCTGACTCATCTCTTCGTCTGCCATAAGACATTGAATATATTCTTCGCTTTCACTGGAAGAATATTCAGAGCTTTCCGAGTCTGAGTCTGTCTGAGCCCATTTGCTGTTTCCTTCTTCAGCTACTAGGACTTTTTGGGATTTTCCATGATTCTTGCGGTCTTTGTAGTGCTTCTTCTTCCTATCATCATGATGCTTCTCTTTCCGTTCTTCTTTCTTCGGTCTGGTGCAATTTGCAATAAAATGTCCGGTCTTACCACAATTGTAGCAAGTCTGATCGTTAACAGTATCATCTTTTCTTGATTTATAATGATGAGAGGGTTTGAAGTTCCTCTTATTCTTAGACATGAATTTACCAAATTTCTTGATAAATAATGACATAGCATCCTTACTTATCTGTTCAGCGGATCGGTCTGATGTTGAAGCGATCTGGTCTGGAATGGCTGCCAGGGCCTTGTTTGGTTGAGAGATGAATGGCTCTGCTTCACCTCTGCTTATCAGTTCAAACTCATAGGCTTTAAGATCTGCAAACAGATCATGAAGTTCAACCTTGTTAAGATCTTTTGATTCCCTCATGGCAATGGTCTTAACATCCCATTCCTTTGGCAGAGCTCTCATAACTTTCAGAGCGATCTCTCTGTTAGAATATTCCTTCCCCAGACCATTCAGTTCATTTATGATGTCAGTGACTCTTTCATCAAACTCATTTAGAGTTTCTCCACTTTTCATCTTTATGCTCTCAAATCTTTGAAGAGCAACAGTTAACTTGTTTTCTTTGGTCTGGTCGTTGCCTTCACATAGTTGTGCTATCTTCTCCCAAATTTCTTTGGCAGTAGAGCACATTTTGATTTTGCTGAACATGTTCTTGTCCAATGTCTTGAACAAGATGTCTTTGGCCACATTATCGAGATTTGCTTTCTTTCTTTCCTCATTCGTCCAGAGGGATCTGTCCTTTTCTACCATTTGTGGTTCACCACCAGTAATGGCGACTGCTGTATTTATTTTTTGAATCTTCATTGGTCCATCAGTGATGACGAACCACATATCGTCATCCTGAGCTGCCAGATGAGCTTGCATTCTGATTCTCCAGTCATCATAGTCTTCTTTTGAGAACATAGGGATTTTGTTGAATGATGCCATCAGCTCGAGTGATTTTGTGCTGATTAAGATAACCTGGCTCTGATACCACTTGTTAGGATCGGTCCGGAGTGTTTAGAGGGGGGGGGGGGTGAATGAACACTCCTTCTAAAAATTAATCCTTCGTGATTTCTTTCGGAAGTGAAAGAGATCTGTTTCTTAATCAATTCTTGTACAAAACAGACCACTGAAAATATAAGTGCGGAACGGTCTGTTCTTGTATGTAAGAACGGCTCGATGGCTAGTGAGAAAGAACGAGTGCAGAAATAAGATACACAGGATATGTTTCTGGAAGTTCGAAGGTGGTGTAATCCTTCTACGTCTCCCCTTCTTCCAATTAAGGAAGGTTTATACTAGAAGACTTTGATTTATACAATCCTGTTGTACAAACCCGATTCAGACTGGATTTACCTCACTACCAATCTGAAACTCTTAGTCACTCAATCTGCTCAGACACACTCTGTCTGACAGTTACAATATGTTTCTCACTTTCTGATTTTCAATATAGAAAACACAAGATGCGCACAGTGATCCTAAATGATCAAATGTTACAAATAAGACGTGCTTAAGAATGATTTCAGCTCGAGAGCTTCTGAACTTGTAAGCTTGTGCTGATTTTGCTTTCTTGTGCGTTTTTCAGTTGATCAGCGAGAGTCAGTAGCAAGTGTCAGTAAGTTCCTTTTGTTGCATCATTTTATAGTTGAAGGTACCAACGACATTATTTCCTTTAATGTGCAACTTTGACTCTGCTTAAACACTGAGTAGGCTTCAGTCTTCTTCTACAGGAAACTTGCCGTTCTGGTTCATACTTTCGGCGACTGTCAGGTAAGCTACTCTTTGTCTTCTTACCTATTATGGCAATCTTCAGTCTTTGGTCCTTTGTAGCATTAATTACAACATTAAATGCTACAATAAATAGCCATTAATGATTCGGACTGAGGAGCCATTCTGTATGTATCCTAAGCTGCTCTGATCTGATAAAGATAGAGATCGATCTGAAGCTTCGGTTTAGTCAGTCTGATATTCATCGATCCGGTCTGATAAGTAATGTGACTTATCAGCTTGTTCTGTTGTTGAGCTATCGATCTGGTCAGTCTGATTACCCTCGATCCGGTCTGATATGCTTTGACATCTTATCAGCTTGATCTGTTTTGGGCGATCGTTCTGGTCAGTCTGATTTCTCTCGATCCGGTCTGATATGTTTTGTCATCTTTAAAATCTCATTGATAAGATCCGGGACTAACACATTGTGTGCATTGTCTCCATCCACTGCAGTAGGAGTCAACCTGATTCCAGTGTCAATAGGTTCCAGTTCCTGTTGAACAGCAGATTCTTCTACCTGTGCTTCTGGAACTTCTGGCTCTAAGCTGCAGTCAATCCTTCTATTTGGCTCTTCTTCTTCATCACTTGCATCATCAATGACTGTGTTTTCCAGTTGATTGCTCAAATTTTTGATCCGTAAGTCGTTTTCAGTGCTGTCTGCAGACTCATCAAATTTAACATGAATGGATTCTTCTACAGTAAGAGTCCTATTGTTGAAAACTCTGAAAGCTTTACTTACAGTAGAATAGTCAAGAAATATTCCAGCATCAGATTTAGCATCAAAAGCGGTGAGATGAGTTTTTCCATTGTTGTGAATAAAACATTTGCAACCAAACATATGGAAATAAGAAATATTTGGCTTACTGCCATTCCAGATCTCATATGGAGTTTTGTCTGCTCGTTTATTTATCATTGATCTGTTTTGCGTAAAACAAGCTGTGTTGACTGCTTCCGCCCAAAACCTCCGCGATATATTGGATTCTGCTAGCATAGTTCGTGCAGCTTCTTTCAAAGTGCGGTTCCTACGCTCAGCAACTCCGTTTTGCTGTGGTGTTCTTGCAACAGAGTATTCGTGTTTGATACCTAGGTCATCTAGATAAGATTCGAGTAATTGATTGGTAAATTATGTACCCTTGTCACTGCGAATTCTATCTATCCCATTTGATTTCTCATTTTGTAGTCTCTTGAGTAGCTTGATCAGCTTTGGAGTAGCCTGATCTTTACCACTCAGAAATAGGACCAACGTAAAACGAGAGTAATCATCTATCAATACTAGAGTGTACTTCATTCCCCCTAGACTTGTTACTGGTATAGGACCAAAAAGATCCATGTGCAGCAACTCTAGGCACCGAGAAGAAGATCTACTCCCTTTGTTCTTGAAGGTGGATCTGATTTGCTTACCCAATTGGCAGGCTGAACAGATCTTATCTTTTGAGAACTCGATTTGGGGCAGTCCAACAACTAGGTCAAGTTTACGAAGACTGGCAATAGTTTTAAAATTTAAGTGACTCAACCGCTTGTGCCAAAGCCAATTTTTGGAATAATTCAAAGCAGCAAAACAAGTAGGGGAGGCAGGTTGATTAAAGTTCCAATCAATCAAATAGGTGTTCTCATGCCTTTTTCCTACAATTAGAGTATTACCATTGTCAGTTTTAATTGTGCAGGTGTGTTGGTTGAATTCTACAGAATATCCATTGTCACATAATTGACTGATACTAATCAAATTGTAACACAAGTTTTCTACCAGCAAAATGTCTTTGATGATAACGTTACCATGGATAATCTTACCCTTACCCACAGTTCTACCTTTCGCGTTGTCCCCAAATGTTATTTTTGGTCCTGAGATTTCAACCAGTTCAGATAGCAGGGTAGCATTCCCTGTCATATGTCTAGAGCATCCACTGTCCAGAAACCACTCTGAGCTTCGAACTTGCTGGACTCTAGATATCTGCAATTAAAGCGAAAATACATGATTGGTACCCAATCCTACTTGGTCCAGGAGGAATTAGTTCTTTCGGAACCCACACTTGTATGACCCTGGGTAGCTTAGGTCGGTGTGTGTTCTGAAATGTGCGTATATTAAACAGTGATGGTGATGATCTAGAACTTGTAGTGTGATAATATGTGTATGCATGTGCTTTTGGTTTGTAGTTCCTGTTATAGAGCATATATCTCTTCTGGACAGGCTTACAGTTGTAGTACCAGTTGGGTTTAACCTCTCTAGCTGCTCGACCAGTGGGTTTAAGTTCATTTCTGAACTTTTGCCTCGGTTTAGCCTCTTTGAGTGGTTCTACATAACCGATACCCCTGTGCTGTGCCTGTTCCTTGATGAGTGTTGCTTTAACAGGTTCTTTAACAAGTTCATAAGGGTCATATACTGTGCTAGATCTTACAAAGTTCATTGTTTGAGCTTTGCTTTTTGTTAGACACAGTTGAGGTTCATTACCAGATGAACTGCCGTCATTACTATTATAGCCTATGCCTATTAAATCACCAGCAAGCCTTATAGACTCAAGCATTTCATCCTTTCTGGTAGTAGACGCATTCCAAGTGCTAACCAGTTTGCTAAGTTTCTGGTAGGCACACTTGGCTTCATCTCTTTCTTTTACTAGGAGACTGACTGTTTCCCTTAAGCAATTCAACTCCATTGATTGTTCACAATCAAGTTTGTTTTTATGCGTTTCAGTTGGGATTGAGTGCTCAGTCTTATAGTTTTCAAAGGATTCATATAATGTCCGATACTCATTGATCATGTCCTGCAATGCATTGGTAAGTTCACTATGTGTAAATTCAGATAGGTTAGACTCTTGTAACTCAATCTCATCATTTGCCATCAAGCAATGGACTTCTTCATCTTCACTCTCGCTTGATGAGCTCATTGATTCTTCTGATTCTGACTCAGAATCAGCCCATTTGCTCTTGCTTTCTTCAGCCATCAACACTTTTTGATCTCTGTCGCTTCTGGATGATCTTCTTGTTTCCTTTGATTTTCTATAATCTTTGACTCCTCTTTTGTGATCATCCTTCTTGGGTTTAGGACAGTCAGCAATGAAGTGCCCTGGTTTGAGGCAGTTGAAGCACACTCGCTCTTCTTCTGACTTTCCCTTGGAACTCTGCCTTCGAGGATATGATTGATAGGATTTTTGGCTCTTTTTCATGAATTTCCCAAACTTCTTCACGAACATTTCCATAGCGTCATTACACATTTTTTTCTGGAGTCATCTCTGTGGAAGTAGGCAAGGACTCCGATGCAGTGAGAGCTTTGGTTGGTTGACTGGTACTGGGTTCATCTTCCACCCGTATACCTAGTTCAAATTCATAGGCTTTTAAGTCAGCGAATAGATCATGTAGATCTATCTTGTTTATGTCCTTCGATTCTCTCATAGCAATTGTCTTGACATCCCATTCTCTTGGGAGACCTCTCATCACCTTGAGAATAACTTCTCTGTCCTTATCCAGACTGCTAAGTTCATTAATTATACCAGTCACTCTCTCATCATATTCGTTGAGAGTCTCTCCATTTGTCATTTTGATGTGCTCAAATTTCTGTAATGCCATAGTGAGCTTGTTTTCTTTTGTTTGATCATTTCCTTCGCAAAGTTGAGCAATCTTCTCCCAGATGTCTTTTGCTGTGGGACACATTTTGATCTTATTGAACATATTTTTGTCCAAAGTTTTGAACAAAATGTCCTTTGCAACATTGTCCAGATTGGCCTTCTTTCTTTCTTCATTTGACCACTGAGATCTTTCCTTCTCTACCATCTGTGGTTCACCAATTGTGATAGAGACAGCTGTATTGATTTTCATAATCTTCATGGGTCCTTCAGTAATTACATACCACATATCATCATCTTGAGCGCTTAGATGTGCTTGCATACGGATTCTCCAGTCATCATACTCATCCTTCTTGAACATAGGGATCTTGCTAAAAGATGCCATTTGAACTTTAATATATCTCAAGATTGAGAAGAACCAGCTCTGATACCACTTGTTAGGATCGGATGCGTGTTTAGAAGGGGGGGGTTGAATAAACACTGCCCTCAAATTCTGATCTTCGACTAATTACTGCAAACTGTTAAGTGATGCAGTAGCTTCTCAATCAATTAAGCAAGTCAGTAGACACTAAGTGAAGTGCGGAAAACGTCTGCTGTACTTGTGAGTTAACTAAAGCAAACAATAAAAGACAAGTAAAGAACACAAGGATTGTTTCTGGAAGTTCGAAGCACAACGCTTCTACGTCTCCCCTTCTTCCTTTGCAGGAAGGATATACTAGAAGACTTTGGTTTACACTTTACAGTATACAACCTCCTTAGGCTTTCACACAGCTATGCCTAAACTCCTAGCAACACAATGTATATGATTTGTTTACAAAGTAAACTATCTAACACTCCTTTGAATGACTTTTACACTTGTAAGCTTCGAGCGTTTTTGAATGATCTTTGAGCAGTACACCAGTTTAACTTGATCTTTTATATATCAGTAGGTGTTCCTTGCTCTGGCTGAATCTACAGATAATTATCACTTGATAAATTTCTCTGTTGAATGTATAGAATATTCGATTGGCAGTGGATTCAACTTTTTCTTCATTCATTCAGCATCTGTATTTATAGACTTCATTTCCAACGGTAAACTTTCTTGGTATGGAAGGTTCAGCGTAGAATCTGTTTTCTTCTCTATTTTATTTTCCTTCCATTTTTATTCAGCAACGGCTCTTTCAATCTGACGGAATTGATGGCGATGATTTTGTAGTGCTTGTAGCTCTGTTGTACCTTTGTAAAATGGAATTGTACTCTCGCTGCTGGATTTGCTTCTACTGGTTTTGTAACTTCAGTATCTAGTCGTACTTTTTAGCTTAGTAGATGTTGGTTAGACTTGATGAAAGACTTCATGCAGTAGATGTTTTTATCCAGTGAGTATCTCAGTCCGGTAGATGTCTTCATCTGGTAGGTGTCTTCATCCGGTAGATGTCTTCATCCGGTGGATGTCTTTACCCGATGGATGTCTTCACCCGGTGGATGCTTCATTCAGTGGATGTCTTCATTCAGTGGATGTCTTTATCCGGTGGATGTCTTCACCCGGTGGATGTCTTCATTCAGTGGATGCCTTTGTCCGGTGGATGTCTTTATCCGGTAGGTGTCTGTAATCACCAAAACTTAGGAATCGTTTCTCAACACTTTTCCTTCAACTCAACTCATCAATCATGCTTATCTTAACTTGTTCCTTACTGGTCTTGTAACTACACTGCAACAATTATTCATGGGTTCATTACTTATCTAAATCAACCCTCCATGGGTTGATTACTTATTTAACCCATCTCTGCTAGCTCCAGCTTCCTGGACCAATCCTGGTGTTCTCCACCAGCCTGGAATTTGGACAGCGGATGCATGGGTGCTGATGACAAAAAGGGGGAAGACAGAGAATTTTCATTAAAGACGAAGACTTTGATAAATGAACACATTACTACTTTGAAGATAAAGTTGGTTTTCTAGGTTTTCTTTTGTCCTAAGCCACTCTGTATGCACTTTCTCTCCCCCTCCCTTTGTCAACAACTCTGAAACTAGCTGGCTTGGATCATTTGATACTGGCTATGTTTCTCAAGTTGTCTTGACCCAGTTGAATAGATTGTAGAAATAGGTTTGCTGAAAGATTTGTAAGATGTACTATGTAATCAGAATTCATTTTAAATAAAAATGACATTCTTTTAAATACTTAGTTTGATTACTACTTGTAATCTGCTAATCTATCTAACAAATTGCAAGTCTATGTTGTTTTGTTTACAAGTATTAACAGGATTTGCTGTTCAAAATAATCTAGCAAGAGTCTCTAGTGCTAAGTTTTGTCATCACCAAAAAGGGGGAAGTTGTTGTGAAATCATTTTTAAGTTTTGGTGATTACAAACATCTACCGGATACAGACATCTACCGGACAGACATCTACCGGATAGACATCTTCCGGACATAAGACATCTACCGGATACATATATCTACCGGATAGACATCTACTGGACACAAGACATCTACCGGATACAGACATCTACGGACACACGACATCTACCGGATACAGACATCTATCGGATAGACATCTACCGGACACAAACATCTACCGGACAAGACATCTACCGGATAAAGACATCTACTGAGTGCAAAGATATCAATAGAGTACATCGACCGAGTACAAGAAGAATGAACGCTCACTGAAAGAAGAATATCAGTAGACGTCTAACTATCCAGCAAATGCACAAGGCAACAAGACAAAACAAGTACAACTTATTCTGACAAAGGTACAACAGAGCGCCGCACCTTGCTATATCACCGCCACCATTAGCGTCAGAATAAAAGAGCTGTTGCTTAACAAAATTGGAAAGAAGACAATCAGAATTTGGAATGAAGACGGGAAATTAATCTCTTCCAAATATAGAAAAGTTGCGGTTAGACCACTGTGTCTATAAATACATGAAAGTGAAGAATGAAGATGTTAGCTGAACCATCTGATCAAACACAAGACAAAAATCAACGTCAAGCTAATCGTTTCATTGAGATACTCTGAAGTTTCAGCAAGAGCAGCAAAGAACTACTACTATAATCTTGAAAGATTAATTATAACTGAGTCTGCTGCACAAATAACACTCAAAGCAAAATAGTTTTATATCTTTTGTGAGTGTTATAGAATACATTGTAAACAACTTAGAAAGTTGTGATTGCTAGGAGTTTAGGCCAAGCTGTGTGGGTGCTTAAGGAGGTTGTATACTGTAAAGTGTAAATCAAAGTCTTCTAGTATAACCTTTCTGCAAAGGAAGAAGGGGAGACGTAGAAGCGTTGTGCTTCGAACTTCCAGAAACAATAATTGTGCCATTTACTTACTACAATTTACCATTCAGTTATTACTACTCACAAGTACAGCAGACGTCTTCCGCACTATAATCAGTGTCTGCTGACTTGCAACAAATTGAGAAGCTATTGCAGTACCTAACAGTCTGCAGCAAACCAAGTAAAATCGAAATTGAATCTAGTATTTATTCAACCCCCCTTCTAAACACTACCCCGATACTAACATATTTTTTTAGAAAATAAATTACAGACTAACACTGATAATAGAGGATCTGAAAGAATTGTTTGTTAAATAGAAATAATTACAATTCTGGCGTATATTTGTGTCAAATTGTAATTATCGCTCTCTTATTTTTTATAATAATTTTTTCTTCCCTTATGTCAACCTATAATTCATATGCAATAGTGGATTGGGAAGAAATTGTATTTGGAGATGAGATAACAATGAGTTTTTATAAGCAATTGTAGTTAAAGTTTATATTATGAATGATTTACCTATAAACCCCCTATTATTTGAAAAATAATGAATTTCACCCCTCTATATTAACTACTATGTACTTTTATGTCAATCATATGGAATATCGTTATAATTTTTCATTGATATATTACAAATTAGATGTGATAATATTATTCTATATTGATACATCTGTTATTGTCCAAAATAAAGATCAAAAGTTGTAATAAATATTTTCTATACGAGCTTGTAAATCGTAATTTTCTGTATATTAATTAATGATGCAACCATAGAAAATATCGTTTCAATACTAACAATAATTAAGTTTACCTTTTTCTATTAACTGCCCTCTCTAAGGTAGGGGTGAGCAAACTTCGATTTAACCGAAATAACCTGTAGGACCTTCCTACCCTAACAGTGTTATAGTGACATAAGAAGGACTAATCATGCATTAGCTAACATCTTATGGTTCCGGTTGTTACATGAGCTAACAGGATTACAGGCCAAAATACAAAACTTCAAAAATAATTCATTACATTCCCAAAAGAATGACAAAATTTAGATTTACACTACTCCTAGAGTATATACTAGTCATAACTTGAATCTTATACATTCATGTGTTCCTCGTAGCTCACTGCCTCAACCCGACCCTTAGTCATTTAGTCCAAAAGTGTACCTACAGGGACAACACATCATGAGCATATACAATCTTACTTTACATCTTAAAAACATCGTAGTAAATGCATGAAATATTGGTTAAGTAAATATGTTGGTTATTTATTAACTTCTTTTTTGTTGTCCCTGATTCATATTCATGCATATGGGCATCTTACCCTGTGGCATCTTACCACATCATAATATCGTATGGCCTCTTACCATAGCATCTTACCCTGTGGCATCGTACCACATAATAACATCGTATGACCTCTTACCATATGGGCATCTTACCCCGTGGCATCTTACCACATAATAACATCGTATGGCCTCTTACCATATGGGCATCTTACCCCGTGGCATCTTACCACATAATAAACATCGTATCACATCATTATATAAACATCGTATAAACATCATCATTTCATCGTAAACATTCATGCGATAAATGCATAGTCATAGTGTATAGATGTGTTTTACCGTCCGATGCCCGTACGTCTCTTACGTACCTTTTTAAAAGGAGGAGGAGTCAACAGACTTTATATCCTTGATTGTGCTGGTACCTGGGATGGTTCTACAAGACCACATAATACCATATTAGATGCCTCAATATCATCTCATACCATAAACTTAACAAAATAAATCATCATTTTATTTTCAACATTCTGCCTCTCTCGATCGATCGGCCCCAAGGTCTCGATCGATCGAGAAACTGTGCACAATCAGTGCCCAAACACTCTGCCTCGATCGATCGATCGAAATATTTTACCGATCGATCGAGGAGCTTCACCGATCGATCGAGAAATCCTTCGATCGATCGGCACCTGAAATTCAAAACATGCCTTAAACTTTCTGCCTCGCTCGATCGATCGGTACAAAAATCTCGATCGATCGAGCACTCTGAAAATCGGGATTTTTCCAGATTTTCGAGGACCTCATTTCATATCATCAAATCTACTTCATAACACAACATACTTGCTCAAACAAACATGTTAAGAACTTCATAAAACTTCCATGTAAGTACTTAAATCAAAGGTTTAACAAAACCTAAGCTAACATGCATCATAACATCATCAAAATCTTCAACCCCAACCAACTTATACAGAAAACAGAGCATGCTCTTCCTTGCCCAGATTTTCGAGCACATAGTTTCATAGCCAGAAATCTATAACATAAAACATGTAACATGATCGAACTAACATGCTAGTAGTTACATAATACTACCATGCAAGCACCCATACCAAGGTTTCACCCAAACCTATACTTAGCATGCATAAAATCATCCCACCCAAACCCAAACTCAACCAAAAACCCAGAAAACAGGGTACAAAGTCTTACCCTCCTTTTTCTCTTCTTTTGGTATGAATTATTGCACACCTTTTACCAAGGTTTTTCTCCTCTCTCAGCAGCACTTTAGGACGTTTTTGAGAGGGAAAATGAGGGAAGGAGAAAGATTGGAGGTGGAGTGGTGGGGAAGAGAAGGAGGTATGGGTTGAGGGGAAAGGGGTTGGCAAGTGGGGGTGGCTGATTGATTGGGGGGGTGGTGAGGTTGGGGTGCCATGTGGTGTTTAATTGTGTCCCGGTATTTAGTACGATGTATTAAAATATCCTCACTCGATATTTTATAACTTCATTTAATTAAAACACCCAACATGCTCCCCACATCATATCATCATAACATAATCATAGCCCCCAATTAAATGCACCACAACCCTCTTAAACATATCATAAATCATCATCATAGCACATAATTACATGACATTTCGAGGGTATTACATAACCGATCCAACCGAATAAATTTGAAAATTCGGTTCGGTCAATTCGGAAGTTCGGTTTTATTTTTTTAAAAATATCGGTTAAATCGGTTCGGTTATCGGTTTTGATTTTTACAAATATCGGTTAACCGATCTAACAGATTATTATTATCTTTTTAATTTTTTTAATTTTTAAAATAATTTTTTTATTTTTTTTTATAAATTTTTTACATTTTTCAAAAATATCGGTTAATTCGGTTACCAACCGAATTAACCAATATTTTATCGGTTCGGTTTGTTCGGTTTCTTAAAAAAGATCGGTTTGTTCGATTTTGTAAAAAAAAAAAATCGATTTTTCCGATTTCGGTTAATTCGGTTCGGTTTTTAACCGAATGCTCACCCTACTCTAAGGTAATTGTTGTTCGCAGATATTTTGAACCACTTGGCCATCTTTTTAGTAAACACTCCAATTAAGTTACTATCCATAAATCATTTCTATATTATATTCCTCTCATTTGTAAAATTTATGTCAAAGCCCAAAATATGTGGTGAGAAATTAATTTCATGTAAATACTTTTTTTAAAAAATTATTTGTACATATCTCCCTAATGACAAAGTATAGTTTCCATACATTTTAGGATAAAATCATAAACAATTTAGCAGTCATTTATAATTCCACTTCCACCTTCACAAATATTTAAAAATCAGCTTTCCTACGAAATGCATAATATATGCTTAAATACTAAAATTAATTTGTTGTTAAAAATGATATGGATGCAATTGAGAAATAACAACAATAGTTTGTGTAAAAAGATCAATTTCAAATAAGTTATGACTCATTTCTTAAGATAATAATATTGCCCCATTAATATGACAATCGTCTCCCAAAAGTTTTAATATTATATATGGTTTTTTATCCAATTAATAAAGAAATTATATAGTATTTTAAAATTAAACAAATTTTTTTTTTAGTTGAGGGAAATTTGTAATAAAGAATTTTTAGGCCACTGCCCAAATTTAAAACCGAGTCAATCCCAAAGGGGACATATGCTAGAATTAGACAAATTTCTAAGGGGCACTTACAAGCCGGCGCCACTTGGTCAAAAATAATTTAATTTAATCTACCAAAAAAACAACAATTCGCTTAGGTCCAATTCCTGTCAAAATGACATTAATAACACTCGCGATGTTACTGTAGCACGTGCACACACAGACCAAAAAAATCGTGCATCACAAGCCAAAATAATCGTGCACCCATAGGCAAAAAATGACCGTGCACCCACAGGCCAAAAAAATCGTGCATCAATGTAGAAAAAATCGTGCATTAATGTCCAAAAATCATGCACCAATGCACCAAAATCATGCCCAATGCACAAAAATAATGCATCAGTGTCCAATTTTAGTGCACCAATGTCCAATTTTAGTCCATCGATGCCCAATTTTAGTGCATCCAATGTCCAATTTTTATGCACCAATGTCCAATTTTTGTACATCCAATGTCCAATGTTAGGTTGATGCACGCACATGGTTAAAAAAATCGTGCACCAAATGTATGAAATTTTCAAAAAATTTCACGTGCATCAATGTAGAAAAATCGTGCATCAATATCCAAAAATCGTGCATCAATGTCCAAAAACCATCGAATCCATCGATTTCAAGGAGAGTTTATCAAACGAAGACATCATTTTCAAAAGCAATTGATTCACTGTGGTGATAATATCAATTTTAAAATCAATTTCAACATCACTTTCATTCTAAACATGAGCAAAATCTTTTGATGGGGTTTATGGCTTCACTGTGCTGAACAATTTCATTCATCGCCATTCCACCAATAAGCTGTTTTAAAAAGGAAAATAAAATACATGAGTTTGGAAGGAGATGCGCAGGCGGCGCGGGTGAAGGAGATGCATAGGCGGCGACGGGCGAAGGAGGTGCACATGCGGCGGCGATTCATGGGTTTGAAACCCTAATTTGGATGGAAATGATGCATTGCTAGGGTTTGAACAAACAATTGATATTTTAGTAAACAAATTGTTGCCCTAACTATTTTGAATTTAATGTATTTTGGTAAAGAAAAAATATATTTCTGGAAACAAGCTCATAAAATTGGACCTATTTGAATAAAGTTTTTTGAAAAATAAATTGTTAAGAAATGTTATTTTTAGCCTGAATTTAATTGAACAAATTTTTTTAAGTGGTACTTTTCTGTAATTCACTCAATTTATAAAGCATAATAGTATGTATAAACTTGCAAATACACCCATGGATATAGAAAAGAGAGTGGGTGATGAGATTAAATGGGCTATAATTATTTTCTTGTCAAAACAACTCCTAACCTACCATGCAAAGCCCAGCCCGTTCTTACGTTAAAATAGAACTGCTCTTTGTTTTTTTTTTGGTTCGTTTTTTTCCCCAAACGCAGGAAATCTTTACCATTAACAAATCGTTTGTAATTCTCTGTTGACTGGTCTCTTCCAATCATTTATTTATCGGATCTACCTACGCTCGCCGGCCCGCCACCGTCGCTGCCAATAGGTTTTTCCATTATTTACAGGTGAATTTTCTGCTGTCCTACTCCTTTGGATCTGTGCTTCATTGAGTTATACGAACTTAATCGTCTTTGAATTTTATTCTTGATGAGTGTCGTTCTTGTTGGAAGTTTTGTTTTTTTCAGTTCATTGGAAGTTATGGCTATGTTTTCTAACATATGAAAGTCTTGAGATGGATTTGTGTTTTCAACCGGCCCATTTCGAGCTGATGATTAATAAAGACTCTTGTTTCTGCGTAAGAAAAAATGCTGCGCTTGAATTTTTATCTGGTGGTAGGATGTTTTCCGAAAATGTTCATTACCGGCCTTGGTGATGAATGAAAACCTATAGGAATGCTCTTAGCTACGTAGATACTAAGATTTGTAGAATGTTACGGTGCAACGTACATAGTGTCAGATGACTCTTACTGTTTTCGCTACTTGTGAAACCAAGGCATAATGTTGTCGACGGGGTTAATTTTTTGCTTTTGTCTACAAATCTGCTGCAAAGAAGTTGTTGTCCCACTTTTGTAACTTTCGTTGTAAATGGCTTTTTGCATGGGTCTTCTGTAGGCAGGATGAATCCAGATGGTCCCTCTTTGTGTTTAACCTGAAGTTGGTCTACAATGAATATAAGGTCAGGCAGTGCCTTAGCTGCTGCTAGCAAGAGTGAAGAAGAACTTAGAGTCTCAATTCACTGTAATCTTCAGAGAATTTCTTTCTACTTTGTGTTTGAAAGGAGGTAGGAATACCAAATAAAAAATTGTGAGGGTTTTCGAATAAGAAAAGTACAAATTAATCCAGGTCCTGCAACCAATTATATCCCAACAGACAATATTTCCATATTTTGGGTCATAAATAAATGTGTTGCTAAAATAGTTGCAGGATGGGACTCGAAACCTATTGAATTTCACACACAGTAGAATCTTGATTCTGTAGAAACATTTCAATTTCAATACTCGTCAACAAACCTGCAGTCCTTTCAATTAGTTCCACATGTAACTTTGTGAATGCAAACATTTGGAACGTTTATTTGTTTAAAATGCAAGAATAGTTCAGGAAAGCTGGAGTTTGGATACATTAAAATCCATTCTGTAACACAGCTTCTACAGCATCACCCAATCCATGATATCGTTGTAGAAAGTCATTGCAAATGATCTTGGTCTCTCCTTGTGATAATTAAGAGGATCATCACCTTCTGAATTAGGTTTCTTCCTCTCCCAAAACTTATATCCCTGGTTTTTTGAAAAAAATGGATATTCCATCTGCAACAAGAAAAGTTGTCCAACTATAAACATGGGTTGTGGATTTTGGTTAATTACTGCTCACTGCTTCTATCTGCTCTCTAAGTTTGATATGGGCTAAGATGCTGCTCATTTTCCATAATATGTAATTGTAAAAGTAATGCCTTCCTTTTCTTTGTGTAATGCTTCTTCAATGTTCTGTTACTGTTAATGAGATCATTCATCCACTCTTATTTGGGTTTCGTTCATCTTGTATTTGTTTTATTACCCTTATTGGTCTTTTCTCTATAAACAGAGTGCTGCTTTAAGATGTTTGGAGGTAGAGCGATCTATCGTTTGCTGAGTGAGAAACTTCAATCACAGGCTACTGTAAAGGTTCTATTCTTTTAGTTCTTTCCTTGAAGTTCATTTTGATCTTTCATGTGATTAAAAATGATTGAATTTATGCTTTTGAAACTTCGTGCATCTAGATAAAATGATGTGGAATGGGAGGATATCATAAGTTTTTTTTATAATTTTGTTCGCCACTACCGAGTAGTATGCTAGTCTTGTGCCTGTTAATCTCCAGAAGATAATTTTACTATTCTTCCAATTGAGTAAGTTCGGGTGTATGCTTTTGTAATGAGTGAATGAGAAAGCACCACATGTTTTGCTTATTACCCAAAACTCGAAGCATCAGAGTCACCTGCCAGAAAATTTTGTTTTTGAGGAAGAAAGAAATTGACGTACAACTGATCAATTCTTTCCTCTTTCAGGTATATCCTGTTTTATCATCTCTTACTTCCAAGAAAGAGCATGAAGAAATTGGATCCGCTACCTCAAAGTACTTGAGAGCTGTAGCGCTCTTTGGAGCAGGTGTATCAGGGCTGTTAAGTTTTGTGACAATGTCAGCTTGTGACGAGGCTGAGCACGGTTTGGAAGCTACTAACTACCCCTGGCCCCATAAGGGCATCCTGAGTTCATATGATCATGCCTCGTGAGTTCTTCATTAGTTCATTAGTATCTTCTGAATGTGTTCTTTCTTTTATATGGACATGCTTCATTAGCTTCTGTTAGATTACTAGTATCATCTAAAGGTAATCAACCTTCAGAGCCATATCCAGCTTTGCCATAAGATTCCACTGAATTACAACTTTCTCAGGACTAATTGTCATGGATTTAGATCTATTTACTTATCGAATATATTTCATGTGTTGTTTATCTTAGACCGCTCTGCATTGACACTAGGTGTTAAATTGTTAGACACTGAATTCGGCTACTGATTTGATGAGCAACAGCAAGTAATAATCGCATAAACACCAAACAAAACACTGAAATTGAGGAAATGTAATCTGGAATTTAATCGAAATGACAGAAACAACAATATCCCAGAGAACTCTGTTACATGCAAAGCATGTTCCCTAGCTCAGCTTGTATCAACCTCACTCAAAAATAACATGATCCTCTAACGAACTACCCTCCCCACATTTTATATCTTCCCTATTACATCTAGATTATTCTATGGGCTTGGGCCTAGCTCCACTCAAGCCTAGTTCCACTATTTTGGGTCTTATATTGGGTACATAACAATGCCGCCCTCTTGAAAATCAGTATTTTCCTCAGGCTGAGACTTGGAACTTGATGTTCTTTGCGTGCCGCATCATTCCAACCCACGTCAAAGACAACTATCTCAAATTCAAGGTCGCAATACTCATCACCAAAATACAGTAGATCAGGATGACATTCGTCCTCCACCTTCATCTCAAATTGCCAGTCTACATACTAATGGGGGCAAGACAAACATTAGGTTCACCTATAGAAATTGTCACTCCACTACGATCATCTATTCCCACTGATTTGAGAAATTCTTCAATCTTGGAATTTTTTAATCCCCGCTGTGTCGGTATTCAAGACAATTCCACCACCCATAGTAGGTACACATAAGCTTCCACCCGCTGGTTTAGCAACCCCAAAAATATCCTCAATGAAATTGGATGGATTCTTGAGCAATTCTGGAATATAGTCATCATCGACTATAAGATACAATTTATCTTGTAGCCCACATTGACTGCTGGTAACTGCAGAATTCATTTGAAAGTGTGCATTTCTTCTTCTCTGGCACTCATATTCATACTTCGATACCCTTTTTCACCAATTCATGCATTATCACTACCCCCGCTAACACCCCAAATTTTTTCAAGCCCAACCCTTGCACAATCATACTAACTATCACATCAACTCCAATATTGACAACCGGATGAATGATTCCATAGCGCCAAACTGCACTTTTTATGGCCTCTAATTCTTAACATAATCAAACTTTGCCGAATCCACTCCTACAATTTTAATGCTTCGCAATCCTTGTGCGATTTGCTTTAGTTTTTGCCCAACCTTTCCATCAATCCCCCAACACTCCAATTCTGCCACAGTAACCCTTTTATTTGCTTTCTGATGGGTCTTAGACGTTGAATCTGTGCCGCCCATCCATATCGCCGCCCCGCTGGCCACCGGCCATCGATGGATACCATCGCACCTTCTTCTGCCACGTTTCTTCCCTGTCCGATTTTGGATTTTTGTACGCAAATGTGTAATTTGGTTGACCTGTATCAAATGTGTTTGGGCCCAATGAGTGACAGCCCTAGCCCACTCATAATTTTCATAGGGGAAATTGCAATATGTGCTGTTTACATAAACTTATTACAAATAAATCTGGAAAAAAAAACTTCTTACCAAAAAATACACTTAAGGAGAAAATTATATTCACATAAGTCCAATTTTTTAACTATTGGTTTGAAAATGTACTTTTTAGTTACCAAAATACCCTTCAATTGAAAACACCATAAACCTAATTTCAGATCTTTCTTTTCTTCCTCATCCTGTCGCCCCACACCTTAAATTTTCTGCTAAAATTTTCCGGCGGTTCTCAGATCATTATTTTCTTCCTCATCTCGCCGCCTCATCCCTAAAAATTATTTGCTAAAATGTTCTGCACATGAAATATGTTTGCATCGAAGCATCTAAATTGCTCATAGCATTTGGAATCTTTTGGAATCGAAGAAGACCTCGGACTACTCTGCACATATAATTTTCGGATCTACTCTGTCCATTCCATAGTGTGTGTGTGTGTGTACTGTATGTGTATGTGAATTATAAATTTGAATGCCGATGCTAAATTATAGACATCAAAAGTCTGTTGGTATTTTTTTTTTTAAAAAAACTCTCGTGGCTTTGACTGATGCATATGGATGAAAAAGTAAGGTATGTGTTGGTGTTCGTGCTTGTTTGCTCATTTCCAAAATGTACAGCCTGACAGTAAGATATTACAACGAAGAAGACGACTCAGAGAAAAATTAATTGATACATGAAAATCATAAAAAGTAACTGATGCACCGAATGATAAAAAGTAACTGGTGCACAAATTTTTTAAAAAGTAACTGGTGCACGAAAATATAACATTGGTTCACGAAAATATAACACTGATGCATGAAAATATAACACTGGTGCACGAACTTTGTGTTAATTAACCGATGCACAGAATTTGCAAAAAAACAACTGGTGCACGAAAAAATAAATTTTCGTGCATCAGTTACTGATTTTCAATTTTCGTGCATCAATTACTGATGCATGAAAGTTCAAAAAAAAAAAAATTGGTGCACGAAATAATATAACCTTGGTGCACGAAATTAAATAGTTCGTGCATCAGTAACTTAATTGTATGGTTCGTACATCACCCACTTGCGATTATGGTTCGTGCATCACATACTTTTTCTATGTTTCGTGCATCAGTTATTTTTTATATCTTTCGTGCACCATTTTATTTTTCATAATTTTCGTGCACCAGTTACTTTTAATAATTTTCGTGCACCTGTTATTTTTTATAATTTTCGTGCATCAATTACTTTTTATAATTTTCCTGCACCAGTTATATTTTCTCTGGGTCATCTTCTTCGTTGCATGTTTCAGGCTGTAAATTCTAGAAATGAGCAAAGAAGCACGAACACCAATGAATCATAACTATAAAACCACAAATAGAAGAAAACAGTATATACACACACACACACACAAAACACACGCACACACATACCATATTTGAAGAAAAAAAATCTGCACATACTAGATTTGAAAAAAAAATCTGGAACGAAGTTTAATTGTAAGAAATCGTAACTGGCGAGAGAGATTTACGAGGAGATATGAATCGCAGTCGTGAAAGAAAGAGCTCGAACGAAGTGCTGAAAGGAAGAGATTTAAAATTTATGAGATTGCCGCCTTTTTCTTATTAAGGGCACTTTTGTCATTTAAACCTAAAATGGACTTATTTGATTGCATGTTTTTTTCTCAGACTAGGATGAATAAAGTTTTAGTAATGGGTACCGGCCTGAACTTTGCCCATTTTCATAAACCCCCAGCCCATCCATCTCAAGGAATACTGCAACCATGAGTGCACAGCTTTGTCCAGCCCAATTCTTCAATAAAATCACACCAACGCCTTCTGCGCTCCTCTGCGTCATCACGGTGTCCACGCCTTCTCTCTGCAGCGAATTTCCCAACAGATCTAAAGATCAGCATGTTGCCCACGCCTCCCCTCTGCAACAGATTTCCCCATGGTTCGAATGTCGGCTACCCCCTCCTATCAACCAACCAATCGATTCTCTACCGTCGGCTACCTGAAGCACCGGTCTTCTAGAAGTGTGTATGGGTATCACGTGTGATTCGATGCTCCTGTGTGCATTTTTTCTACCAAAAACCTTTTTGCATCGAGAGGTTCAATCACACGTGTAGTGAGGGTACAATCTTGTTGAATCACTGGGTGTATATTGAGACGATATGAATTCTAATAAATCTTGAGAGCTCCAGCCTCCGTTGCACTCCCTCGGGTGTTGTTGTTGCCCAATATATTGCAGATCCACCGTGTCAACAGCCTCCTCCACAGGTTGCAACTCGATCTCGGTAGTCGTAGTAGCTTGGTCATCCCCAGTTTGATCGAGGTTAGTTTCCTGCAACTCATAATGTCGATTCTCGTCGTTGTATTCCTCTTCGAGGGAAGCGCCTTTGACTCCTAAGTCTTTTCTCGATTCGTTTTTGTCTTCAAATGAGTTTTTCCCAACACCGCTGCCCTCCTCCCTTAACGCTTGTTCTCCCAATTCCAGCAGCAGTTCCTTGGTTAAACAATCCCATGTAAGGTCGGGATTGTGTTGTGTGAGCAAAGAGAACCAAAATTCGGCCTCTCCCTCCATGCTCATGAAAGCGAATTGCAACCGATGTTCCCATGGTGTGGAATTGAGCTCAAAATATTACTCCGCCTTCACCTTAGAGGATCAGTGCCATTGAATCTAGGTAAATCTAGCCACATCCTTAGAGTCGAACCGCAGGTCGGACCAATTCTTAGACACTGAATTCGGCTACTGATTTGATGAGCAAACAGCAAGTAATAATCGACTGAACACCTAATAAAACACTGAAATTGAGGAAATGTAATATGGAACTTAATTGAAATGACAGCAACAACAATATCCCAGAGAATAATTCTCTGTTACATGCAAAGCATGTCCCCTAGCTCAGCTAGTATCAATCTCACTCAAAAATAACATGATCCCCTAACAAACTACCCTCCCCACATTTGATATCTCCCCTATTACATCTAGATTATTCTATGGGCTTGGGCCTAGCTCCACTCAAGTTTAGTTCCACTATTTTGGGTCTTATATTGGGTATGTAAAATAAATATTTTTATAATCATGAAAATCTCTTCATCAGCTTTATTGTCAGTAATTTTCCATGCAAAAGTCTAGTCTGTCTTGGCGTTGGGAAGTTGTGCATCAATATTTTCATTATCACCTTGCATCCCATTTTGCTTGGTTGTTACATCTCAATATGTGGACATATGATTATTGATGTTATGAGTTCCTTATTACAAGATTCTGAATCATTTTGAGACGGCATGCATTCTTCTTTGGTCATTTGATGTTGAGATTTTCCCTTTTCAAGTACATTACGTACTCCTTTTCATGTTATAATGAAGTAATGCTTGAATTATTTATCTGGAATGAATGAGCTCTAAACTTCTCCCTCACATCTTGTTCTCAAATGTTGTTATTAATCTTAAACAGGATTCGTCGTGGTCACCAGGTTTATCAACAAGTCTGTGCTTCCTGCCATTCCATGTCATTAATATCATATCGTGACTTGGTCGGGGTGGCTTATACAGAGGAGGAAACTAAGGCCATGGCAGCTGAAATTGAGGTAGTGGATGGACCTAATGATGAGGGAGAGATGTTTACCCGTCCTGGAAAACTCAGCGATCGTTTTCCTCAGCCATATGCAAACGAACAAGCAGCTAGGTTTGCTAATGGAGGGGCCTATCCTCCAGATTTAAGTCTCATTACCAAAGTATTTCCTTCCTTGATTTCCAATATTTTACTCAAAATTCCTTTCTACCATCTCTCTCAGCTAATTTGCAACTTTTGCCTTATCAGGCTCGTCACAATGGTCAAAATTATGCTTTTGCACTCCTCACCGGATATCGTGATCCTCCTGCTGGTGTTTCAGTAAGTTCCTTTTTATTTCTCTTTAACTATGCATCAAGGTTGCCTCTTGGCCATATTTGTAAAGAGCTTATGCTTGAGTGAGCCATTGCCGCTTGGCCATATTTCTAAAGAACTGATGCTTCTTTTTCACTATGCATCAAGATTGCCTCTCAGATAATTTTGGGCATACTAGTTATTCACAAAACTTGCTCATAATTTCCTTTGAGTCTTGCCTTTTTAATTTTAGCTTGCATCTTTATTTGTTGATCTTCTAAGTAGATGCTATATTTTCCTCTAGATTCGTGAAGGACTGCATTATAACCCTTACTTCCCTGGGGGAGCTATTGCTATGCCTAAAATGCTTAACGATGGTGCTGTTGAGTATGAAGATGGTACCCCTGCAACAGAAGCTCAGGTAAGTTCATTTGTTGATTCTTCGTGTGTGATTGTACACACACACATGACAATGCTTAGGACTCCTTTACTTATCATCTGATTATCTTCTGCTTGCCTTTGTAGATGGGCAAAGATGTCGTGACATTTTTATCTTGGGCCGCGGAGCCTGAAATGGAAGAGAGAAAACTGGTAAATGATCGCTCATATATAGTAAAAATTAAAACTAAGGTTATGTTTGAAAGGAGTGATTTGGATTTGATGTAATTTAAAATTAATAACATGCATTAAAATAAAATTAAAGAAATTTCAAATGAATTGAATTCCAAAGTGCCCACAGATATATGAGGGAAATCATGAATTTGATATCTTTTGATATAAAAAGCCTTCAATCAAAACATAGCATAAGGTTTGTTGTTTTTTTGTTCACTTTGTGCGCCGACTTTGCTATATTACCATTGCAGATGGGATTCAAATGGATATTTGTTCTATCGCTTGCACTTCTTCAAGCTGGGTACTATAGGCGGTTGAAGTGGTCCGTTTACAAATCTCGAAAGCTGGTTCTTGATGTTGTCAACTAGATTCCTAAGACTTTTTCCTAGTCCATTGTGTCTTGAGAATCTGAAATCGGCAAATAATAATGCTTTGTCATGCACTACTTCTATCTTTCTGTGGTATACCAGATTGCATGGTTTTCAGTAGTGTCCGAGAATTATTTTCAAATAAGGCTATCATTATTGAACTGTGCCTTGTATAATGCACAAGTTGATGTTTAATCTTTTGGAGTTGTGGTGTTTGAACTGGACGATGAATGCTATTTCTATCGTGATTCTCTTGCTTATCGTCCCATTATGTTGCATATATATCGGTGAAAAGGACTAACGATATATTTACGTCTTACGTGTTACCCACATTTTATTGGGATTTTTTTGATGTTATCCCTGGTTATCATATTGGTTATTAAAGTCTCTGTAACCAGTAGAAATTAATCTCACAATGCAATATCGGAACTTACCAAAAAGAAGCGAAGATAGCGGTTCGAGATGTCAGAGCTTAAGTCTACAAAGAAAAGTGTGATAAATTGTATACCAATAAGGCAGAAAAAGATATCTACAGGATTGCTCGAGCGAGGGAGATGAAGACAAGAGACTTATGTGTAGTGAAATGCATAAGAGATTGTAACCATAAAGTCTTGGTTAGAGATGAAGACATCAAAATAAGATGTAAGAATTATTTTAACAGGTTGTTCAACGGTGGCTTTAGCCAAGATTTAGGTGATCTTAACATCCATCAACATGATGTAAATCGTGAGTTTACTTGCAGAATTAGAGAATCTGAGGTTAAAGAAGCTTTGAACAAAATGAAAGTACGAAGAGCAGTTGGCCTTGATGGAATCCTATTGAAGTATGGAGATGTTTAGGACCGACAATGATAAAGTGGTTAACAGATCTATTTAACAAGATTTGGAGGAGTAACAAAATTCCAAATGAATGGCGAAAGAGTATAATCATCCCTATCTATAAGAACAAGGGTGACATTCAGAGTTGCACCAACTATCGTGGTATAAAACTCATGTGTCACACAATGTAGCTTTGATAGATGATAATTGAGTGTTCTTTAAGGTGGGAGGTTAAGATATGGGAGAACCACTTTGGGTTCATGCCAGGACAATCAACTACTGAAGTTATCCATTTACTTCGTGAACTTGTCGAGCGCTATTGTGTATCGTGAGAGGAGTAAAGATTTGCATATGAAGACTTGGAGAAGGCCTACGATAAAATACCAATGTAGATATTATGATGGGCTTTGATGAAGAAAAAAATTCACATCAAGTATGCCAATATAATCAAGGACATGTACGACGAAGTAACATCCAAATATGAGAACGTGCAGTGGGGTGAAAAGTGAGTTCTCGATCACTATTGGATTGCATCAAGGGTCTCCGTTGACTCATTTCCTGTTCGCCCTAGCGATGAATGAGATAACAATAGACATACATACTGAATTACACTGGAACATACTTTTTGTTGATGATGTTGTTTTAATCGACGAGACAATGGCAAGGGTAAATGACAAATTGGAGTTATGGAGAGAGACGTTGGAATCAAATGTTTTAGATTAAGTACGTCTAAAACGGAATATATGAAGTGCAGATTTAGTGGTCGTTCCATTCGGGATACCGGTGTTGTAGCACTCGGTGGTCAAGAGGTATCGATGAGCAGCAAGTTTCGATACCTAGGTTCAGTTATCCAAAAAAAGTGAAGTTAACCACATGATTCAGGTTGGCTGGTTGAAATGGAGAAACACCACCAAAGTTCTATGCGATCGTAATATCTCATTGAACTTGAAGGGAATGTTTTATAGAACCGCCGTTAGACCCGCAATGTTGTATGAGACGGAATGCTGGGCACGCAAGAGGAATCACATCCAAGAGATAAGTGTGGCAGAGATGTGTATACTTCGTTGGATGTACGGTAAGACCAAAAGAGATAAAATAAGGAACGAAGATATTCGAGATGGAGTAGGTATAGCTTGTATAGAAGAGAAGATGCAAGAAAGCCGCTTACGTTGGTTTGGTCATGTTCGACGTAGGCCCAACAGTGCACCTGTGCGTTGAGTGGATTCCATGGATTTCGGCCAGTTCACAAGTGCGAGCGGACGTATGCAACCATAATGCATCAACCAATATGTGTATGCAACCATAATGCATAACCCATCAAATATATGCAACCAAAATGCGTAATCCAATACGTAAAAAAATATGTTTTACCGTCCGATACCCGTACGTCTCACTACGTACCTTTGTTCCAAAAGTGGAGATGTAGTAGACTTTATCTCCTCGGTTGTGTTGCTACCTGGGATGGTTCTACACGATCAGACAAACCAATATTAGAAGCCAATAATAGTCTGATATCAAAAATCCCACAAAAATAAATATCCAATTCTAGCATCTCACGATCGATCGCTATAATGCCCCGATCGATCGAGAGATCCAGCAGACAAAATGCCCAAAAAATTCCAATCTGCGATCGATCGCCGAGTTTGTGCCGATCGATCGCGCAAAACTCGCGATAGTTTTGCGCAATCTATCGCGGAAGCATACTGCCGCCACCCTGGTGCTCGCGGAAGCCTGTAAACGCGATTTCGCCCCTACGCATGTGTCCAACCCGACTTAATTCTCTTTATTGTTTATGTAGCCTACCTCAATTCATTTGGATTAAAGGCTTAGTAGTTGTTGTAAACCAATATCAGACATGTTTTTGTAAGGAAAATTAAATTATTTTGTCACCATATGGAAGTGAATGTCTCTTCTGTTCTGATACAAGATTTATGTTGCCGATTGGTTAGGAAATGTTGGACATATTTCACTTTGTTGTCAAAGATCCAAAAAGAATATGACCATCGGATTCTGAGTAATGCTATAGTATTTCGTATCATTGAAATGACACAGACGAATCCGACTTTTCAATTCTTAGTCATTCTTAATTTATTTGAGCGCAAATACAGCGAATGAGCAAAAAAAAAAAAAAAAAAAAAAAATCTAATGAATGGGCATCAAGTCATAAAAGAGCAGAAGAAAGTTATTATACGAGATAATTGCAGAAAGATAACATTTTCAAAAACTAAATCGTTTAAAGATTTCCATATATTCCAATTTTCAAGAAATTTTAGTCATATAGGTTCAATTTCTAAACCTTTAATATATTAAGAATTTTATTTTTACTAAAATACATTTATTAAAAACAATCATTGTGTGGTGGTGATTTCTTTCTTGTGTCTTATTCCCCCCTTCCAAAACCTTCCCTTGTGACGTACCGAAGAAGAAGCATCTTGGATAGCAACCCTTACCTCTCCTCCTCAATCGAATCGTCTCCTATTCTCTTCTCCCCGTCGCTTCTGCCTATGGTGGCGGATCCAATGACACATCAACCGCTGACATCATCCTCCGCCTTGCCTTCACCCCTATGGCGAAAATCCACTTTTTGACTCATACGACTCCTCCTCGGCTCCTCCTATTCCAAACTCCCTGCCACCACCGTCGACCTGATCGAGTTCAGGTACACCTTCATTCTCTCGCTCTTCGCCGCTCGAAGTATTCGTACGTCTTGTTCTTGGCCAGGGTGAAGGTATATTTTGCGGGCGTCTTGTTCGTTTGCTGCTCTTGCTAAAGAAAAAAGTTATTGCTGCTCTTCAGGATTGTAAACTAGTGCATGTTACTCTTTCTTTGGTTACAGGTGCAGGTCCGTTCACCCGCATGCACTGGTGCACGGGAAGCTCTTTACGAAGGCTCCAAAGCCAAAGAATGATGTGGAGATGGAGGAGACTGGCAATGGAAGTGGTACCCATTTTTTATCAGAGGAAGATTTTACAGGCCTTGGTTTTCTTACCTTTGGTGAAAAAACAGAGTCAAATGATTCATCAATGTCCGAATCTAAATATAGATGGGAGTCGTCGTGGGAACATCAAGATTTTGTATATCAATTGAAAAGGGAGCTTAGGAAGGTGAGGGAATCATGTTTGTCCGCCATTTAGAAGAACCGAGTCACCTTTAATAATGGAGTCTTATAAACCATGGAAGATTGATGAGTAATTACAGCGTGGAGATGGCGTGCACCTGGCAAGCCCTGTATATTCATGACGTGCACCTGGTAAGTGAAAAGGCTTGCACCTGTATGGAAGCGCTGTATATTCTTGGCGTGCATCTGGTAATTGAAAATGGCGTGCATCGGTACCTTGTGCACGTGAAACCCTACGTGTATCGATAGGCGAACACGTAAGTATGTAGGGTTATTTTTATAATTTCACTAGAAAATTAACTTATATAATTTAAAGTTTTTTTGATGAACTAGCCTGAAAATCTCCGTTATTTTATTAAAGCTCATTTGTGCTCATAACAAGTCCAATCCTTGCAAGGCCCAACCTGTTCTAACGTGAACATGTTTTTTTTTAAAAAAATAAATAAATAAAAACTGACAATAAGTGCAACTTTCCAATGTTTTATGGGTAAATTTATTTAAAATCCCTCTACCCAAACATAATTTACATTCCTCCCTATATCGATTCTTTATTTAAACCTCCTTCTACACTTCTTTCTTTATTCCAACTCCCTACCAAAATCAAAAACATAAAAACCCTTATTTTAATTGCATAAAACTCCTTAAAGCTTTTATGATTATTACAAAACACCCAAAATCCTATTTTTACTAATAAACAACTCCTAATAAGGGCACGTAAATGCAGGAATCTTAATGAACATGACATCATTCAGTTTCTGTCATCTTGAGATAGCCCAAGATCATAATTTTGCAAAGAACTCACAGTTCATGATTATAGCCCTAAAATTCCTTATACAAGTGAAATATATACCTGGCCAATCATGCTTCCGTATTACAATAAAATTTTAATAAACTGAAATATACAATTTTGACCATAACGACACCGGGTGAGGTGGGGCAAACCCACCAGTCAAAAACTTACTGCCTCCAGACTATTTACGAATGATTCCTCACCATCCAACCCCAGCCCACATGCGAGGTTAGTCTGCCAATTATTCGACTCATTCAAAAACCGCACAGCACAACCTTAATTCGTTTTCTACCTTAGGGCGTAAGGTATAATAAAGATTTAAGAAAGATTTAAAGAAATCTGGAAGATAGATGGTGAACAGCCTTCGTTTTATTCTGGAAATACTTATAATATCTATTACATTAAAACGTCTCCTTTTGGGAGGAGACAAACTTGTTTATCCTCTCATAAAGATGAGGCTTGACTCAAAAAACACATAAACTAAAACAAACAGAACAATATTACAAGCGATTACAAAATAAAGAAAGGAAGGAAATATTACCAAGCTATGAAAGTCCAAAGGTTACACAGCTTGGAGACTACAATTTTTATTCTTAGAAACTATGAGAATTTTCGATGTCCTTAGCTTCCTGAATGAGTGCCCTTATATAGGCATGACTCCGGACTTGAACTTCGGATTCTAAATCTTGATAATTGTTGAGTGAGCCTGTGAGTGCGCCTTAACTTTACGTGGTCTGGCATCTTTTGTCTGAGTGTGCCAACTTTTCTCGTGAGTGATCCATTATTTTTGTCCGAGTTCGTTGAACAGTATCCGCGCTATCTTTTAATGGTTCACGCCTTTTCCTTTGTCGGGGAATCTTTACATTATTGGTTTTTGTGGTCCCCGCGCTTTAGGAAAACGGGCTCTCTTGTCATCAGCTCTTTTGTCTCTTCCTGCCTCTGATTTGTCAGGTTCGGATCGGAATCCTTTCCCAAACTCTGGTTCTTTCTGCTCCGGGCATGCTTGACAAATATGGTCTATCCACCGGCCAATGTGTGCCATGTTTCAGAATTTTCGGTAAGTTTCTTTTCCCGCCGGAATCTTGTTTTTCCAAAGAGTTCTTCTTTTTGTTTCAAAGAGTTCTTCGGCAAATCTTGTGGATGTTCCTATCATGGAATTCAGCATGAAATTGTCGTTAGCTGAATTCTGAAAGAACTTGAATGAGTATTTGACTTTGTCCATTTCCGTTAGACAAACCCAAAGACCCAATGCACGTCTGGTTGAAACTTTATCTTTCGTGATAATCTAGCCAAAATTGGTATACCTTCTGGTAGCGCCATTTTTATATTTTTTAAGACGTTTCCGTCTGGTCTCTGAGCTTGATAAATGAAAAGCTTCAATGAAGCCCTTCTTCGCTGGTTCTGGAGCATCACTTAAAAATGGATTATTGGCCCATGTCTCGTGAACAACTTATTTGATCCATTTTGCTAATTTTGAAATTTCAGAGAATGCTTGTCCAACATTATAAACCGAAGCAAGAGCTCAGAAATTATATCATTCTTGAACTTCGTTTGGATGGCTACCTGGTTTCATCCAAACTCTCGGATATTTTTCGGAGATATCAACAATAGATTTGTCTGGGTTGACACTTTGTCTGGATTAGTTTCTCCCAAGTACGTTGGTAATCCTGCATAGGTGAAGAAACTAAATCATCTATAGTTTGAACCCTAGAATTGTCAGTCATTGGTCTAATGTTCAACTCTCCATCTTTTACCCCAGAGGTGCTGGGTTGACTTGAAGGTTCAGATTGTGATAACACCTGACCCTCAACATTCGCTACAACTTGTACATCCTCAAGGAATTCATCATCTGCAACACTCGTGACAGGGGTACTTGAATCCCTTGCCTCCATGTTAGATGAGCCCCGTTCTCTAAACACTCCTTTCTGCATCGCTGAAGGTGCGGCCTAGAGGATGAGCTCTTTCAAGACCTCAAACGAACGCTCATGGTCCCAAAAACATGCTCGTATGTGATCAGTAACAAGTTCCTGATCTACTCGTTGAAGCCGTCCTGCGACTTCCGCATTGAGACAAAGAGTCCCAAAGTCTCGTTCCAGGATCTCCAGGTTTTCCCTGAGATTCCTAACTCGTTTGAGGGTATCGCTAGCAATGTGTCCCTCCATTTCGTGTTAAGAAATCTGCAAGAATATTTTTATCAGATTTTACAATGAAAATATCATAATCATAATATTGGCATTCAGTTTGCCAACTTAAAAGCCTAGCCTTTTCTGGTTTTGATTCAATTTTGTTTTTCAGAAAAGACTAGTATTATCTAGTTTTGTAAGGCCCCGATGCTAATTAATCCGGATTAACGATGATTAAGCGAACCCGGATAATTAAAAGTACAAACTTGAAGTAAGGTATCCCGGACCACGATGAGTCAACCAACTAGTTGTAAGGACCCCCGTGCCCTTAATCCGTTATTAGTGTATTAAGCCATATCATTAGTGCATATAATCATACTATCAGGGGAAAAACCATATGCAAGTGCAACACCATTTGCTATCCAGAAAATTTCTTGCATTTAATCCACATAATATTCAAATTCCCCAACCAAGATTATTCATATAACATGCACCCTCATAATACACTAACATACTCTTAGTTCATTTAGCAATTCTATATCTAATTGCGTGCAAACCATAAATGAACAGAGAATAGTCGTAGCCCGTTTATACATTCCATATACACGTAATATGTACTCACATAAGAGCACCCAATGAATAAGCGTGTATCTAATGTATAAAACACTCTGCTGGATACCGTTACTGGTGCTTCGATCCTGGAAGCACCTCTCAAGCGCAACTCGATCTCGACTCTGGATCTGAGCGCCTATCCATCCAGCTCTGGTACCTCGATCCTGGAAGTACCTCAATCAACAGCCCGAGCTCAACTCCAAAGCTGCTGCTATACCTGTACTACCTGCCCCAACAGAGACAGCCCCCACACGGGGTGAGCATATCAATATTCCAAATCCAATAACCATAACAATACAATTCATAATTTACAACAATGTAAATGCTATGAAATACAAAATATACTCCCTGGATGGTATCATCCTCATCCGGGGTTTCCTATACTGTCCATGTTCTCAAAACACTGAAACCATCAAATTCCCAAATGCCAGTTAATCATTACATTGATTAACAATTCCATGAGCCATATACCAATATCATAATCAATAACATCAAATCATTAAACAATAATTATAGACAATTCATGTTTCTCACTTATGGTTTCATAGCTCTATTTCATTGCTCGCTCTACAATAGCGGCATTCCATTTCCACGCATGCTCTATGGCAGCGGCGTCATAATCGATGTTCGCTCACAGGCGACAACATCCCAATCGTCGCTCGCTCAAAAGCGGCACCATGCAATTCTCAATGCATATATAGACATTTAAGGCAAGTACCATAAAACCATGCATTTCAATCTCCGTTTATTGCTAATACCATGTGTCATGCATTTTCACACACATTCATTGCAATACAGTGTACCAAGCACTCAACAATTGCAATTATATTAAAGGGCTATGCTCGTACGTCATACGTACCTTAGAATTCCGTAGCTCGAGTCCAAACTTTGCTCGAGTTCCATACCTCGAGAAATATGTGCTAAAACACATAAACAACCCACAAACAAGTATAAGCATGCAACCACGTGTCCAAGCACGTTCAAGACTCCCAATGATATCGTCAATCCATGACGATTACCAAAATAAAAGCCCCCCGGCTAAGCATGCATAATACCAAAAATATACCATTAACAAGTTTAAAAGATAACCAAGAATTCAACCGGGAATTCCGTTTTATTAAACTTTGGCGTCAACCAATTCATTTTAAAAGTATAGCATTCCCATTATAATGTAGACATTGCCCCGGAAACGGCCCCTTAAAACCCCGATTCCAAAATCCTGACATTTTCCAAAATTTTGAAAATAAACAAAGGGAACAGGGCCGGGATCGATCGGCGCCAAGCCGCGATCGATCGCCATACCCTACTGCCCGAAAATAAACAAGCCGCGATCGATCGACACATCTCGCGATTGATCGCCCACTTCTCACGATCGATCGCCGCTACTGCTCATCGCCTTCCCAAAACAGAAACATGTCGCGATCGATCGGCGCCAAGCCGCGATCGATCGTGACCTGCGGGATTCCGAAAATTTCGAGCTTCAATGGTGTTTTTCACACCCAAACTCCAAACCAACACCCCATACAACCTCAACACCTCAAATACAACAATTAAACTCCATGAAAACACTGAAATCAACATTTTAGATTTTAACCCAAAACCCCCAAACACAAATCCAACCCAAAAGCTCAACCATAACACACCATACCACTATCAAATTGAAGCCAAAAGAGAGGAGAAGAAGATTACCTATCTTTCTTCAAGAAATCCGGCCCCTAAATCGAGTTCCATCGATTTTTGCTTCAAAGGGGAAAAGAGAAAGGGTTTGGGGTGAGAAAGAGGAGAGGAGATGAGAGAAATGGATTCCAAATGACGGAATCCCGAGTCCAACTGGTATATATAGCAAAATGCCCCAGAATACCAATACCTCCACCAATACATCATGATTCATTAAAAATCATCTGTTTTCAAAAACTCTCTCTCCAACAGCAAATCCCCAGACTGGCCCCAACATAAGGCACCCCGGACACCAAGTTCCACTAAAAACCCAACTCATAGGTTTTTCACCAAAATGAGAATACAATCTCATCCTTTGGATCCAACGATCCCAAATGCCCGATTTAACAACCTCGGGAGATGCCAAACCCGAAATTAATTCCTAATTGCCACAATTAAAAATCCATCAAGGATTAATACCACACCGGGATTAACACCGTAAATCCCCGGACATCACACTAGTGGAACATGTTTTAGTGCATGAGCATGTGCATGATCACATGGCACTTGAAGAACACATGCCACTAATTAATTTAACTCATGTTTAATACATGATTTTGGATCATTAATCTTGCAAGATAGTGATGTATTGACACATGGATTCCACAATACATCAAATAAATTAAAAATCATGCATTTATGCATAGAAGCCCACGCCTAAACCATGCACAATTCATATTTTGGTTCAAAATTCCATCACCTTTCCTCTCTCTTCATTCTCAATGCTCCTCCTTCTGTCCTCCTTCTTTCCACCTTCAAATTTCGAAAATTTCAGGCTTTCTTAGCACCAATTTCTCTTGCAATTGCTAATGCATGTTACATGCAATTAGTAATTTAGAAACCCCAAGACAAGGGTGTTAGTTAGGTGCAAGAATTTTCAATTTTGGAGCAAGTTTGGAGGAGTTCAAGCTAGGAAGGAGCCATGGTGGAAAACCTTTGGGTCTACAAGGGTATGGACTTGTTTTTATTTATTTTAGTTGGATTTTATGGATTTTTGGTCGAAAATATAGTGAGAACCACAAAAATGTTGGTGTCTTTTTTTTAAAGCAGAATCTGAAAATATTTGATGTTGCATGTAGTAGATGATTTCGAAAATTCGATTTACTTCGTCTCGGAATCGGACTCTGTGCCTCAAACAAACGTTGTAGATCTTTCAATTTTATGCAATTTTTAAAAAAAGAAGCATGCAATTTGGGTCTTGGAAATAAATGTTATCTCGATTTTACTTTCAGTGCTCATTTTTGACTCTGCATGTCCATGCATGTCACATGCATACTTTAATTCGACTTTCTGGGCATTTTCTCTTGCGAATTTGATTTCGGTCTTCAAATAAAACTTGTAGATATTTCATATTATCTTGAGTTTAAAAAAAAGGACTCAATTCGTAATTATGTCCGAGTAGTTATGAATTTTATACTTTAAGTGCACAATCTATGTCCTGCATGTGGACGAAAATCCTATGCAATGTGTTATCCGAGTTCCTGAGCATTTTTGGCTAGGAATTCCGGACAATGTCCAGAAATAAGTATTTTAGTACTTTGAATTGGCTGTCATTTGCCACTGGAATCACCCAATTTGAAGTTAAAATGAAAAAGTTATGGCGATTTTACTAAAACTGCATGAGCCGGAAAACAGAATTTCAAAAGCTATGTTTTTAGTGTTTTTACTACCTTTATATGGAGGAGTTAACTCGACATCATTAGAGAAGAAAATGAATTCCTTTGAGTTTTTGAACTTTGAGAACTGGATTTGGGTCATTTGGACATTATATGAATTTATTATGAATTTTGAACGAAAACTGGTAAGTCTGAATTTTGAAGGAAAATCAGTAGGAACCATCCTTAAAACTTGTTGTTGCTATTGTGCCTACTTAACCACTTAGTGATAATTTTTAGTATATATGACCAGGTTAATAGATTTCGGGGTTGATCTGAGGAGTCTCGGTAGATTAGCTTGGGTCGAGGTACGTTGAAATGAGTTGTATCATGACGTCTGGCAAAGGCGTGCAATGATACTACTGTATGACCTTTTATGCTATTACTTGATTGATATGATTTTATTGTCACTATATGATTCTATGTGACTATATGACATGATGAATGTCTTGGAGTACATGGTATGTGAAATAACATGATTTGTATATACTTTCACATGAGATTGCATGATATATTGAGTTGCACATGTCATTTGATGCATAAATGATTCATGGGCATATCATATTGATCTATCATTCCTTTGATATCCATGATTATGACTGAGTTGATTCACTCTGAGTGTCGGGGACGACGAGCATGGCGATGACAGGAAGTATAGGTAGCGACTGTAGTCACGCGCGTGTCACCGGACCTAGACACGAGGGATGGACGAACACAACACATACGATGAGTCTCCTAGCGCAATGTGCGTGTGTTGTCACCCTCTGCTCGAGCTACATTATTTGATGATACCTTCCTTTGGACTCCGATATTTGGTATCTTGAGATTCGATTCTTTATACCCATTCATACATCGCATTCATACATGGTATGCATTGCATGATACTTTGTCATTTGACATGATTTATTTATTTCTCATACTGGGGTGCTGACCCCCTTTGTGGGGGCTGTCATGTCTTTTGTTGTTCGGACATGACAGGCTTTACAGGAGGACATGGTGACGATGCTTACAGCGACGCATCGAGAGATACCAGAGCTCCTTGAGAGCGAGCACAGGTTAATATTTTATGTTTTGCGTCCAATGGATTTGTTAGAATATTTTTACTTATGTTTTAAATTACCGAGGTATGCCCCGAGTATCTGTATTTTAATTATTTTACTACTGGTTGATGATATAGTTGATAATTTATGTTATGATCAACATGTTGAATTGGAAACCGGAATTACATATTTTAAGTATCAGTATATATGTATCACCTAAAAACGAATTTTTTTAGGGCCGTTTGATTAGACCTTTGAAATAATCCGCTGTTTACGCAAATTAATCATTATGTGTTAATTAAACACCACATTAGGATCGGGCCCTCACATTATGGTATCAGAGCATAGTCTGGGATATGCTCGGATTAGAGTTAGGACACTGAATATAGAAACAAATGAATTGTTTGTGCATGTGTCTGACTATGTGATTTTATATGCTATTGCCTGCTATGTTTACATGTTAGATATTGAGTTGTTAGACATGTAATAGATTACTAAGCATGGAAAACTAGATGCCATTTCTCTGAAAATTTTAATACGCTGAGTTGCATATAATCTAGAGAATTTGAATACTGGGTTGCATATATTCTAGAGAATTTGAAAATTTTATTTGTTAGCACTGA
The DNA here is from genome assembly GCA_907163345.1 of Haberlea rhodopensis. Taxonomy (NCBI): domain Eukaryota; kingdom Viridiplantae; phylum Streptophyta; class Magnoliopsida; order Lamiales; family Gesneriaceae; genus Haberlea; species Haberlea rhodopensis. The sequence goes on along the minus strand of CAJQUN010000739.1, from coordinate 101,892 downwards.
TAGTTGCTGATAGGATGTTGATATAGAATCAATAATGAGAACATCTCTGACTTGAGATTTATGTTTTGATTTTATGATGGACAGTTAGTGTTTGGACATGTAGCAGTGTTATGAACTGTAAGAGCTGTTTAGCGAACCTGTAGGCATTGTACACTGTTAATTGAATTATAACATAGGGATAATTATTGGAAATTTTATTTATCACTTTGGGACTTAATCCTTGTGATTAGTGGGATGACACTAGAACTAATTAAAACTCTTTGTGTCAATTGACATCAGGAATTTAAGTCTGAAAGACCAAGGTTATACGTATGAGTTTACGTCAAAACCTGTGTACGCCAAGATGATAATTTAGAACTTGAGAATATTGGAACTAGCAATATTTCAATTGAAGAATAGAATGCAGTTGTTGTGAGAAACAACTAGAATTGGTTTGAATGAGGACTTGGATATGGGGACTATCGTAATTCAGTTCCAGTTTAGATGTCCAACTTATGAATAAACACTACAAGATGAACTCTTCTAGATGAGAGTATCTAGAGTAATGGTAGTGATGGAAGACGAGTTTTCCCTCTTGTAGACACGGGAAATGATGTTTACGAGAAGGCCATGTTGATGACATGAAAAATGATAATCGATTATCATGGACTTGAGAAATGGAAATATCTGCTTAATCTCGATAGCTATTCACTAGTGAAGAGATTAGATATCGACTGAAGAATAAGACACCGATGTGGTGCGAAGTAGTTAGAACTGGATTAAAGATTAATGAAGTGACTATCATTGGGATAATCCCAATAGTCCTAGAAAAATTTCCGAAGTATCACTCCAATTTATCCAGCTCTAGTAGTTCTGGAGGTACTATGAGATTGTAGAATACCAAATCTTTTCGAGATCATTGTGGATGTAAATATCTATTGATCCATTTGAAAGAATAATAGGAACAGATATTGATGGTGGTCAGTCAGAGCATGTGTGTTACGTGCTCAGTAACAGATGCAACCATAACAACAAATACCCTGAGCTAGGGGTAGATATCAGAGTGGTTATTCTTTTCGACCACTCAGTTCCAGCAGCAATTAATTACCTGCAGACCAGAGGTAATACCTGATAGTTATTTTTGGTTTCCCAACAGACCAGAGAGTATACCTTGATAGAGGATACGGTTAGAGATGCTTCAGTACTAGTGATCGCAGATACATGTCATGTATTTGAACACACTGCACAAGTGTTATTGAGACAAAAAGCATTGTTTTCATACATTGCATCAAATGTGTATTGATTATGATGATTTGAGAAATATACCAGCTGAAATGATTATACTATCCATACATGTAATAGTGAACTGTATCTTACAGTTTGATGATAGTGATGTGGATTCGAATTCAATGGTGTTGCCCATATATGGTTTTGATTGTATCAAGGGTATGGATACTCTGATAAATTTTGAGACATTGTAAGTTGGTTTCAGAGTATAATAAATTCTCGACCGTATTATGGCTCCAAAGGAAATGTAATGTTTATCGCCATGAATAGCAAGCTAAGATACTGATAGTATCAGCTATAAAAATATTGTGTGACGATATTTGGAAAATGAAGGATAATGCACCAGGAAGAGTCGAGGTTGACGATATCTTAGTGGTAAGAAAACTTACCAAGATTTTCCTGAAGAAATAAAAGAATTTTTTAACTATTCGTTGATGCCAAGGAATAGATTTGATATCGAAAGTACTGTACGGAATGTCATCAGCAAAGTTGACAGATACAGAAGAATAGTTGCAGAATCTCCTTGATACGAGCACATATGTCTGAGTATGTCACTTGAGGAAAACATCAGCATGGTCCGTGAAGAAGAAAGCTGATATTAGGAAGATGTGTATCGACCAAAGGCAGTTGAATCGGGCTACTGTCAAGAAGAAATACCCACTACCTAAGATTGAGAAGTATTTGATTAGTTGTAAGAAACTTCGATGTATAAGAAGAATGATTGTAAATCTGGTTACCATCAGTTTGACTCAGAAGAGAAAATGTTCTCTAGGCAATTGGTCAAACCAGATATATATATAGGCATTTTGAATTTTTGGTAATGCCATGTGGTCTGACAACTATATCAGTAGAGTTATGAATTTGATTGATACAATATTCCGTAACTGTTTTGGCGTAAGTGTAATAATATTCATCAGTGGTATACTAGTGTATTCGAGATCCAGAAAAAAAATCACACAGAACATCTACGATTGGTTCTATAGATGCTCCGTGAAGCTCAAATTGTATACCAAGTTATCGAAGTGTAAATCTTGGTTGAATTGAATGTTATTTTGGGATAGGTGATACGAGCTCACAGGATACCTGTTGATCCCAGTAAAGTAGAAGTAGCACTAATTTGGCTAAGACCAACCAGTGTACTCAAGATACGAATTTTTATGATTTTGGCCAAATATTACATGCTTTTTATGAAAGTGTATTCTACGATAGCCTGATATTTTAATCAGTTGACCAAGAAGAAATTTGAGTTTTGTTGGTCAGATGAATGTGAAAGTAGTTTTCATAAACTGAACTACAACCCCAATGTTATTTTTAGACTAGTTCGGGGTATTTATAGTTTGTGCAAATACGTTGGTAAGATTTGAGATAGTTGAAGCTGAAAGAATCATGATATCCAGTTCATGAACTCGAGCTTGTAGCCATTATTTTGCCTTGAAGATGTGGCATTGTATGGCGAACAATTCATGATATACTTTGATTTTACGCGTTTAAAAATCTATTATTCAGAGTTGCACATAAGATAGAAGCGATGACTATATTTTTTAAATAGTTTGACTTTAATAGTCAATATTAATCAATGAAAATGAAAGATGCAGTAACCAAAAGGTGCAAGGTGCAATGGTAGCGTCAATGTATGTTTTGCAGTTTGAGTCACTTCTGATTTCGAAGATCAGAAAGGATCGAAGAACAGACCCATGCATATTGATTGAAGAATTGGTTCTGTCTTATCAACCAACTAGATTTTGATATGCAATTTAGTGGTGGGTTGCGATTGAACAATCAGTAAATAGCATCGAATCCTACCAATTCAAAAAGTATTACTATGGAAAGCACACTATAGATGATATTGTGTCATTCTTGGAATGATGAGATGTATCATTCTTGAGATCCTATTTCTGATAGAATGGTATGAAGAAAGAAATTTTGGAATTTTGTGGAAATTTGTTTGACATGCCAGTAGGTCAAGATAAAAAGACGAGACCTAATGGAATACTACGGAATTTGTAAGTGCCACAATGAATTTGGAAAATTTCTAGCTTTGAGTTTTATAGCTCAAATTGTTAGATCAAACAGAGATTGTGAAACAAGTTGAATCGGAATTATTTGACTATTCAATACAAGATATTGAATTCATATGATAGTTTATATGTCTATGAGAGAATGACATTTTTGAGATGTGGATAATGTGGTTTAGTTACAATGAGTATTCTGTAACAACTGTATCTGATTGAGATCTGAGGATAATAACATAATTCGAAAACTACTTTCAGAATGTCATGGGTACTAAGTTAGCAATGAGTATTGCTTAGCATACCCATTCTAATGGACAAACTGAGAGAATTATCCATACTTTGGAAGTTATGTCTCGATTAATAGTGATGAATTTAGTGAGAATCAACAAAAAATTCACTATTCACCAGTAGAATTTTCCTATAATTTAAGTTTCAGATAACTTTTGGGATGGCTTCGGTTCAGGTTTTGAAGAGCCAGAATTACCGATCGCTGAGATGATGAAAGAAATTAATAAGGAATTTTTGGCATAACTTGAGATTTTTGAGAAAAAAATGCGGAGAACAATAAAATTTCTACGGAAACGATTGAAATTTAGCTTAAGGTGAGCAGATATGCTACGCCAAAGAGAAATATATCGTTAGACTATCGAGTTGAGAATCAAGTAAATATGAAGATATTACCTTTGCGATGATCAATATGATTCGTTAAGTGAGGTATGATGTTACCTCGATATTTTGAAACTTTGTGGAATCATAGAGAAGTTGATCAGTGGTATATCGTAGACACTACCACATCAGTTGTTATTGATACATGATGATTCATATGTATCTATGAATGAGATTGAGACATCTCATATGATTACATTTATTGAGTGATGCTTAGTTTTGCGATATCGAGGATGAAATCTTTTTAAGAGGGGAATAAGTTTAAGGCCCCGATTCTAATTAATCCGGATTAACGATGATTAAGCGAACCCGGATAATTAAAAGTACAAACTTGAATAAGGTATCCCGGACCACGATGAGTCAACCAACTAGTGGAACATGTTTTAGTGCATGAGCATGTGCATGATCACATGGCAGTTGAAGAACACATGCTACTAATTAATTTAACTCATGTTTAATACATGATTTTTGATCTATAATCTTGCAAGATAGTGATGTATTGACACATGGATTCCACAATACATCAAATAAATTAAAAATCATGCATTTATGCATAGAAGCCCACGCCTAAACCATGCACAATTCAGATTTTGGCTCAAAATTCCATCACATTTCCTCTCTCTTCATTCCCAATGCTCCTCCTTCTCTCCTCTTTATTTCCACCTTCAAATTTAAAAAATTTCAGGCTTTCTTAGCACCAGTTTCTCTTGCAATTGCTAACGCATGTTATATGCAATTAGTAATTTAGAAACCCCAAGACAAGGGTGTTAGTTTGGTGCAAGAATTTTCAATTTTGGAGCAAGTTTGGAGGAGTTCAAGCTAGGAAGGAGCCATGGTGGAAAACTTTTGGATCTACATGGGTATGGACTTGTTTTTATTTATTTTAATTGGATTTTATGGATTTTGGGTCGAAAATATAGTGAGAACCACAAAAATATTGGTGTCTTTTTTTTAAAGCAGAATCTGAAAATATTTGATGTTGCATGCAGCACATGATTTCGAAATTTCGATTTATGTAGTCTCGGAATCTAACTTTGGGCCTCAAACAAAATTTGTAGATCTTTAAATTTTATGCAATTTAAGAAAATAGAATCATGCAATTTGGGTCTCGGAAATAACTGTTATGTCGATTTTACTTTCAGTGCTCATTTTTGACTCTGCATGTCCATGCATGTCACATGCAGAATGTAATTCGACTTTCTGGGCATTTTCTCTTGCGAATTTGATTTCGGTCTTCAAATAAAACTTGTATATATTTTCATTCTCTTAAGTTTAAAAATCGAGAGGACTCAATTCGGAATTATGTCCGAGTAGTTATGAATTTTATACTTTAAGTGCACAATCTATGTCCTGCATGTGGACGAAAATCCTATGTAGTGTGTTATCCGAGTTCCTGAGCATTTTTGGATAGGAATTCCGGAAAATGTCCAGAAATAAGTATTTTATTACTTTGAATTGGCTGTCATTTGCCACTGGAATCACCCAATTTGAAGTTAAAATGAAAAGGATAGGGCGATTTTACTAAATCTGCTCGAGCTGGAAAACAGAATTTCAAAAGCTATGTTTTTAGTGTTTTTACTACCTTTATATGGAGGAATTAGCTCTATATCATTAGAGAATAAAATGAATTTCTTTGCGTTTTTGAACTTTTTGAACTGGATTTGGGTCATTTGGACATCATATTAATTTATTATGAATTTTGAATGAAAACTGGTAAGTCTGAATTTTGAAGGAAAATCAGTAGGAACCATCCTTAAAACTTGTTGTAGCTATTGAGCCTACTTAAGCACTTATTGCTAAGTTTTAGTATATATGTCCAGGTTAATAGATTTCGGTGTTGATCTGAGAAGTCTCGGTAGATTAGCTTGGGTCGAGATACGTTGAAATGAGTTGTATCATGACGTCTGGCAAAGGCGTGCAATGATACTACTGTATGACCTTTTATGCTATTACTTGATTGATATGATTTTATTGTCACTATATGATTCTATGTGACTATATGACATGATGAATGTCTTGGAGTACATGATATGTGAAATAACATGATTTGTATATACTTTCACATGAGATTGCATGATATATTGAGTTGCACATGTCATTTGATGCATAAATGATTCATGGGCATATCATATTGATCTATCATTCCTTTGATATCCATGATTATGACTGAGTTGATTCACTCTGAGTGTCGGGGACGACGAGCATGGCGATGACAAGCAGTATAGGTAGCGACTGTAGTCACGCGCGTGTCACCGGACCTAGACACGAGGGATGGACGAACACAGCACATAGGATGAGTCTCCTAGCGCAATGTGCGTGTGTTGTCACCCTCTGCTCGAGCTGCATTATTTGATGATACCTTCCTTTGGACTCCGATATTTGGTATCTTGAGATCCGATTCTTTATACCCATTCATACATCGCATTCATACATGGTATGCATTGCATGGTACTTTGTCATTTGACATGATTTATTTATTTCTCGTACTGGGGTACTGACCCCCTTTGTGGGGGCTGTCATGTCTTTTGTTGCTCGGACATGACAGGCTTTACATGAGGACATGGTGACGATGCTTACAGCGACACATTGAGAGATACCAGAGCTCCTTGAGAGCGAGCTCTGGTTATATTTTATGTTTTGGGTCCAATGGATTTGTTAGAATATTTTTACTTATGTTTTAAATTACCGGGGTATGCCCCGAGTATCTGTATTTTAATTATTTTACTACTGGTTGATGATATACTTGATAATTTATGTTATGATCAACATGTTGAATTGGAAACCGGAATTACATATTTTAAGTATCAATATATATGTATCACCTAAAAGCGAAAATTTATTAGGGCCGTTTGAGAATCCCTTTGAAATAAATCTTTCACTGTTTACGCAAATTAATCATTATGTGTTAATTAAATACCACATTAGGATCGGGCCCTCACAAGTTTCAAGATAAATTTCTTTGCGAGTAAAAATAATGGTCATTTTTTAAAAGTCTTTCGAACTGCAAAGAACTCCTTCTTGTTGATGTGCCATCTGATAACTTCGCTGTTGTCGGATAGACAATATTTGCATGGCACTTCTCCATCTGGTGTGACCTTCATCAGTACCGCAGTCCACCGATGATCACTGACATCTGTGTATAATACCAGTTCATCCTCGTCGTTTGGAATTGCAAGCTTTGGTAGTTGCCTGCAAACTTCTTTATGATGTTTAACAGCTTGTCTGTGATCTTCATTCCACTCGAACTTAACATCCTTTTTGAGTAATGGACTGGATACTTTCCTGTGGTTTGCTAGGTTATTAATGAACATCCCAACAAAATTAATAACGCCCAGAGAACTCTGAAGTTGCTTTAAATCCTTGAGGTCATCCGGATATCCTTGCACTTTCTCAACAATACGATTCTGCTAGATGATTCTTGATTCATCAATCGCAATTTGTCTGGTGGCAATTACTGCCTTCCTTTCGGATAGCACTAATCCTTCCTTGTAACAAACATCTGAAAAGATTTCCAAATGTTTAAGATGTTCTTTCATATTTTTTGACGCAATGAGGATATCGTCGATATACACGAACATGAAGCTGAAGTAATCTTGAAAAGATTGTCCATCTTCCTTTGATATACCTGGGGAGCATTTGTCAATCCCATTGGCTTGACATTCTAGATGTAGTGTCCTTGTGGTGTGGAGAAAGCTGTGAACCTTTTGCTTGCTTCCTCTATTTTAATCTTGTAGAATCCAGACTTACAATCAAACTTAGAAAACACTTTGGCATTCTTGATGCTATTTACCAAATGTTCTCTGCTCGGGATATAGTATCCGTCGAATTCCAAGATCTCGTTGATACATTTGTAATTGATCACCAATCTTGGTTTTACTCTTTTAATTTCTCCATGATTCCGTAAGAGAAATCCCAGACTGCTGTATGGAGAAACACCTGCTGAGATTAACTTAAGGTCAAGATGTTTCTTAAGTATCACATACATATCTTTCCGATCTTCCTGGTTCATGGGGACGGTTTGTACATCACGAACTCATACTCTCTTCCACGTTTCACCTTCAAAGATGCTATAAGCTCATTTATGTCATACCATGCTACAGGATCCTCATTGTAGTTCCTCTGGATCTCTATTTTTACTTCATCTAGAGTGATTTGCTCTTCGAGGGTAGCTTCGGGTTGCATGACCTCCTCATGTAATGCCTTTTTCAGTACCGATAAGATGTCTGTAATAACTTTTTATTCGTCTTCATTCACATCTTCATCCTGTTCTCTGAATGACATAACATTTATACCATCAAAAGTCACTTTTCGCTTTTGACCAGTTCCGTGTTGTCTATATTGAAGAATTGATTTGCCAAATTTTCGCTGATCCTTCATCTTTGGGTGTTGAAGTATGCCTTCATCACCACGCTGGCTGCGAAAACTAATGGGGAACTTGCGGTGAACACCTCCCGTAGTCTTTGGACAATAATCTTATCATCACAAAGGGTTGTGAAAATAAGTCTCCGTATTTCGTTCTCCTGAGTGAACTGCTTGAATGTCTGTAGGAAATTGTTTCCCAGCAACATATCAGTGCATGTATCATGGAAATAAATAAGTGGGTTTTGACTTTGTTTCATGGGGTACCGCCTGCTCCGCCGATGATTATTTCTGCTCCCTGGACTCCTTCATTAAGGATAAGGATCCGCTTGAAAAAGTCTCTTCCGGCAATGGTTGGTAACTTTTCACCAACCTCTTGGGGGAAGATATTGCGCCTGGCACTACAAATTCTAGCTCCTAAATCAATGTAGGCTGCAAAATATTATGCCCGATACTTTGCATATAACACCCGACGGAGATGTATATGGAGAATGGATTGGTGGTCATCTGCTCATATATCTCTTTCCTTCACCGTGAATTCCATTCCGTCTTGCAATCTTTCCCAAGGTTTATCTTCCTCGAGAAATTCAATCCCAAGAATAAGTTGTTCTGGATCCTGCCAGCCGTTCCTGCAATTGTTAGATCAATTTCACCAATTTGAAAGTTTCCTTGATACTTGCCAACTGTATGTTGTTGCAAATAATAGAGGACATCACAAGGGAAGATATTGTCTTTTTTTCCGTAATGTCGAAGATTATCTGCACTTTTCTCCAGCCTTCTGGGCGTTTCAGCTTTCCTGTTGTTTTGAATACATCAGGGATTTTCTGAATTCTGCTCCAGACTGCCTTCTGTTTTTCCCTGGGATAGTTGCTGATTAACCTATCATGTTGGAAAGATATTCTTCTTGGCTCGATCATAAGGCTCCTGCTTCTGTTCAGAACAGGTTGATCTTGTATCCTCATGTCGATCTCTCATATTGTCGGAGTATCAATAATGTCCACAATACCGCTTTCGCGAAATCTTCGAAGATTCTGGGGACTTCAATGAATTCCTTTCTCAAGAATACTTCTGAATGATGAGTATTCGAGAGTGCGTACGACACCTTGTAGGTTATCGAGTAAGGCATGTTCCCTTCTTTTATCAAATCACTTCTTTTAAAATCTTGATGAAGAGTTAGAACATTGTTGAAATCTCGATCTCCCAAATTGTAGGCAGTTATAGGATAGATGTTGAAAGCCATATTTTCCGCATACAAATTTCCTGCAACTGCTCCCAAACAAGAATCTTTGAGGTTTGTGATTCTCTTGTCGAAGATTGCCAGATTGAGTGGTGAACCAATTCCTTCCTTAAAAGTTGCCTTGATGATTACTCTAATGGCTCCAATATGAATCCATGAGAGCCTGTTAGCAACTTCTCTTTTAACCTTGTTCTTAATCTCCAGGATTTCTCTGTAGGGCATTAACTGCATCTCAATTTGGTTTCCCATGAATTCCATTGGGATAGCAAATTCACATGTTACCATATGGATAATCTGATGTTTCCTGCTTCGAAGACCAATCATATCCATGGCTTTTTTCATTGCTCCATTTGTAAATCCTTCATACATCTGAAGCTTTGGTTCTTCCTTATTGATCCTCATAAGGGTTTTATGAGAAACAGTTGTATGAGAGAAGAATCCAGACTGGTATTCTCTGATCATGTGCTGAAGAAACTCTCATTCACTCTGATTCTGAGCTGGATTCACCTCCATCAGAATAGATCTCTTCTTCGTAGATGCTTTCATCCGAGGGAATATCCTCAAATTGATACACATGTACCAAATCTTGGAAATAGACAGCATCCTCAAACTCCTTGGTATGCTCGAACTATCTCACTCCACGACTTTGGTTTTCTGGACAAACTATAGAGATATGTCCTCTTGCTCTGCATGTCCAACAGTTACAATCTTTGAAACTTTCATTCGCACGGGTATGAGTGCGTTTGAAAGTTCTTTTCATCGGTGCTCTGCTAGAACTTGCTTGATTAGAACATGTTGACGAAGTTTTACTCCTTGTTAGTCCTTTGCCTAGATCTGTAACTTCGGGCTTTTTGTTTCGACCAGAACTTTCTAGGTCTCTATGAAGACCTACTTCTTCTTGAACTACTTCCGTGGGCATAAGGATGAGCTCCGTGCTTCTTCATCTTTAGCCTTTGTGGATAGTTTCCAATTATTGTAGGGATATCATTCTTTGTACAACAAAGATGAGCTGTTTTGTTGATTCTTATAAGCTTCTTGTAATTCTTTTGGAGTTTTGCTTGGTAGCACCACTCCGCGAGCTTTACCTTAAGAAATGACATTCTCCTAGACACCGTCTCGATTGCATGAGGTGTATATTCCTGGATAAGCATTTCTCTCCATGAGCTCGGTATTTTGGCAAAGAACAATTCTGCTGCATCTTTTTTCTTCTATCTTTGCCTTCCATCTATACTCTGTAAAGAGTTTGATGTACTCGTCTACATAACAGATATCATGTAGTTCCAGGCTAATTAGAGCTTGTCTATATTTTTAGCATTCTCTTCTTCCATTCTTTCGAAGTAGCTTACTCCAATGAAACAGATTTTAAAGAAATTTGCCATCTTATCCACGATTTCTTTTAGGGACTCCAGCTAAAACTTCTTCATTGGTACCTGGGTCTCCCATTTCCCAGGCAATCTTGACTGATCCTTCCAGACTCATTTTAAGAAGTAAAATGAATCATTATTTACTGAGATCAAGCATTCATGTTGATATTCTCATTGCTGAAGCCCATTCATCAATAAGAACTTCTCTGCTTTTTGAAATCCAAGATATCCATGTTGAGCATAAGTCCATATGGACGATTTGGATCTAATGAGATTTCCCGTAAGATGTTTGATGTATATATGGCCTACAGGAATGGTTCCCTGTTTCTTGTTCCAACTGGGGGATCTAAAGTTGCTGAGGTGAAATCTTCCCTATGCGGCATACTTTGATCACCTTCGGGTGGAGTGTGTGACCCGAAACTTTCTTGTGGTGGAGGTCTGTTGAGCCTTAAACGCATGGTTGTGTTTAATGCTTTAATTTATCTCCGGATTATTGTTGAGTTTTGATGATCAACAAAACTTGTGTTTGTATACTAATGTGTCTAGTTAGTGTGCAGGTTTATTGATTGAAAAGTGGATTGAATGAAGAAAATCAAGTGTGCAAAATCTGGGCTGGATCGCCCCAGACGATGGTGACCATCGCCCCAGGCGATGGCAGCCAGGAGGACTTAGCCACGACCATCGACATAGGCGACGCCGAGGCTCGCGCGCAGGGGGAGTTCGCCCGAGGCGTTGGGTTGATCGCCTGAGGCGATGGCCTGAACGCCTGAGGCGATCGATGCTTCGCCTGAGGCGATGGAAGATTTTGAGCAGCTGAGGCTACGGCATTAATTTGTGGTTTAGATCGCCTGAGGTGGTCCATACATCGCCTGAGGCGATGCGTGCATTATGGTGATCGTTGGGACGCGGCGATGGTGATCGTCCGAGGCGATGTCCGAGGCGATCGAGGAGTGATTCAAGCCTTGAGTGTAGCAACGTCTAGTAGGAGCTTTGGGGGCCTCCTACACTATTAATATGGATGTTTTGGAGCATTTTGAAGATAAGAAACAAGCCTACAAACTTCAACAAATCTTTGCTTATTCAAATTTTATCTAGCATTGCAAACTCCATACATTTGTGTTGTATTGGAGTTTGTGATTCATTTCTTTTGAGAGAGTCTTGTGTTCTTCGTGTTGGCACACTGTGAAGGTGTTTGTTGATTTATTGTAAGGTCCTCCAATACCGACGCAAGTTATAAATTGTAAAAGTCATCAACAAGTAAAGTTGGTGCATGTGTTGTGGCTATCCTTGGAGCCCTTAAGGCCAAGAAGACTCGTGAAGAATGTTGGTGACTCGGGAAGAGTTTTGTGTGGCTATCCTTGGAGCCCCTAAGGCCAAGAAGACTCATGAAGAGTGTGGTGCTCATGAAGAGCTTTGTGTACTGTGGAAGAGTGTGTTGTGGCTAACTTGGAGCCCTTAAGGCCAAGATCTTTTTCGTTCTAGTGGAACCTCGGTTAAAGGTTTTCTAACCGGGAAGAGGAGACGTAGGCGATTCATCGCCGAACTTCTATATCAAATACACTTGTCATTTACTGCTTTATTTTAATTACACATTTATTTACTTCTTCTCTTTATTTATTTATCTATTGACTTAAGTCTTCCGCAGCGCAAACTCATTATTTTTGCAAACTCATTTTAAAAAGCTAAAGTAGCCAAGGAACCTCATTCACCCCCATCTTCGGTTCCAACAAGTGGTATTAGAGCCATTTGATTTTTTGTTTTAAATCAAAATTTTTATGGCTAATCTAGCAAATGAGTTTGCTCAAGGTCAATCGGCAAATCACCCTCCGCTATTCACGGGTGATAACTACGGATATTGGAAAAATAAAATTTCTCTATACATCCAATCTGTAGATTATGACATATGGAAGATTATTGTGAAAGGTCCACATATTCCTTTAACGGAAGTTGGGGGAATAAGTATTCCCAAAGAAATGGACGATTTCACAAGAGCGGATATGATTTTAATTTCGCAAAATGCTAAAGCTATTAATATTTTACATTTTGCTTTAGATATGAAGGAGTACAACCGAATCTCGATGTGCTCAACCGCAAAGGAGATATGGGACAAATTACAAATTTGTCATGATGGCACAAATCATGTAAGGAGACAAAAATAGACCTACTACATCTCAAATATGAGACATTTGAGATGGAGTCCGGAGAAGATGTTGATTCGATGTTTAGAAGGCTCACCCAAATCATAAATGAGCTTGCTCAACTTGGTGAGAAGTACCCTCCAAAGCAAATATGGAGAAGAGCACTAAGAGCCTTGCCAAAGGAAAGTGATGCAAAGAGGACGGCCATCATTGAATCTAACAAAGGGGAAAGTGCATCCTATGACCTTGATGAACTTCATGGTACTTTGGTGACCCATGAGCTTGAAGTGTCAACAAGGAAAGGAATAAAGGAGGATGATAGATCCCTAAGAAAATGGATCGCCTTGGTTGGGAGGAAAGATCAATCCGATGATGAAGATGATGATGATGATGAAGAGATGATCTTGTTCACTAAAAAGCTCAAGAAGTTCTTCAACAAACACAATAAGCCAAATACCTCCGGTGCTACCAAACATGATTCCAAACACGAGGTAACTTGTTATAATTGTCAAGATAAAGGTCATTATGCTAATAAATGTCCTAGAAAGAAGAATGGGGACAAAGGCAAGAAGAAGACTCTTATCGCCACATGGAGTGATAGTGACGCCGATGAAGAAGAAGCCACAAATCTTTGTCTAATGGCTCTTGGAGATGAAGATGAAGAGGATGACGACGAGGTACCATCTTATGATGAATTATTAGATGCTTATAATGAACTCATTGATTGTCTTGGTAGAACCAAGAAGAACAATAAAGTGCTTTAGCTAGACTTGGCTAAGAAGGAAGAAGAAAATATTACTTTGAAAAATCAAGTGCATGATTTAAATATATCTTTTGCCAAGTTTAGTGATAGTAGTCTAAAGATGAATGAATCGCTTGGTTTGCAACGTTGTAGCTTCGATAAAGCCGGTCTAGGCTTTTCAAGCAAATCAAAAACATTTTCAAGCTTGTTGGCTAAAGCCAAGCATAATTCTCCTACTTGCAACTATTGTTGTAAAATGGTCATACTAAGAACAAATGTAGGTTTGCTAAAATCCAATACCAACCTAACAAAAGGTGGAAATGGATTCCAAAGGCACCAATGAAAGCTAACCCTCAAGGACCCAAAAATCAAATGGGTACCAAAGACCCTCCAATTGTTAATTTGTTTTGTAGGGACAACAATGTGATGAGGATGAAGGGACAAGCACCTCAAAGGAGGAGATTATCTCATTCACCACAATAGAAGAGGCGCGAGGTATAGGACCAATGACAAGAACGCACTCTTGTCATCAAAGGTAAATGTATTTTAAGCATTTAAAAAAAGAGCAATTCAAAATTTCATTGGCACAAATTAATTGTGTCCAATAAATAATCAATAGTCATTGGTAGTAAAATGCATTACCCCTTAGCATATGCACATATAAATTGTTTTGATGCATGATGTATGCTTATCCCTTTATAGTAAGTTTCTTGATATGCCTTGAATTCAAATTTGAATATGCTATGTGAAAATATGAAATTATGTGATTAAGCATGCTATAATTGTTTAGATGCTCTATCTTTGATATAATGCTATCATGATCTTAATAAATTTATCAAATGGTGCTTTGAGAATTTTAGTGTTTATTGGGCATAAGTGCATGAACTCTTGGTAGAACATATGCACACTTTGCAATATTTAGAATTCATTGTTGATTATCTTAAACGCGTGTTTGTATTTCTCTGAATGATTTAATCTTATGATTGTTATGGCAATTACATGCTTGATGAGTAACATGTGTAAATTGTTAAACTATGGCTATGTGGCAACATACACCTGTGATATGATTATTTCAATTTTATGCTTTTTGGTTATCACAAAAAGGGGGAGAATTTTTGTATGCATAGTTTGAGGGGGAGAGTTGTTTGCTTTATGCTTTACTTGATAGTCTTGTATGTGCTATGCAACTGTTAAGGGGGAGTCATGTTTACTTACATTTCATGCATATTACTTACATATTCAAGTTCATCAAGTTTTGTGATTATAAAAAAGGGGGAGTTTGTTGAGCCTTAAACGCATTGTTGTGTTTAATGCTTTAATTTATCTCCGGATTATTTATGAGTTTTGATGATCAACAAAACTTGTGTTTGTTATACTAATGTGTCTACTTAATGTGCAGGTTTATTGATTGAAAAGTGGATTGAATGAAGAAAATCAAGTGTGCAAAATCTGGGCTGGATCGCCGCAGGCGATGACAGCCCGAAGGACTTCGCCACGACCAGCGACAGAGGCGACGTCGATGCTCGCGCGCAGGGGGAGTTCGCCCGAGGCGTTGGCTTGATCGCCTGAGGCGATGGCCTGAACGCCTGAGGCGATCGATGCTTCGCCTGAGGCGATGGAAGATTTTGAGCAGCTGAGGCTACGGCATTAATTTGTGGTTTAGATCGTCTGAGGCGATCCATACATCGCCTGAGGCGATGCGTGCATTATGGTGACCGTTGGGACGCGGCGATGGTGATCGCCCGAGGCGATGTCCGAGGCGATCGAGGAGTGATTCAAGCCTTGAGTGTAGCAACGGCTAGTAGGAGCCTTGAGGGCCTCCTACACTATAAATATGGATGTTTTGGAGCATTTTGAAGATAAGAAACAAGCCTACAAACTTCAACAAAGCTTTTCTTATTCAAATTTTATCTAGCATTGCAAACTCCATACATTTGTGTTGTATTGGAGTTTGTGATTCATTTATTTTGAGAGAGTCTTGTGTTCTTCATGTTGGTACACCGTGAAGGTGTTTGTTGATTTATTGTAAGGTCCTCCAACACCGATGCAAGTTGGAAATTGTAAAAGCATCAACAAGTAAAGTTGGTGCATGTGTTGTGGCTATCCTTGGAGCCCTTAAGGCCAAGAAGACTCGTGGAAAGTGTTGGTAACTCGGGAAGAGTTTTGTGTGGCTATCCTAGGAGCCCCTGTAATGCCCAGAATAATTATTAATTGTCAAAGGATTTAATTTTTGAGTATAGGATTTTGGAGTGGAGTCAGAACAAATGATTTTGGTGATTGAATTTGTAATGTTATTTAAATTCAAGGAGATTCTTAAATTCTTTGGAATGTCATTTTTGTCTGGGATTGGAATAAATAATTCCGGGTTGAACTTGTGTCGCAAATTAAATTTAAGAGGGGTTTTCTTGCAATAATAATATTTGATTCTTTGGTATAAAATAAATTGTTGGGAGGAGATAATATTAAATGGGTGGATGAAATTTATTGGAGACTCTTTCTCTACCTCTCCTTCACCATCGACCAAAACGCCTTCCCTTTTTCCTTCTCTCGTCCGATCCATTCAACACCGAGTCGAGCAATGATTCAAACGAGACAACTTCCAGAAATTTTGTTAAAAGATCTTGGCAGGTTGGTGTTTGATTTTTATCATGTTTCTCGAACGAAACTTTCCCTTGAAAATAGGAAGCTTGGTTCGATTTGTGTCCTGTTTTGGCATCGAGAACCCTTATTTCTTGTGTTGTTGAGCTCGATTTTTATGCTGTTAATTTGGTTCAATAGATGCTGATAGATGTATGTATATTAAGAGCAGAATGTGAGTGTGTGTGATACTGTGTGCGTGTGTGCTGGACGTGTGTGTGCGTGTGTGTAGGTGTGCTGAATACACATACATGTGGGTGTTTTAGTGAGTATTAGTGTGTATATGCTGCTGTGTGTGTAACTGTGTGTGTGTGAGTGTATGTTTTGCAAGTGAGTGTGTGCGTGTGTTAGTGTGTGTAGGTATGTGCAGAATACATGTTTTGTGTGTGTTCTAGTGTGTATTGGTAGGTGTATGTGATTTATACACATGGGTAATGAGAATTTCAGCATGTATATAGGTTATATATATACATGGCTATGAGTATTTAAATCTGTATAGGTGTTGTATATGTAAGTGTAGATGCATTTAATTGAATATATGTGTTGAATATACAAGTGTAGGTGTATTTAAACATGCTGCAGTGTATACATATGGAATGATGCATCGTCACTATGAAAGTAATCTGGATTCGATTATCATGTGATAAATATACACTAAACTTTGAATTGTATAAGTTATTAGTGTGTGGGTGAGTTAAGGATTTGAAGTACGAATGTAATTTTTTACTAGATGTTGAGAATGTTGGGTAAATTGTAAGAACAAGATGGATAATGACATGATAAAATAATATGGATTTTATTGTTTTGAGGTGATGGGATCTCCTAATTAAAAGATTGAGTATGTAAATGACAATGGTGTGAACTAACATATATTTGCTTAGGGAAGTATCAATTACCTTGATTATGTACAATGTTCATATAATTGAGTTATTGATTTGTGATATGGAATTGGAAGTAAGAACTATTGATGGATATTCATTGCTTGGATTAAGAGCTAATATTGAATTGATATTCGATATAGACTCTACAGGAGACTTGGGACGTTGATGATAGCTTGTTCATGTTGTCTACTATAAGGTACGTGGTGACGTACGAGCAGGTATATCTAGTATCTATACATTCATGTATACATGCAATTTTGAATATGATGATTCAGTTAAGTGTTTGACTTTAATAATCGAGTTTCATATACGAGTTACGGGGGACACGTAGTGGTACGTGATCCAATTTTACTTGTTGAGTAGTGATGCCGTGGGCATGAGCGATATGAGAAAGTATCGAGAATGAGATGGTGGGATAACCAGGTTTACATTGGGATACACATTGATGTTGAACTATTTATGTTTGAGCATAAATAATATATTGTCATTGTATTGAATTCATAAGTGTTGTTGAGTATTACATTTCAGTGACAATACTAAACTTGACATTATGAAGTGCGTAAGTTTGAAACAGGAACAGTGTGTGGAAGCCATACGAATTCGGAATTGTACAGGGAGTATACTTTATGAGTTTTGAATAATTTAAATTATTGCATTATGATTTTTTATGTTGATTTGTGATTGAATATTGAGTGGGAGTGTGCTCACCCTGTGTGAGGGCTGTTTCTGTTGAAACAGGTACAACAAGTATGATGCTGCTTTGGAGTGCTAGGCTCGAACCTTGTTGGATGATGCTTCCAGAAGCATAGTATGAGATTGAGCCGATATACGAGGTTGAGCTGATGGTATATGTTAATTATGCATCAGGATTGGTATTTGTATTCGTTGCTCTTTTGTGAGCACTTGTATCTGTATATGGACTGTATAAGGGTGTTGAAGCCCACTTCTGATGTCTTCCTAGTATGGTGTTTTCCCTGGCTGTGAACTTAATTAGAGTTTTCTTTTCTTTTAAGTATTGTTTTCCCTGGCTGGGAATTATATTGGTGATGTGTCTTATTTTGGGATAGCCCAATTTATAGGAAGACTTTGCCCAAATTTTTATAAAAACCCACAATATAGGAGTGGTGTAATGGGGTTGATAAAGGGTAAACCTTGTGTTTTATTGCTGGTAGAAGTGATCATTCCTTGCTGTTATTATTTATGTCATGGAGAATATAGAAGCAAGTAACGATTCTTTTAAAGAATGAAAAGAAAATGAAAAAAATTATACACATACGACGTCATAAATGAACTAAGGACGAGTTTAAGTGTTGGGGTCTTACAGCCCCTAAGGCCAAGAAGACTCGTGAAGAGTGTGGTGCTCGTGAAGAGCTTTGTGTACTCGGGAAGAGTGTGTTGTGGCTAACTTGGAGCCCTTAATGCCAAGATCTTTTCGTTCTAGTGGAACCTCGGTTAAAGGTTTTCTAACCGGGAAGAGTAGACGTAGGCGATTTATCACCGAACTTCTATAACAAATACTCTTGTCATTTACCGCTCTATTTTATACGCATTTATTTACTTCTTCTCTTTATTTATTTATCGATTGACTTAAGTTTTCCGCAGCGCAAACTCATTATTTTTACAAACTCATTTTAAAAGCTAAAGTAGCCAAGGAACCTCATTCACCCCCTCTCTTCGGTTCCAACAAGGTCTTGTTACAAGTTCTCCGTCTTGAATTCTACGAGATTCAATCTCGCAAACGAATCAGCAAGATCACATAGATCTTCTGGGTTAATTCTTTCCATTACTTGGTGGGAAGTACTGGTTCTCCTCGTAGGACTGCAATCATTTTCTCAGTATCCGTCAAAGATCTTCGGACCTCTTCCGCTTTCCCTTTTTGGTGCAAAAGAGGTTATGTTCCATAAGACGGTGGTAACCAGCCTCCTTGTCTTCTTCCCGTCGGACTTGGTCTTGACTCCAACTGTTTGAACATCTCAAAGATTCTCAAGAATTTTCTCCTGATGTTTAATCATAATCTCCATCTGACTTTGAATCTGATGGACATGTGAAAAGACATGGTATTGAAGGTATCCATAACGCTGCACTGTCTTCTGGATCTCTCTAAGATCTTGGGATATCTTAGAAGAATCCGGCTCGATTTCTCGAAAGGTTGTTCTCCCATCCTAATCATCCGGTCCGGACCCTATAGGATTATTGGGGTCTGTAACAACGTCTTCATGTTCAGGATGACCGTCTTCCTGGAGTTCGGTTAACTCGAACTGTAGTTTGAGGTTCACTTGATGGAGCCTCTTAGCCATCCTTTCTAGTTTCTTGTAACGGTTTATGCCGGGTGTGCATAATCTTGTTCCTCGTAATAGTTTTAACTTATGGTTGAAGCGTTGAGCTTCTGCCATATGCTTCTGATTTAGTGCTTCCAATTTTTGGAAGTACCACCTATATGAATGACACTTCGAACATTCGTTCGGGTTCATGTTTTTTTTTTGAATTGTCTCCTCCGTATAGGGTACAAATTAATATTCAAGAGATTATTATAATATTTCTATAATAAACCTAAACCCTGATACCATTTTACGAAGACGGATCGCGAAGGAAAAAGTTATTAGAAAAAGTAGTAAAATTGTTATTAGAAAAAGTAGTAAAACTTTGGGTGATATTTAAAAGTACTTAAAACTCTAGGGGGTATCATGCAATTAATCCCTTTTAACTTAATAAGGGTAAATTGGTAAAGTGTTGTGGGGTAGAAAGTTAGGATGAAGATTGAAGTGTGGTTTGAGAGTTAGAATATAGAATTTGGATAAATGGAATTAAGTTAAAGAAAATTTGGGTTTATGGATTTTAGGTGAGTTTTTCATATTTTATTCAACTAAACGCAACCAATTGTTCCTTCCAACTAAATCTATCTTCAAAGAAATTTATTCAAATAATTGCAACTTCCCAAAATTCTATTTAGAAGTTTTCTATTTCTTAATTATCCTGTTAATATATTATATCCCTAACCCTTAGCCAATTAATTCATTTATGGCCTCCACCGAAGACCCATCGCCTCAGCGCTCATATCTTCAACGACGTCAAAGACCTCTTCGACAACGATGACTGCTCCGGTGGAGATGAGGAAGACCGTCTCGACGAGAAGACATTCTGATTGAATTTATGCTCCGTAGACTTTGTGTATCCATATAAAACAATTTGGAATGAGAAGGATATTAAGAATTTTTTATTATAGTGATCACCACTTAAGAGTACTACGCTAATCTTGTGCCTGCTCATGACCAAAAATATATTTTTACTATCCTATTGATTGAAGGAGATAAGTTAATATTGGGTTTCTTATTTTGTAAGAATGGTAAAACAACATTTTTGGATTAGAAAATATGGAGAATTAGGGTCAGTTTACTGCCTTGCCAAAAAAACTCGTTTTAAGAAATTTTTGACACAGTACTTCATTTTTTCCCTATTTCAGGCATCTCCTGTTTTTATCCTCTCTTATTTACAAGAAATAACATGAAGAAAATGATCAGACAATGATAATTATAGCTTAAACAACGAAAGACTTAACATTTATTAATATGTGGCCCTAAAAATTTCGGCATGACCTCATCATACTAGGAGCATACCACCAATAACAATATATATATACTAAAAGTATCTATATGTTGGTACCATCAATTCAGATTCGTCAAATAGACCAGTACACCATAGGGAAACTAGTAAACACATTATCACACTGGACTGAAATCAACTAAATATACATAAACTCCTCAAACCCCAGGGACACAACCATGGTATACGTATGCATCTACTACTGGGATAAATAATAAGCTACAACTCTCAAGAGTGGCTCCCACCAGACGTGCCCTCTCAGTGATCCTCGCCACCTGTACTACCTGTCATTGTTCACACACAAAGACAACAACCACCTCCCTTGGGGGTGAACAAAAGCTCAATATGGAACGATAAAAAGAAATACAACATGTATCTATAACATGATATATGAAATGAAATGCAATGCAATGCATGTCATGTAATGTCGGTATCAGGTCAATCACTCATCCACTGGGAATATCAGAATCTATCAAATCATAGTAGCTCGAGCCTGCCAAGCATAAGGGATAACCAATGATGTGTCGTCAAAACGTCATCACATCCCAAGTCTCGACATCACAGGCAGGGATATACAAGGGCTGACATCAGCAAGGTGCCACAAATCCCTCGTCTCAACAAATCATGGTAATTAGAGGAGACCATGATTTCCTATACCTTTTGGGCCATTTAATGTCGATCATAATATCACGGTACAAATCTCCAGTAAATATCCGTGAGTCCAAAAATAACAGGGTATTTAAGGATCATAGCTCAACGTGTATGTTATGCATCGACATATGTATAAAAATGATGTGTGTTAACAAAATATTTATTTTCATATACTGAAATGCCAATTATGCATGTTATGAATGCCACATAATTTAAATGTCCCGCTAGGCTCCACACATGGTTGCTGATAGGCTTAGATTTTAAGTGTTTTTAACTGTAATTTCTTCCCATTTTCCGTACTTTTTCCTGGATGATATTATGCTTTTTGGTGTTTATTCGTTTGTTTCAGGAAAATAGATCGGAAGTGGAAGAAATGTGTAAGGACCCTAATCCTTAAATGCGGAACCAAGGCATAATAGAGCTAAATAAATAATCAGAGTGAGAAATAACGTGTTGAGTTTATGAGCTTAAGCATTACATGCCAAAAATAAGGATTTTCAAACATGGATTAATTACATTCCCCATCAAATGAATGTTATCAACTAGTTTTACACTACTCCTAGAGTAGACACTAGGCAAAAATAATCCTGTCCTTCAATTCACAAAAGCATCCTCAAGCTCACTGTCTCAACCCGTCTAGCCCTTCTATCATGCCAAACGTGTACCTACAAGGACAACCCCCAAACATGAGCAATAATAATCATTCATATTCAACACAATATGAAGATAAAGCGTAAATGCATAATCATAATAAAACACTTCCTGTTTTCCCCATGCATTTCAAACGCTTCCCGTTTGGTTGTCCCTGTACCATAACTCATGAGTATAATCAATAGATTATTTTTAATGGTCTAAACATGTCATGACATATACCAGCTCATCAATACCAAATACTGATCACCAATCCATAGTCTGTCCATCACAATGTATTTTAATGCCCCTCACTTATTTACATATAGGCGGCATAGGATAACCTCGCTTCAATGGACATGCGGGACTCCCACCCCTCGCCTCACATTGAGCGGCAAATACCCTTTCCTCGCCCTATATGATAACCACTCTCAAATGTGACATGCGGCGCTCCCACCCCTCGCTTCACATTTAGCGGAACCAAACCAAATAGCGGCAAGCATTGAAATCATCAAGGGATGACCACGACTCATGGGATGTGCACCAATAATCATATGCATCTATAAACATCATGCATAACATGTATTTGCATCCACCATGCAATACCACATATATACTTGCATCCACAATGCATAAACAATGAGTATATAAGATACATGTACCGTTGGTGCCCGTACGTCCTCTACGTACCTTTCCAAAATGTAGGATATGGTAGGACTTCAATGCCTTGGCTGTGTTGCCACCTGGGTTGGTTCTACACATTCACAAATATCAATATTAGAACCCAATAATAGTCTAATACCAAAAATCCTACAAAAATAACCAAAAACACCATTTTTGGTGTCTCGCGATCGATCGCCATAAAGCCCCGATCGATCGCGAGACCTCTCTGCCTCGCCCAACAAAATTTGCCAATCCGCGATCGATCGCTGAGTTTGCGCCGATCGATCGCGGCCTCGCCGATCGATCGCGCCAAACTCGCGATCGATCGCTGAAGTCCACTGTCTTCAGCACTGCTGCTCGCGATCGATCGCGGAAGGCACCGATCGATCGCCGAGCTCTGGGCATCCGATTTTCGGGCACTATTCACCCATCTTCAACCCCAACTCAAACAAACTCAATTAATCCAACACCAAACATACAAAACCACTCAAAACCATCAATAAACATCTACATTAACTCATATATTTAACATCCACCCAAAATAATACCAAAACCACAACAACCCAACACAAACCCATTTTAAAATCCTTCAAACCATATCAAACTTAAACAAAACCTTACAAAAATAACCATGAGGTACCCTTACCTCTTGGGGATCTCAAATCACCCAACAAACTCCACAAATCAAGGTTTTGCAAGAACTTCTCTTCACCCTTAAGCTCAAAAACGAAAATGAGGAGAAAAGGAAGGGTTTGGGTGTTTGTTTGGTAAAGTGAAAAGTAAGAATGAGTGGATGAGGTGGGGTATAAAAGTGTTGAGTTAAATTAAAATGCAAACCACAAATCATGGTGTATAAAACACCCCAACATGATATTTTTAAAAGCATTAATCCAAAATGCACCAAATATCAATTAAACACATGATTTCTAATTAATTTCTAACCAAGGCAAATAAATCATGCTTCCAACCATAATTCCCAACATGCACCCTGAAATGCTATCCCGGGTCACTCTATCACGTGACTAAGCATTTCCACATAATAATTCCAACACATAATTAATTACCACATAATTAATCATATAAACTTAATTAATGCACCAGATTGCAATCAATCATTTCAGGGATATCACATTACTCCCCTACTTATAAGATTTCGTCCTCGAAATCACATGCACTTACCCCAAAAGAAACTAAACATAAACACATACCAGAGAATAGTTCCGGGTAGTGCTGCACCATATGCCGCTCCGTCTCCCACGTAGCCTCCTCGACACCCCTGCGATCCCACTGAACCTTGATCATAGGTATCACTTTATTCCGAAGTCTGTGGTCTGCTCGATCCAGAATTCTAACAGGCCGTTCCACATAAGACACATCGGACTCTAACTGAACTTCGGAAGGCTGTAAAACATGCGACGGATC
Organism: Haberlea rhodopensis; assembly: GCA_907163345.1. Lineage (NCBI taxonomy): Eukaryota > Viridiplantae > Streptophyta > Magnoliopsida > Lamiales > Gesneriaceae > Haberlea > Haberlea rhodopensis. The sequence goes on along the minus strand of CAJQUN010000739.1, from coordinate 77,624 downwards.
CGGCTCATACTTCCGCATCATCGATACATGAAACACATCATGTATACCAGATAAAGAAGGCGGCAAAGCCAGTCGGTAAGCTAAGGTGCCAATGCGCTGCAAAATCTCGTACGGTCCAACATACCTCGGAGACAGTTTCCCGCGCATCCCAAATCGCACAACGCCTCTGAAAGGCGAGATCTTCAAAAAGACCTTATCTCCCAACTGAAATTCCAACGGTCTCCGCCGTTTATTTGCATAAGCTGCCTGTCTGTCCTGGGCCGCTTTCATTTTCTGCCTTATCGTCTTTATCTTTTCTTCCATCTCCCGAATCAACTCCGGTCCTCCGACCGATTTGTGGTCCAAATCATCCCAACACAAGGGTGATCTACACCGTCTGCCATAAAGAGCTTCAAACGGAGCCATCTGAATACTCGCCTGGTAGCTATTGTTATAAGAAAACTCTACCAAAGGCACTGAATCCTGCCAAGAGGCATCGAACTCCAAAACACAAGCTCTCAACATGTCCTCGAGCGTCTGAATAGTGCGCTCGGTCTGGCCATCCGTCTGAGGATGATAAGCAGTGCTCAATCTGACTTCAGTTCCCAAGGCTGACTGAAGGCCTTCCCAGAAATGAGATGTGAATCGCGGATCTCGATCTGACACTATGGAAACGGGGATCCCATGCAATCTCACCACATCTCTAATATATAACTGCGCCATCCTCAAAAAGGTGAAAGTCATGCTATAGGGGATAAAATGAGCTACCTTAGTCAATCGATCCACGATCACCCAAATAGCATCGAAGCCTGAAGCACTCCTCGGCAAATGAGTCACGAAGTCCATGGAAATGTGCTCCCACTTCCACTTCGGTATCTCCAAGCTTCTCAACTCGCCGCCAGGTCTCTGTCTCTCTGCCTTAACTTGCTGGCAGATCAAACACCTCTTCACAAAAGCGACGACATCAGATTTCATTCTCTTCCACCAAAACTGACCATGCAGATCTCTGTACATCTTCTTCCCGCCTGGGTGGATGCTAAGTCTGCTACTATGAGCTCGTTCCAAGATTCCTTTACGCAACTCCGGCGTACTCGGAACCACCCATCGGTCACCCAATCTCAAAGACCCGTCATCGGCCACTCTGAATTTCGTTGGCTGACCAAGATGTACTAAAGATAACCACCTCTAAACCTCATCGTCTGACCTCTGAGCTCTCCTGATGTTCTCATAGATATCTGGTTCAGCTAACAAGGTCGATACATACATAGGTGATGCATCAATGTCGAAGTCATAGCCCAGATGGCAATAGGAGGTCATCAAGGCTGACAAATGGATGACGTCCTCAGCAGAACTCCTCACTTTCCGGCTCAAAGCATCTGCTGTCAAATTAGCTTTCCCGGGATGGTACTCTATCTCGCAATCATAGTCCTTGAGTAGGTCCATCCACCTCCTCTGCCTCATGTTCAGCTCTGCCTGAGTGAATAAAAACTTGAGGCTCTTGTGATCCGTGTATATGGTGAACGAAGTACCATATAGGTAATGCCTCCAGATCTTCAGGGCGAAGATGATAGCCGCCAATTCCAAGTCATGAACTGGATATCTGGTCTCATGCGGCTTCAACTGCCTCGATGCATAAGCTACCACATGCTTATCTTGCATCAGAACACACCCAAGGCCCTGCAGTGATGCATCGGTATACAGAACAAATCTGGAGTTCTCCGTAGGGATCACTAACACTGGCGCCGTCGTCAACCGGTGCTTTAACTCCTGGAAGCTCTCCTCACAAGCTTCTGACCAAAAGAAAGGTACACCCTTCTGGGTCAACTGTGTCAGCGGCTTGGCAATCTTCGAAAAGCCCTCGACAAAGCGTCGATAATACCCGGCCAAGCCAAGAAAACTCCGAATCTCAGGCACAGAAGTGGGGGCAGCCCACTCCATCACAGCCTCAATCTTCTTGGGATCTACAGATATCCCGCTGCTCGATATGACATGCCCCAGAAATACCACACTGCTCAGCCAGAATTCACACTTACTGAGCTTAGCATACAACTGATGCTCTCTGAGAATCTGAAGCACTGTCCTCAAGTGTTTCACATGCTCTTCCTCACTCCGGGAGTAGATGAGAATGTCGTCAATAAACACAATGACGAACTGATCAAGATACGGCTGAAACACTATGTTCATCAGACTCATAAAGACTGCTGGAGCATTCGTCACGCCGAACGGCATCACTAGGAACTCATAATGTCCATATCGTGTCCGGAATGCTGTCTTCTGCACATCTCCCTCTCTGACTCGAATCTGATGATACCCGGATCTCAAATCAATCTTGCTATACACCCTGGTACCTTGCAACTGATCAAACAAGTCATCTATCCTTGGGAGAGGATACTTGTTCTTCACTGTAGCCTTATTCAGTTGCCGGTAATCGATGCACAACCGCATCGAGCCATCCTTCTTCTTCACAAAGAGAACTGGTGCGCCCCATGGCGATACGCTCGGGCGTATATATCCCTTGTCAAGGAGATCCTGCAACTGTTCTTTCAACTCCCTCAATTCTGCCGGTGTCATCCTATAAGGTGCACGAGAGATAGCGGATGTCCCTGGCAACAGTTCGATCCCAAACTCAACTTCCCTAGCCGGTGGGAATCCTGGGATCTCTTCTGGGAATACATCAGCAAACTCTGCTACCACTGGCACATCCTCAACTCTTAGTTCTTTATTCTTCCCAGACGTGTCCACGGCATAGATGAGATAACCCGTGTGTCCACGTTCCAACAACTGAGTCATCTTGATCGCTGAAATCAACGGAATCTTCGTACGAGAACTGTAAAAACCCGGATTTGAGTTAACTAAAATCTGATTTAGAAGAGTTTAAATACTTCTAAACTCTAGCATAGAGTTTCAATGCATCAAGGAGTCCCAATTTAACTAAACCACTCTCGATTTTATGCCACATAAACCGAACCATATCAAGCAAGAGATAAGCATGCATCAACGCAATTTTGTGCCGTGTGTTACTTCGAAGTTGGCACGATTTTTAGGCTCGATTTGGTACAGAATTCTTCCCTCAATTTTGGTAGACTCCAAGGCAAGGTAAACACCTACTTGGACACTCCTTAACCAAGCCAAAACTCCACCCAAGATAGCAGCTAACAAGATCGAAACAGAGTCGGTAATCCACCCAGAATCTGTCGTCAATCTGCACGTTGCCATCGCTCTAAATTCGAAGAGTCCCAACCAATGTCCACTTCTTCTCTATCTGCACAGAATTGGTCAAATTCTTATCAGATCTTATTCCCTATAATTTCGATTAGAATCCCACTCCAACACTTCAACCTAGCCTCCACTTTTGCCTATAAATAGAGCAAGCTTCAGAGGTGATTATACATTCGAAAAACCACCTCCTTCCAACCATCAAGCGAGAAGAATCCCCCATCTCGCAAGCCGTAGCATCTGCACCTTAGTCCAGAATATTCCTGCACTTTTTCCAGCCTCAAACTCGAAGATAACATTCACTCTCAAGCCTTGATTCTGCCCTTTTCTTCCAGAAACATACAGCCCTCACCTCCGAATTTAAATCCAGCAGCCATCACCGAAAGATCAGCCAATTTACTCCTAGCTTTCGAGAATCTGGTTGCTGTCAAACCATTCGAAAATTCTGTCCAAACCACTTCCCTTTCCAGCAAGTTTCGAGAACTGAAACCGAGTGATTCTCGATCAATATTCAACCACCTATTCCATTGACTGGTTCAAGCCAAGAACGTCCAGTTTCTGTTCGATTGGCAGCAACATAACCGAGCCAAGTTTCAACACCTTGTCCCCTCGAAGTGCAACCAAGATTTTGTGGGAATTCGTTTAAGAAATCTGTTCGAGTTGTTCCAGAAATTGGTTCAAGTTCTGGTTGCTTTTCTCGTGTTGTTCATAAGCCAAGGATAGGAAGAATCCGTTCGAGTCATACCTTGATCAATCAAACACGCATCCAAGCACTGTAAGTGGGCTTTTGCTATAATTATTCGTTTCGTTTTCTAAAATTATATAAGTACGTTTTGAAATTCCAATCGATATGTAGTATGTTGAAATTATGAAAGTATTATTTTGTAAGCACGCTAAACTCGAAATCTAATTGGATTTGGATCCCCATGACCCTGATGCGGTGGGATGTAACCGCTAAAAGAACCTTATACGGTGGTAATCCGTTGTTTCTGGATTATCCAGACCCTTTATTCGTGGGTTAGCCGATGTTATGACCTCATCTCTAGGAGGGTTAAGTCTAGAGACTGATATCAGTACCAAGAAGAGAGTAGAATGCTTTACTGTGCTTAAGTATATGAAAATTATGAAACGATATGTTATGTCATGGCTCGTAAGGGCAACCAAGTATGTTAAGATACATTCATATCGGTTTATGCAAGTTTTATGATACAAGTTTATGAAAATTATATATATGTATGATATCGATTGTCCCCCACTTGCTGAGTGTTTTCCAAAGCACTCAACCCCTTACTCTACATCCCCAGATAAAGCTGAAGAAGAATTAGAGCAAGAAGAAGAGCACCAATTTTGGGGTTGGTGAATCCAGTCCGCTGCGTAGTTCAAGATATTTTTGTTTTAAAGTTTTCTAAGTTTTAAGACAATTTTGGTTATTCAGTTTTTAAGTTTTAGTTTCACGTTTTAATTCAGTTGTAAAGACAATGATTTCTTTATTTATGGAATATAGACTGGTTTTCAGTTATTATGATATTACGAGGCTTATTGGTTTCCTAGTGGTAATGGAAATCAATGCCGGTGTTATTGCCCCGGTCTCGGTGTGTGACATTTTAGTGGTATCAGAGCTAGCCAGGTTCCATAATCCCGCTGGGAAAAGAATTCTAGTTGATAAAAATACTAGAAGAGAAATCCCGGTTGAAATAGACCAACTGGTGAGATAAATACGGTTGGGGAAAAATATCGATTCACGATAACTACGATAATCAGAAGTCCAATCTGATTGATCACGTGAATACGAATTTTTCGACTCTTAAAAATTTTTAGTTTCTGATTTTTTTTAAAAAAAAAAATTTTTAAAGGAATTTCGGAAATTCAAAAATCAGAAAATTCGAAACCCTAGCTCCTCGCCGCCGCCGCCGATTGCCGCCGCGATAACCTCCGACCAGTGTATCATCGGAACCGCCTCTTCCAGTCGATCTTTCTGCCAAAGTTTCATGTCGATCGGATTCCGGTTGCCCGGTCAATTTCCCGATCGAAGCTCAGGAACCCTAACCCCCAAATTCTGTTCGTTTCTCGGTTTTCAGATCATCGCTCGATCGTTTTGAAATTAAAAATTTCAGTATGCTCTTCCAAGCAAGTCGATCATTAACCCTCTGTCAATTTCAGATTTCGAGCATCGATTAGGGATTAATTCGGAACCCCTATTTTTTCGAATTTAGAACCCTAATTTTCGTATTTTCACAAAAAAAAAAAAAAAAAAAAAAAAATATTTTTTTTTTCTTCCAGATTGCAAAAAAATCGAAGATTTATGCTCTTAAATTTTTTATCCTTGTTTTAAAATAAAATTTTGTCAAGTATTTAATTCCGTGTTTGGGTTTAGGTGATGACAACCCGAGCGCAATCTGCCCAGATTCTCAGTATGGAGCAAGAAATGGAGAAGCTCAAGGAAGCTAATTCGGAACTACATGAGCTAGTAGACCACCTACAGGGCGATGTTCATAGACTGGGTTACTATCACCATCAAGCCGAAGAGCAGCTTGAGGGAACTAAGGAAGAAGTAACTAGACTAGACGGACTCCATAGGACTGCAGAGGAAAAATGCGTAGTCCAAAGACAGCAGCTTGATCAAATGGCTGATCATATTCTCTCACTTCAAAATACGAACCATCGCCTGTCTATAAGAAGCAATGGTTACTGGGGTATAGTCACTCATCTCCTGAATGTCAACAGTGATCTAAGGGAAGCCAATGATCACATGAGAAACATCCTGGATGTTGTCGATTCAGATGAGGATTCAGACGAAGACCCTGAAGAAGAACCCATGCAGGAAGATGTCGTAGAAGAAGTAGAAAGTGGAGAAGTGATAGATCCATAGTTCTTAGAAGCTTGTTTAGGAGTTTTGTTTTCGCTTTATTTCGATACTCAGCATTTTCCTTTTCAGTAGTTGTGATAAACATTTTTCCCAGTGATTAATAAAATTATCATTTTGTTTATCATGTCTTCTTTATCTTTCTGCTATCGTTATATCTTCTGCGCAAGGATTTTAGATCTTTATATATTGTAGGAAATGGCCGGACGTCCTACTCGCAGCAATCGTAATCCCAACTATGCCGTTCCTCCCAACTCTAATGAGGAGAGAAATACTGGAAATCAGAATCCTCCACCTGCACCGCCACAACCCCCGAGGGTGGGACTGAGTCGTGAGGACTTGGCAGCTATAGCCACCATTGTGGCCACGACACTTCAAGGTTTGAATAACCCTACTGCTAATCAGCCACATCCACAGCCAGCACATCCGCAAGGTGTAAAGTACCACTATGAATCGTTGCGGAAAAACAGAGTTCCAACCTTTGATGGTAACTCAGACTCGGAGGTGGCCCAGAACTGGCTGAAACAAATAGAGAACCACCATAGACTGTTGGAAGTGCCGGAGAATATCAAGGTGGAAGTTACCACTTCTTTTCTCATCGACCAAGCAGGGAAGTGGTGGGAAAACGTGTCGCCATTAATGCAAGAAGCGGGACCAGTTACATGGCAAAGGTTCCGGAGCACATTTCTGAAGCAGTACTTTCCAACTGCAGTCCAGAACCAGAAGTTGCGAGAGTTCGAAAACCTGACACAGACTACAGATATGTCAGTTGTGGATTACACTGCAAGGTTTAACTCGTTGGGAACATACGCACCGAATATCATGGCAGACGAATCCCTTAAGCTACACCGCTTCAGGATTGGACTGAACAGTCGAATCCAGTCCGCCCTGGCAATCTTTGAGACAACCAGTTTTGGAGATTTAATGGGAGCAGCATCAGGGCTGAAGCAGATATCAAGCGTCGCGAGGAAGAGTTTAAGCGCAAGCGACCCCCACCAGTCAGCATACTGCTAGCAGTCAAAACTTCAAGAGGCCTAGTCCGTCCAGTAACCAGCAAAGGGGACCCACAATAGGCCCAACTCAACAGAGGTACCCCAAGTGTTCGAACTGTGGGTATCATCATCCCGGAGAATGCCTCAGAGGAAAAGGTGCATGTTTCCGATGTGGGAAGACAGGCCACCGAATTGCTGAGTGTCCCGAACCTGATATGAGGGGGACGACGGTAAGGAATAACGGCCCTCCTAGTAAACCAAATGGGACTAAGCCGAACGCCAGAGTGTTTGCTATAACGCGAGATGAGGCAGAAGACGCAAACAACGTTGTGGCAGGTACCATTTATTTAAACGAATTACCTGCATATACATTGTTTGATTGTGGTGCCACGCACTCGTTTATATCTAAAAGGTTTACTAAGAAACTAGCCCTTAAGCCTGAACTGCTTAGTGAACCATATAACGTAGCAACACCAGCCAATAAGACCCTTATAGCACATAGCATACATCGAGATTGTAATCTTAGTATTAACGAAATCAAGTTTAATGCTGAGCTAATTCAACTCAAAATGGTAGATTTTGATGTTATATTGGGAATGGATTGGCTATCCAAACATCATGGAGTAGTAGACTGCCGTAACAAGAATGTTAAACTACGGACTCCAGACGAGAAAGAGATCGTATACCACGGCAAAACTAAGGAACGAAAATTCCTTCTTTCAGCAGCACAAACGTGGAAAGCTGTGAAGAACGGTGAAGAAGTTTACCTAGCTACAATAAGCGAAGTAAAAGAGGAAGATGAACCCAGGATAGAAGACATAGTCGTTGTACAAGAATTTCCGGATGTCTTTCCTGAAGAGCTACCCGGTATAGTTCCAAACCGAGAATTGGAATTTGAGATTAATTTGGTACCAGGCGCTGCACCAGTCTCAAAGGCACCATACCGAATGGCTCCAGCCGAACTGAAGGAACTTAAGGAACAACTGCAGGAGTTATTGGACAAGAGACAAATCAGACCAAGTGTATCCCCATGGGGAGCTCCAGTGTTGTTTGTAAAGAAGAAAGACGGGAGCATGAGATTGTGCATCGACTACAGAGAGCTGAATAAGATCACAATCAAGAACAAGTACCCTCTGCCAAGGATAGATGACATATTCGATCAACTCAAAGGCGCTAAAGTGTTTTCCAAGCTCGATTTAAGGACAGGCTATCACCAACTAAAGATAAAAGCAGAGGACGTGCCGAAAACCGCATTTAGAACACGGTACGGGCATTACGAGTTCACGGTGATGCCATTTGGCTTAACAAACGCGCCCGCCGTATTCATGGATTTAATGAATCGTGTATTCAAGCCATTCCTGGACGACTTTGTAGTAGTGTTCATCGACGACATACTCATTTACTCGTCGAGCAATGAAGAACACGAACAACACCTTCGCCTCACGCTCCAGACATTAAGAGAGAAAGAACTCTACGCCAAATTTAATAAATGTGAATTTTGGCTAGAAAGCGTATCTTTCTTAGGACACATCATATCAAAAGAAGGCGTGTCAGTGGATCCTAAAAAGGTAGAGGCAGTTTTAGATTGGCCTAGACCAACGACAGTGACTGAAATCCGAAGCTTCTTGGGATTAGCTGGGTACTACCGGAAGTTTGTCGAAGGATTTTCGTCAATAGCAGTACCTCTTACCAGGCTCACACAAAAGAACGCAAAGTTCATATGGAGTGAAGAATGTGAGAAGAGCTTTGAGACTTTAAAGGAAAAGCTCTCATCCGCACCCGTACTGGTATTACCAACTGAAGACATGAGTTTCACTATTTATAGTGATGCATCTAAAGAAGGACTAGGATGTGTACTCATGCAGGAAGGAAGAGTGATTGCTTATGCTTCGAGACAGCTCAAGCCCCATGAGCAAAACTACCCTACACATGATCTCGAGTTAGCCGCAGTAGTGTTCGCCTTGAAGATTTGGAGACACTATCTGTATGGCGCTAAGTGCGAAGTGTTCACGGACCATCAAAGCCTCAAGTACTTGTTCACTCAAAAGGAACTCAACATGAGGCAGAGACGATGGATCGAACTTCTAAAAGACTACGATCTCACTATTAGCTACAACCCCGGCAAGGCAAACAAAGTAGCAGATGCTTTGAGCCGGAAAGGCAAAGGAAAAATAATCTTAGCTACGGTCTCAGCTCAACCTTGTCTTCGAGAGACCATCAAGCTAAGCCAAGATCAAGATCCGAGCCTAACCAAGCTAAAAGAACAAGTCAGGGAGAAGGAAATTACTGACTTTGAGATCGATAACAAGGAAATTCTGTGGATGAAAGGACGATTGTGCGTGCCAGATGTGAACAACATAAGACAAGAAGTAATGTCTGAAGCGCACAAGTCAAAGTTTTCAGTCCACCCTGGGAGTACAAAGATGTACAAGGATCTGAAGGAAAGTTTTTGGTGGAACGCAATGAAAAAGGACGTAGCTGAATTCGTCGCCCGATGCTTGGTATGTCAACAAGTTAAAGCTGAGCATCAAAGACCCGGAGGACTTCTTCAACCTCTGGAAATCCCTGAATGGAAATGGGATCACATCTCCATGGATTTCGTCGTGGGACTACCAAAGTCAAAGCAGAGCCATGACGGAATATGGGTAATTGTTGACAGACTAACCAAGTCAGCACACTTCCTACCAGTCCGCATGAACTACAACTTGGATAAGTTGGCAACACTATATATGGACAATATAGTGAGATTGCATGGAGTCCCTGTGAGCATACAATCGGACCGAGATCCCGGATTCGTGTCGCGTTTCTGGAAAAGCTTTCAGCAAGCTATGGGAAGTAAGGTAACTCTTAGCACGGCTTATCACCCACAAACTGATGGCCAGACGGAGAGGACTATCCAAACCCTCGAAGACATGCTAAGATCTTGCGTATTAGACTTCACTGCAAATTGGAGCGAACTATTACCTCTAGTCGAGTTCGCTTACAATAACAGCTACCATAGTAGCATTGGGATGACGCCATACGAAGCACTCTATGGGCGCAAATGCCGATCACCATTATACTGGGATGAAGTAGGAGAAAGAGCTATCACCGGACCAGAGTTAGTGCAAGCTACTACTGACAAGATAGCCATCATCAGAGATAGGCTCAAGACAGCCCAGGACCGACAGAAGAGTTGGGCTGATCTGAAAAGGAGACCCGTGGATATAGAGATTGGTGAGAAAGTCTATGTAAAGATTTCACCAATGAAAGGGGTAATTAGATTCGACAAAAGGGGAAAGTTGAACCCAAGATATGTGGGACCATTTGAAGTTTTAGAAAAGGTGGGAACGCTAGCATACAAAATAGCACTACCACCAAATCTATCGAGAATTCACAATGTCTTCCACGTATCACAACTAAGGAAGTACATTGCCGACCCAAGTCATGTACTTGAAGCAGAACCCCTAGTAACTCAAGGGAACTTAAACGAGACATTGAAATACGAAGAAATCCCAATCCGTATTCTGGATACCAAAGATCAAGTTCTGAGAAGAAGGACCATTCCTTACGTCAAGGTCCAATGGTCAAACCATACGGAAAGAGAAGCTACTTGGGAAATGGAAGAATCAATGCGGAAGAAATATCCCTATCTCTTTCATAATCAAGCTGACTCGAGTTTCGAGGACGAAACTTCCAATAAGGAGGGAGGGATGTAAAAACCCGGATTTGAGTTAACTAAAATCTGATTTAGAAGAGTTTAAATACTTCTAAACTCTAGCATAGAGTTTCAATGCATCAAGGAGTCCCAATTTAACTAAACCACTCTCGATTTTATGCCACATAAACCGAACCATATCAAGCAAGAGATAAGCATGCATCAACGCAATTTTGTGCCGTGTGTTACTTCGAAGTTGGCACGATTTTTAGGCTCGATTTGGTACAGAATTCTTCCCTCAATTTTGGTAGACTCCAAGGCAAGGTAAACACCTACTTGGACACTCCTTAACCAAGCCAAAACTCCACCCAAGATAGCAGCTAACAAGATCGAAACAGAGTCGGTAATCCACCCAGAATCTGTCGTCAATCTGCACGTTGCCATCGCTCTAAATTCGAAGAGTCCCAACCAATGTCCACTTCTTCTCTATCTGCACAGAATTGGTCAAATTCTTATCAGATCTTATTCCCTATAATTTCGATTAGAATCCCACTCCAACACTTCAACCTAGCCTCCACTTTTGCCTATAAATAGAGCAAGCTTCAGAGGTGATTATACATTCGAAAAACCACCTCCTTCCAACCATCAAGCGAGAAGAATCCCCCATCTCGCAAGCCGTAGCATCTGCACCTTAGTCCAGAATATTCCTGCACTTTTTCCAGCCTCAAACTCGAAGATAACATTCACTCTCAAGCCTTGATTCTGCCCTTTTCTTCCAGAAACATACAGCCCTCACCTTCGAATTTAAATCCAGCAGCCATCACCGAAAGATCAGCCAATTTACTCCTAGCTTTCGAGAATCTGGTTGCTGTCAAACCATTCGAAAATTCTGTCCAAACCACTTCCCTTTCCAGCAAGTTTCGAGAACTGAAACCGAGTGATTCTCGATCAATATTCAACCACCTATTCCATTGACTGGTTCAAGCCAAGAACGTCCAGTTTCTGTTCGATTGGCAGCAACATAACCGAGCCAAGTTTCAACACCTTGTCCCCTCGAAGTGCAACCAAGATTTTGTGGGAATTCGTTTAAGAAATCTGTTCGAGTTGTTCCAGAAATTGGTTCAAGTTCTGGTTGCTTTTCTCGTGTTGTTCATAAGCCAAGGATAGGAAGAATCCGTTCGAGTCATACCTTGATCAATCAAACACGCATCCAAGCACTGTAAGTGGGCTTTTGCTATAATTATTCGTTTCGTTTTCTAAAATTATATAAGTACGTTTTGAAATTCCAATCGATATGTAGTATGTTGAAATTATGAAAGTATTATTTTGTAAGCACGCTAAACTCGAAATCTAATTGGATTTGGATCCCCATGACCCTGATGCGGTGGGATGTAACCGCTAAAAGAACCTTATACGGTGGTAATCCGTTGTTTCTGGATTATCCAGACCCTTTATTCGTGGGTTAGCCGATGTTATGACCTCATCTCTAGGAGGGTTAAGTCTAGAGACTGATATCAGTACCAAGAAGAGAGTAGAATGCTTTACTGTGCTTAAGTATATGAAAATTATGAAACGATATGTTATGTCATGGCTCGTAAGGGCAACCAAGTATGTTAAGATACATTCATATCGGTTTATGCAAGTTTTATGATACAAGTTTATGAAAATTATATATATGTATGATATCGATTGTCCCCCACTTGCTGAGTGTTTTCCAAAGAACTCAACCCCTTACTCTACATCCCCAGATAAAGCTGAAGAAGAATTAGAGCAAGAAGAAGAGCACCAATTTTGGGGTTGGTGAATCCAGTCCGCTGCGTAGTTCAAGATATTTTTGTTTTAAAGTTTTCTAAGTTTTAAGACAATTTTGGTTATTCAGTTTTTAAGTTTTAGTTTCACGTTTTAATTCAGTTGTAAAGACAATGATTTCTTTATTTATGGAATATAGACTGGTTTTCAGTTATTATGATATTACGAGGCTTAGTGGTTTCCTAGTGGTAATGGAAATCAATGCCGGTGTTATTGACCCCGGTCTCGGGGCGTGACAAGAACCGTTGCCATAGAAGGTCCACTGACTGCCCAACTCAGGTCTGAACTTCACTGTCCTCTGCCGGCAATCTACCACTGCCTGATATCTGTTCAGAACATCAATACCCAAGATGCAGTCGAAGTCTGACATGCCCAACACAATCAAGTCTGATCTCAGTTCGTTGCCCTCAAAATAAATGAGGCAGTCTGCCATAAACTGATCAGCAACGACATTTCTTCCAGTGGGTGTCGAGACAAGGAGAGGCGTGGGTAAAGAAGACGTGCGCATATGGTGTTTTTCCACAAAACCCACCGATACAAAAGAGTGGGAGGCACCTGTATCGATCAAAATAAAAGCAGGGTACGTAAATAAATGACACGTACCGGCGATCACCTCCTCTGGGGCTGCCTGGGCCTGCTCTCTGGTAAGCGCATACACCTGTCCCTGGGGCGGTCCCACTGTCTGACCTCCCGATGGTCGAGGCCCAAACTGCTGCCTCTGCTGCACTGTCCTATCCTCAAATCTCGGCCGGTTGCCCTGAAACTCTGACTGTCCTCCCCGGGTGGGGCAATACCGAGCGATGTGGCCCATCTTGCCACAGATATAACAGGCAGGACACTTGTTTGAAGAATGTGGCCCTCCACAATTGTCGCATCTAGGCTCTCCCGGCCTATTTCCTTGCGTGGATCCTCGATTGGCCGACCAATTGCCCTTCTTGTTATCCTGTTTCTGACCAAAGTACTTCTTTCCACCAAATCGCAAAGATGAAGAGGCACCACGGGGTTTAAATGGCTCTCCTCGGGGCCTCAAGCTGTCATCAGTCTGCCTCTGTTGCGGTACTGGTGGTGGCATAGCACTGGAATAAGCTCCCACCCCAAGCTCAGCAAGCTCCGCCATTGTGAGAGCATCATCAAAAGAAGTTGGGTTATTGGTAATAACCCGGTCATAGAGCTCCGGTCGCAACCCCTTCATAAAATTCCTCATCTTTTGGTGGCAATGTGGGGAACGTACCTCAGCAACGAAGAGTACCGTGTGGCATAGTCTGCCACTGTCATGCTCCCCTGTTTCAAACTTGTAAATTCATCCTCCTTGGTCTGTCTCGCCGCTGCGGAGAAATACCGGTTCAGAAACCTAGTCCTGAAGAGTGTCCAATCAATCACAGCACCTAGTGCTCTTAACTCCATCACCGTGCTCCTCCACCACATGAGAGGTTTCTTTGCTAACTGAAACTCCGCCAGCCTCAGCCAAGCTGTAACAGCACAAGGAGCCGATACAAAGATTTGTTCAAGTCTTTCCAGCCACTCTTCAGCCTCTTCTCCGGACTCTGTCCCCTCAAACCGGGGCGGATGGTAAGACAGAAATTGCGTCAAACTGATCTCACCCGGTAGTAATAACTGAGCTACGGGTTCCATGCCTACGGCCGGTGGAGGTAGGGGGTTTGCCTGACCAATACTTGCGTTCACACTACCAACATCTCCAACCTCCTCATTAGCAGCCATGCTGTAACACAAATGTTAACAACAATTCCAAAGCAATATATATGTTATGCCGTTAGATAACAGGAATGAGTATAAGCACGTTAGTATAACAGGATATACATTAATATGCACCACATGCATAAACATGCTTCAAATGTAAGCACCTAGCCAATCATGCTAAGGCTACCCTTCACTCGTTCCCGGGTTCTCTAACCACTGCTCTGATACCACTAATGTAAGGACCATAATCCTTAAATGCGGAACCAAGGCATAATAGAGCTAAATAAATAATCAGAGTGAGAAATAACGTGTTGAGTTTATGAGCTTAAGCATTACATGCCAAAAATAAGGATTTCCAAACATGGATTAATTACATTCCCCATCAAATGAATGTTATCAACTAGTTTTACACTACTCCTAGAGTAGACACTAGGCAAAAATAATCATGTCCTTCAATTCACAAAAGCATCCTCAAGCTCACTGTCTCAACCCGTCTAGCCCTTCTATCATGCCAAACGTGTACCTACAAGGACAACCCCCAAACATGAGCAATAATAATCATTCATATTCAACACAATATGAAGATAAAGCATAAATGCATAATCATAATAAAACACTTCCTGTTTTCCCCATGCATTTCAAACGCTTCCCGTTTGGTTGTCCCTGTACCATAACTCATGAGTATAATCAATAGATTATTTTTAATGGTCTAAACATGTCATGACATATACCAGCTCATCAATACCAAATACTGATCACCAATCCCTAGTCTGTCCATCACAATGTATTTTAATGCCCCTCACTTATTTACATATAGGCGGCATAGGATAACCTCGCTTCAATGGACATGCGGGACTCCCACCCCTCGCCTCACATTGAGCGGCAAATACCCTTTCCTCGCCCTATATGATAACCACGCTCAAATGTGACATGCGGCGCTCCCACCCCTCGCTTCACATTTAGCGGAACCAAACCAAATAGCGGCAAGCATTAAAATCATCAAGGGATGACCACGACTCATGGGATGTGCACCAATAATCATATGCATCTATAAACATCATGCATAACATGTATTTGCATCCACCATGCAATACCACATATATACTTGCATCCACAATGCATAAACAATGAGTATATAAGATACATGTACCGTTGGGTGCCCGTACGTCCTCTACGTACCTTTCCAAAATGTAGGATATGGTAAGACTTCA
Source organism: Haberlea rhodopensis (assembly GCA_907163345.1). NCBI lineage: Eukaryota > Viridiplantae > Streptophyta > Magnoliopsida > Lamiales > Gesneriaceae > Haberlea > Haberlea rhodopensis. Next base: position 62,219 of record CAJQUN010000739.1, on the reverse strand, counting down.
ATGCCTTGGCTGTGTTGCCACCTGGGTTGGTTCTACACATTCACAAATATCAATATTAGAACCCAATAATAGTCCAATACCAAAAATCCTACAAAAATAACCAAAAACACCATTTTTGGTGTCTCGCGATCGATCGCCATAAAGCCCCGATCGATCGCGAGACCTCTCTGCCTCGCCCAACAAAATTTGCCAATCCGCGATCGATCGCTGAGTTTGCGCCGATCGATCGCGGCCTCGCCGATCGATCGCGCCAAACTCGCGATCGATCGCTGAAGTCCACTGTCTTCAGCACTGCTGCTCGCGATCGATCGCGGAAGGCACCGATCGATCGCCGAGCTCTGGGCATCCGATTTTCGGGCACTATTCACCCATCTTCAACCCCAACTCAAACAAACTCAATTAATCCAACACCAAACATACAAAACCACTAAAAACCATCAATAAACATCTACATTAACTCATATATTTAACATCCACCCAAAATAATACCAAAACCACAACAACCCAACACAAACCCATTTTAAAATCCTTCAAACCATATCAAACTTAAACAAAACCTTACAAAAATAACCATGAGGTACCCATACCTCTTGGGATCTCAAATCACCCAACAAACTCCACAAATCAAGGTTTTGCAAGAACTTCTCTTCACCCTTAAGCTCAAAAACGAAAATGAGGAGAAAAGGAAGGGTTTGGGTGTTTGTTTGGTAAAGTGAAAAGTAAGAATGAGTGGATGAGGTGGGGTATAAAAGTGTTGAGTTAAATTAAAATGCAAACCACAAATCATGGTGTATAAAACACCCCAACATGATATTTTTAAAAGCATTAATCCAAAATGCACCAAATATCAATTAAACACATGATTTCTAATTAATTTCTAACCAAGGCAAATAAATCATGCTTCCAACCATAATTCCCAACATGCACCCTGAAATGCTATCCCGGGTCACTCTATCACGTGACTAAGCATTTCCACATAATAATTCCAACACATAATTATTTACCACATAATTAATCATATAAACTTAATTAATGCACCAGATTGCAATCAATCATTTCAGGGATATCACAAAATGAGCTAATATGAATATAACGGGCGAAATCGAGGCAAGAAAGAGTTGAAATTAAGGAAGTGAGATTTTCGAAATCTCGATCGATCGAGATTTTGTCTCGATCGATCGAGCCAGACAGTGTGCTGAGAAGAAAAGAATTTCAAGTCTCGATCGATCGGAACAATTTTTCGATCGATCAAGCAAGGCAGTAACTTCAGAGCTAATTTTATCAAAGTCTCGATCGATCGGAAGAAAATCTCGATCGATCGAGCGAGGCAGTGAGTTTCAAATGCTGACATGAACAGTGCACCGATCGATCGGACGCAAATCTCGATTGATCGAGACGCAAATCCGGGAAAATCTTATCTTCCATTTTTGAAATGATTTGAGGTATAAAAGGATAAATCACTTCCATATCAAGGGGATACCATACCAGACGTGATTTAGGTCGAGAATAAGCAGCCCTAGCCGCCGCCTAACGCCGCCGAAGGAGATTCAATCTCCGTTCTTCGTCCAAAGTCGAGCCAACCTATTCCGGAGTGCAAGGAAGGAGCAAGAGAAGAAATCACGGTGCAACGCACGGATTCATCCATCGTTTATCGTATTTCTAAACTTTGATTTCTTTGATTTTCAATTCCATTTGATGTTTTTGAGGTCGAGAGACAATTAAACTCTTATGTATTTGATTTGAATTAAATCTAGTTTATTTTATCGAGTTTTAGTTTCATTGTGTTTGATTATTGATTCAATTGTGTTTGAGCGCATTGATTTCTATTGTTCATAAATTAATTGCTTGTGTAGATCAAAGTCTAGCTAACTTTGATTGAATCTGAGAGTTATAACCGAGATCGAGAGATAACGTTGTAACACGCTCTATTAATTTATGATGTATGTTACGATTGAGATCGAGAGATGATATCGCATACGTGAGAGCTTAGAATCGAGAGATTTAGAGTAATAAGGTTTTGACGATTTATGCAATGTTGAATTAGTAAATAGATGCACGAGAGTGATTTATTCTAATTTAATGTTAGTTTCTTTACAGCTCGAGAGAGTGTATCGAATAATAGCGAAAACCTTTCACCTTTAAAATCAATTGGTTGATAATTTGATAATTCAGTTGAATCATTAAGATAACATAGTTGAACGACGAGCTTGGTAATTTTCTCGAGTGACTTGCCTTCGCATATCCGGAACCATTCATTTCATTATTTCTTGTTTAATTTTCGGTCCTTAGTTTAATGTGACTTTACTTAATCAACTTCTGAAATCGTAGGCTAAATATAATTTCTCTAATCTTATTTGGTACTTATACGTTAGTCCTGTGGATTCGACAACCCGTACTTAATTTTCACTATACTAAAACTTGACAATCGTGCACTTGCGGTAGAATCGCTTCACACTATTCTTTGAAATATCTTTTGTTTAAAAATAAAGCGGTCAAGTTTTTGGCGCGGTTGCCGGGGACTAATCTGTATAATATCATACGAGAGTAGTTAATTGTAATTTAGCCAATTTTTATTATTGCGTTTCTGTTTTCTTTTTCTTTTTGTTATTTTTGAAAAAAAAAATATTATTTTATTTAAGTATGTTATTTGTTTTTCTTGCGAGGTACTTGTGATGCTTCATCAACAAGTATTCACAAGATTTGCCCAACAATTTTCAGAGCCGTTTTATTCGGCGTGGGAGAGATTCAATGAACTGGCAGACACATTCAGGTATCACAACTTTTTGAACTATACTCTTCTGCAACATTTCTTCAAAGGTTTGGATGCCCAGACACGAGGATGGGTATTCAAAGGAGCACTGGTGAATGGGAGTCCCCTGGTTGATAGAGATGAAGACAGTGTATTACACCTGTTCAATGATATGGCGGACTTCGATTACCACTGGCATTGTGATCCTTCCTTGAAAGGTTGGAGTCACCAATACCCACCAGAGCCTCACTACCCTAATGATACGCACCAAACCTTTGAGCATCACGGCGAGAAGAAATATAGTTTTGTAGAAGGAACGGCTCAATCAGAGAATATATTATTTAGACTCATGGCATCAACTGAGCAACGTTTAGAGAACCAGACCAATTATATACGTCATCTAGAGCAGCAATTAGCAATCCTAGTAGAAACCATCTCAATGAGCTGCCAAGAGGAGGAGACGAGATCTACAAATCAGGCCTGGTTACATGATGATGATCACTCAACCAATCAAGTTTGGGGGAATGATCCCACTCATGTGGAAGAATCAAGGGAAGTTGAACCTATGGAAGTGATTGAGCCTACAGTGGAAAAGGCATCTGAGGAGATCCTATGGGACAACGAGCCAAGAGTGAAGTTGGATGATGAGATTTTCGAGAACCTTGATATGCACCCATCGATGGAGACATGTTATATGCCACATGTGGATACGTATTTCCCATCGATGCCACCAACTTCACCGCACTACACCCCATATGAGATGAAGTCAAGTAAAGAATCATTCTCCCATGCTCACTATGTCATGACGAAAGTTGTTGGAGCGACGAGTTTACACAGAAGACATCTGGCCAATCTTGAGGGCATACTGAATGAAGACCCATTAGTGGTATCATACGATACTTAATATGGGCGGCAACCGCTCTTTGATGGTTGCTTCTGATGGTCAAGCCGACGACTAGAAATCAGCGCTTCTTGGGAGGCAACCCAAGCGTATCCTTTTGCATTTAGCTTTGTTTTATTTTCAATTTTGCATTTAGTTTGTTTTTCTCTCTTGTCGATTTTTTTTCTAGCATCCTTCTTTTGCGAGGTACTCAAGTGGAGCGATGAACCCCTACAGCAGTGGAGCTTTCAAAAGCCAAACTTCCTCAATCCTCATGCAAGCGTCTTGATCAGGGGAGTTTACTTTTTCCCTTTTGATTCTTTTAAACATTGAGGACAATGTTTCAGTTAAGTTTGGGGGAGTGGTGTGCGTGTTTAACTTGTTTTATCCACATATTGTGTGCTTAATTGTCACTTGAATCGTCCTTGAGCACAACAAAAATTTTTTTGCGAATTAGTCTTGAGAAATGAAGAATTAGATTTGCAACGGTAATACATGATGAAATTAATCCTCATCCAGATAGGAGTCATGAAAATGTTTAACTTGTTTGTATATATCCTTTGTTAACCATATGTCAAAACTGAGGAATAATTTGAGCACTTATTGAGTCATGATTGAGTGAAGTATGTATTGATTAAAGTGAAAATTTGTGTTAACTATGATGAGTCTTGAGTATCTTAGATAACTCTACAATTTATTTGAAAGCACTTTAAGGCGAAATTTATAATTAAATACTTGACTTGGAGATGATTTAGGCGATCTTTGGACCGTTTGTGCCTTTGAAGCCTACCTGTTATACATTATCCTTAGTGTCCCATCTTGTGCCTTATTGAAAAAGAATGGTATATGCATTGCATATGATTAGACCCACATTCGACATTCTTGGAAACCTCATTATACCTACCTTGGATTGAGCCTAAAAGAAATTTTTACCCACCCCTAAGGGAGTATAATGAATCTCATTCATTACATTAAATTGTCATATGTTGAAAAGTTCATTGTGAAAAAAATGAAATGAACAAAAGAATGAGCAAAGAAAAAGAAAAGATGTAGAGAAAAAGCCTTGAAAAGAAAATTTAAATAAGACCCAAAGTGGCCAAGGCTAGAAAATGTGAAGAGAAGCTCAATGATTATGTGAGAAGATTTTGAACTGATTCTATTATACTCTCTTCTTTGCTTCTATCCTACCTTTTCGTTGGAGCCGACACCAAAAGGCCTAACGTTATAAGCTTTTAAAGTCCTGTTGATCCAAGTCTAGGGAATAATTACATTAGTGGAGAAGTGCTTGATAGTAAATTTGTAGAGTAGTTCAAAGTAATCTTGACTCGGAGTTGTTATGGCACTTTTTGATCTTAAAGATATGTACATTACTCAGGTTTGACAATAGCACACACGCACGTTCCAATGTTGCGATGTATTATTTAACTTAGGAGAATTTGCTTCTTGTTAAATGTTGAATGACTTTTATTGATGTGTAAGTAGGATTTCTGAGTTTTTACGTATGTTGTAAAGATGATTCATGCTTAGTATCGAGTTTAACTTTTCTTTTTGAGCTTATTGCTTGCTCGAGGACGATCAAGTCTAAGTTTGGGGGAGTTGATAGGCTTAGATTTTAAGTGTTTTTAACTGTAATTTCTTCCCATTTTCCGTACTTTTTCCTGGATGATATTATGCTTTTTGGTGTTTATTCGTTTGTTTCAGGAAAATAGATCGGAAGTGGAAGAAATGAGCTAATATGAAGATAACGGGCGAAATCGAGGCAAGAAAGAGTTGAAATTAAGGAAGTGAGATTTTCGGAATCTCGATCGATCGAGATTTTGTCTCGATCGATCGAGCCAGACAGTGTGCTGAGAAGAAAAGAATTTCAAGTTTCGATCGATCGGAACAATTTTTCGATCGATCGAGCAGGGCAGTAACTTCAGAGCTAATTTTATCAAAGTCTCGATCGATCGGAAGAAAATCTCGATCGATCGAGCAAGGCAGTGAGTTTCAAAGGCTGACATGAACAGTGCACCGATCGATCGGACGCAAATCTCGATCGATCGAGACGCAAATCCGGGAAAATCTTATCTTCCATTTTTGAAATGATTTTTGAGGTATAAAAGGATAAATCACTTCCATATCAAGGGGATACCATACCAGACGTGATTTATGTCGAGAATAAGCAGCCCTAGCCGCCGCCTAACGCCGCCGAAGGAGATTCAATCTCTGTTCTTCGTCCAAAGTCGAGCCAACCTATTCCGGAGTGCAAGGAAGGAGCAAGAGAAGAAATCACGGTGCAACGCACGGATTCATCCATCGTTTATCGTATTTCTAAACTTTGATTTCTTTGATTTTCAATTCCATTTGATGTTTTTGAGGTCGAGAGACAATTAAACTCTTATGTATTTGATTTGAATTAAATCTAGTTTATTTTATCGAGTTTTAGTTTCATTGTGTTTGATTATTGATTCAATTGTGTTTGAGCGCATTGATTTCTATTGTTCATAAATTAATTGCTTGTGTAGATCAAAGTCTAGCTAACTTTGATTGAATCTGAGAGTTATAACAGAGATCGAGAGATAACGTTGTAACACGCTCTATTAATTTATGATGTATGTTACGATTGAGATCGAGAGATGATATCGCATACGTGAGAGCTTAGAATCGAGATATTTAGAGTAATAAGGTTTTGACGATTTATGCAATGTTGAATTAGTAAATAGATGCACGAGAGTGATTTATTCTAATTTAATGTTAGTTTCTTTACAGCTCGAGAGAGTGTATCGAATAATAGCGAAAACCTTTCACCTTTAAAATCAATTGGTTGATAATTTGATAATTCAGTTGAATCATTAAAGATAACATAGTTGAACGACGAGCTTGGTAATTTTCTCGAGTGACTTGCCTTCACATATCCGGAACCATTCATTTCATTATTTCTTGTTTAATTTTCGGTCCTTAGTTTAATGTGACTTTAGTTAATCAACTTCTGAAATCGTAGGCTAAATATAATTTCTCTAATCTTATTTGGTACTTATACGTTAGTCCCTGTGGATTCGACAACCCGTACTTAATTTTCACTATACTAAAACTTGACAATCGTGCACTTGCAGTAGAATCGCTTCACACTATTCTTTGAAATATCTTTTGTTTAAAAATAAAGCGGTCAAGTTTTTGGCGCCGTTGCCGGGGACTAATCTGTATAATATCATACGAGAGTAGTTAATTGCAATTTAGCCAATTTTTATTATTGCGTTTCTGTTTTCTTTTTCTTTTTGTTATTTTTGAAAAAAAAAATATTATTTTATTTAAGTATGTTATTTTTTTTCTTGCGAGGTACTTGTGATGCTGATCAACAAGTATTCACAAGATTTGCCCAACAATTTTCAGAGCCGTTTTATTCGGCGTGAGAGAGATTCAATGAACTTGCAGACACATTCAGGTATCACAACTTTTCGAACTATACTCTTCTGCAACATTTCTTCAAAGGTTTGGATGCCCAGACACGAGGATGGGTATTCAAAGGAGCACTGGTGAATGGGAGTCCCCTGGTTGATAGAGATGAAGACAGTGTATTACACCTGTTCAATGATATGGCGGACTTCGATTACCACTGGCATTGTGATCCTTCCTTGAAAGGTTGGAGTCACCAATTCCCACCAGAGCCTCACTACCCTAATGATACGCACCAAACCTTTGAGCATCACGGCGAGAAGAAATATAGTTTTGTAGAAGGAACGGCTCAATCAGAGAATATATTATTTAGACTCATGGCATCAACTGAGCAACGTTTAGAGAACCAGACCAATTATATACGTCATCTAGAGCAGCAATTAGCAATCCTAGTAGAAACCATCTCAATGAGCTGCCAAGAGGAGGAGACGAGATCTACAAATCAGGCCTGGTTACATGATGATGATCACTCAACCAATCAAGTTTGGGGGAATGATCCCACTCATGTGGAAGAATCAAGGGAAGTTGAACCTATGGAAGTGATTGAGCCTACAGTGGAAAAGGCATCTGAGGAGATCATATGGGACAACAAGCCAAGAGTGAAGTTGGATGATGAGATTTTCGAGAACCTTGATATGCACCCATCGATGGAGACATGTTATATGCCACATGTGGATACGTATTTCCCATCGATGCCACCAACTTCACCGCACTACACCCCATATGAGATGAAGTCAAGTAAAGAATCATTCTCCCATGCTCACTATGTCATGACGAAAGTTGTTGGAGCGACGAGTTTACACAGAAGACATCTGGCCAATCTTGAGGGCATACTGAATGAAGACCCATTAGTGGTATCATACGATACTTAATATGGGCGGCAACCGCTCTTTGATGGTTGCTTCTGATGGTCAAGCCGACGACTAGAAATCAGCGCTTCTTGGGAGGCAACCCAAGCGTATCCTTTTGCATTTAGCTTTGTTTTATTTTCAATTTTGCATTTAGTTTGTTTTTCTCTCTTGTCGATTTTTTTTCTAGCATCCTTCTTTTGCGAGGTACTTAAGTGGAGCGATGAACTCCTACAGCAGTGGAGCTTTCAAAAGCCAAACTTCCTCAATCCTCATGCAAGCGTCTTGATCAGGGGAGTTTACTTTTTCCCTTTTGATTTTTTTAAACATTGAGGACAATGTTTCAGTTAAGTTTGGGGGAGTGGTTTGCGTGTTAACTTGTTTTATCCACATATTGTGTGCTTAATTGTCACTTGAATCGTCCTTGAGCACAACAAAATTTTTTTTGTGAGTTAGTCTTGAGAAATGAAGAATTAGATTTGCAACGGTAATACATGATGAAATTAATCCTCATCCAGATAGGAGTCATGAAAATGTTTAACTTGTTTGTATATATCCTTTGTTAACCATATGTCAAAACTGAGGAATAATTTGAGCACTTATTGAGTCATGATTGAGTGAAGTATGTATTGATTAAAGTGAAAATTTGTGTTAACTATGATGAGTCTTGAGTATCTTAGATAACTCTACAATTTATTTGAAAGCACTTTAAGGCGAAATTTATAATTAAGAACTTGACTTGGAGATGATTTAGGCGATCTTTGGACCGTTTGTGCCTTTGAAGCCTACCTGTTATACATTATCCTTAGTGTCCCATCTTGTGCCTTATTGAAAAAGAATGGTATATGCATTGCATATGATTAGACCCACATTCGACATTCTTGGCAACCTCATTATACCTACCTTGGATTGAGCCTAAAAGAAATTTTTACCCACCCCTAAGGGAGTATAATGAATCTCATTCATTACATTAAATTGTTATATGTTGAAAAGTTCATTGTGAAAAAAATGAAATGAACAAAAGAATGAGCAAAGAAAAAGAAAAGATGTAGAGAAAAAGCCTTGAAAAGAAAATTTAAATAAGACCCAAAGTGGCCAAGGCTAGAAAATGTGAAGAGAAGCTCAATGATTATGTGAGAAGATTTTGAACTGATTCTATTATACTCTCTTCTTTGCTTATATCCTACCTTTTCGTTGGAGCCGACACCAAAAGGCCTAACGTTATAAGTTTTTAAAGTCCTGTTGATCCAAGTCTAGGGAATAATTACATTAGTGGAGAAGTGCTTGATAGTAAATTTGTAGAGTAGTTCAAAGTAATCTTGACTCGGAGTTGTTATGGCACTTTTGATCTTAAAGATATGTACATTACTCATGTTTGACAATAGCACACACGCACGTTCCAATGTTGCGATGTATTATTTAACTTAGGAGAATTTGCTTCTTGTTAAATGTTGAATGACTTTTATTGATGTGTAAGTAGGATTTCTGAGTTTTTACGTATGTTGTAAAGATGATTCATGCTTAGTATCGAGTTTAACTTTTCTTTTTGAGCTTATTGCTTGCTCGAGGACGATCAAGTCTAAGTTTGGGGGAGTTGATAGGCTTAGATTTTAAGTGTTTTTAACTGTAATTTCTTCCCATTTTCCGTACTTTTTCCTGGATGATATTATGCTTTTTGGTGTTTATTCGTTTGTTTCAGGAAAATAGATCGGAAGTGGAAGAAATGAGCTAATATGAAGATAACGGGCGAAATCGAGGCAAGAAAGAGTTGAAATTAAGGAAGTGAGATTTTCGGAATCTCGATCGATCGAGATTTTGTCTCGATCGATCGAGCCAGACAGTGTGCTGAGAAGAAAAGAATTTCAAGTTTCGATCGATCGGAACAATTTTTCGATCGATCGAGCGAGGCAGTAACTTCAGAGCTAATTTTATCAAAGTCTCGATCGATCGGAAGAAAATCTCGATCGATCGAGCAAGGCAGTGAGTTTCAAAGGCTGACATGAACAGTGCACCGATCGATCGGACGCAAATCTCGATCGATCGAGACGCAAATCCGGGAAAATCTTATCTTCCATTTTTGAAATGATTTTTGAGGTATAAAAGGATAAATCACTTCCATATCAAGGGGATACCATACCAGACGTGATTTATGTCGAGAATAAGCAGCCTTAGCCGCCGCCTAACGCCGCCGAAGGAGATTCAATCTCCGTTCTTCGTCCAAAGTCGAGCCAACCTATTCCGGAGTGCAAGGAAGGAGCAAGAGAAGAAATCACGGTGCAACGCACGGATTCATCATCGTTTATCGTATTTCTAAACTTTGATTTCTTTGATTTTCAATTCCATTTGATGTTTTTGAGGTCGAGAGACAATTAAACTCTTATGTATTTGATTTGAATTAAATCTAGTTTATTTTATCGAGTTTTAGTTTCATTGTGTTTGATTATTGATTCAATTGTGTTTGAGCGCATTGATTTCTATTGTTCATAAATTAATTGCTTGTGTAGATCAAAGTCTAGCTAACTTTGATTGAATCTGAGAGTTATAACCGAGATCGAGAGATAACGTTGTAACACGCTCTATTAATTTATGATGTATGTTACGATTGAGATCGAGAGATGATATCGCATACGTGAGAGCTTAGAATCGAGAGATTTAGAGTAATAAGGTTTTGACGATTTATGCAATGTTGAATTAGTAAATAGATGCACGAGAGTGATTTATTCTAATTTAATGTTAGTTTCTTTACAGCTCGAGAGAGTGTATCGAATAATAGCGAAAACCTTTCACCTTTAAAATCAATTGGTTGATAATTTGATAATTCAGTTGAATCATTAAAGATAACATAGTTGAACGACGAGCTTGGTAATTTTCTCGAGTGACTTGCCTTCGCATATCCGGAACCATTCATTTCATTATTTCTTGTTTAATTTTCGGTCCTTAGTTTAATGTGACTTTAGTTAATCAACTTCTGAAATCGTAGGCTAAATATAATTTCTCTAATCTTATTTGGTACTTATACGTTAGTCCCTGTGGATTCGACAACCCGTACTTAAATTTTCACTATACTAAAACTTGACAACCGTGCACTTGGCAGTGAGTTTCAAAGGCTGACATGAACAGTGCACCGATCGATCGGACGCAAATCTCGATCGATCGAGACGCAAATCCGGGAAAATCTTATCTTCCATTTTTGAAATGATTTTTGAGGTATAAATGGATAAATCACTTCCATATCAAGGGGATACCATACCAGACGTGATTTATGTCGAGAATAAGCAGCCCTAGCCGCCGCCTAACGCCGCCGAAGGAGATTCAATCTCCGTTCTTCGTCCAAAGTCGAGCCAACCTATTCCGTAGTGCAAGGAAGGAGCAAGAGAAGAAATCACGGTGCAACGCACGGATTCATCCATCGTTTATCGTATTTCTAAACTTTGATTTCTTTGATTTTCAATTCCATTTGATGTTTTTGAGGTCGAGAGACAATTAAACTCTTATGTATTTGATTTGAATTAAATCTAGTTTATTTTATCGAGTTTTAGTTTCATTGTGTTTGATTATTGATTCAATTGTGTTTGAGCGCATTGATTTCTATTGTTCATAAATTAATTGCTTGTGTAGATCAAAGTCTAGCTAACTTTGATTGAATCTGAGAGTTATAATCGAGATCGAGAGATAACGTTGTAACACGCTCTATTAATTTATGATGTATGTTACGATTGAGATCGAGAGATGATATCGCATACGTGAGAGCTTAGAATCGAGAGATTTAGAGTAATAAGGTTTTGACGATTTATGCAATGTTGAATTAGTAAATAGATGCACGAGAGTGATTTATTCTAATTTATTGTTAGTTTCTTTACAGCTCGAGAGAGTGTATCGAATAATAGCGAAAACATTTCACCTTTAAAATCAATTGGTTGATAATTTGATAATTCAGTTGAATCATTAAAGATAACATAGTTGAACGACGAGCTTGGTAATTTTCTCGAGTGACTTCCCTTCGCATATCCGGAACCATTCATTTCATTATTTCTTGTTTAATTTTCGGTCCTTAGTTTAATGTGACTTTAGTTAATCAACTTCTGAAATCGTAGGCTAAATATAATTTCTCTAATCTTATTTGGTACTTATACGTTAGTCCCCGTGGATTCGACAACCCGTACTTAATTTTCACTATACTAAAACTTGACAACCGTGCACTTGCGGTAGAATCGCTTCACACTATTCTTTGAAATATCTTTTGTTTAAAAATAAAGCGGTCAGTTGCTTATGAGAAGAAGAAATGTAGCATTTTTAAATGGGATTACGATTCACTATTCGTGGTCGCCTGACAACAACAGACTGGGAATCCTATAGTAAGTTGAAATCTGCAGTTATTCGTGCTGAGAAGTTGGAAGCTGAATCCAAAGCTTTCAAGAAAAGACAAAGTGAAGAGAGTAGTAGTGTTGGTAAAAAGAAAGTATTCCATGTACCTGCACATAAAACATTGCCTAGTGGTTCCACTAGTGCCAGTTTCAGTGGTGCACCATCAGCAAGTAAAGTTTATGGGTTTACACCAGCAGCGCCGACTTGTGTCAATTGTGGCAAGAATCATTTTGGTGAATGTCGACTTCTGACAAGAAAATGTTTTCGATGTGATGAACTGGGTCATATTTGTAAGGCACCGATGCAAATTAATTCGGATTAACGATGATTAAGCAAACCCAGATAATTAACAGTACAAACTTTTAATTAAGGTGTTCCGGACTTCGACGAGTCAAATAAATAGTGGAACATGTTTTTAGTGCATGATCACATGGCACTTGGAGAACACATGCCACTAATGAATTAACCCATGTTTAATACAAGATTTTGGACCATTAATCTTGCAAGTTAGTGATGTATTGAGACATGGATTTCACAATACATCAAAGAATTAAAAATTCACCCCAAGACTTTGTAGAATTTAGCCACCTCACTTTAAACATCCTCCACCTTCTCTCTCCTTCCACCCAACAAAAAATCCTCCTCCATCTCTCTAGAATTTCGAAAATTCAGCCCCACTCCCAAATTTCGTGTGAAATCGTGAGTCTATGTTACATGCAATTTAAGATTTATAAACTCCAAGGCAAGTGTAAGGATCCCATGCCCTTAACCCGCTATTAGTGTATTATCACAATTAATGGTGCATGCTTTCATAACATTAGGGAAACCCTGTATATACCATCTATAAAATTTTGACATTATTCCACTTAATGTTCAATTCTCATTATCGTCCCACTAGCATGAACATACACCTCATAATACACTAACATGTTATCAATTCATCATGCATTACTCCATAATTAATCGCATGCAACCATATATGAAAAGAGAACTCTAGCAACATTTATACAAACCATATACACATATAGTAGTGCTCACATGCGAGCATCGAATGCGTGAATGTGTATCTAATGTATAAAGCGTCGTACTCAATATCGATACTGGTACCTCTGCCCTGTAAACTTAAAAGATACTCCCTGTATAGTATCTCATCATATGGGATCCCCCATGCTGTTCCTGTTCTCACAATAATCGAAATTATCAAACCCCAAAATCAGTTAATCATTTCATTGATTAACTTTACTCATGCTCAAACCGATATTGAAATCAAATGTAATTATCATTACTCTAATGATTTACAAATACACATATACCTTTACCATGATTTCACAGTTCCATTACCTCACATGCTCAACAGCGGCGGCATCATAACCGATGTTCGCTCCATAGCGACAACATCCCAACCATTGCTCGCTTCATAGCGGCACCGTATAATTCCCAATACATACTCATTCTACAATGACAATAATATATAACACTATGCTTGTACGTTATACGTACCTCATAATCCAGTAGCAAGAGTCAATCTTTGCCTTTGTCCCAAAATCCAGTGAATTATATGCTAAACACAATTAATGACTCACAATTAATTACGTGTACGCAACACATACCGAACACGTATACAACCTCCAAATACATCATCAAATCACGATGATTAACCATTTAAAAGACTCGGGCAAAGCATGCATCGCTTCCACAACAACCAAATATTTTCTACAAGGGTGCTCGATCGATCGAGAGTCCCAGAAAAATTATGCCCAAAATTCATCTTCGCTCGATCGTTCGAGCGGACTTCTCGATCGATCGCCCGACCATCTCGATCAATCGGCCATTTTGCTCGATCGATTACACTGTTTATCGTCGTCAAATTCTGCTAACGACGCGCGATCGATTGAGACCATTTTCCGTTCGATCGGCGAGCTTTGTAACAGCCAAAAATGGCGTTTTACAAGCTAAAACCCCTAGAATAATAATACTAACTACCTATACACCATAAATCCTTAACAATGAACCATAAATCCTCCCCAAAACATAACAACCAAAGATCTCCAAAATCCAAAACTCAAACCCGACTCTACACATGCCCAAACTATACAATAACACAATCAAAACGAAGATAAATGCGAGGAGAAGGAGATTACCAAATTATCTTCAAGAAATCTCGCTCCGAAATCGAGCCTCCATCTATTTTGCTCCAAGAAGAAAAAAAGGGAAAAGGGTTGGGGCCAGAGATGAAACGTGGGGGGGGGGGGGGGGGGGGGGGGGGGGAATGAAACGCTAACTGATTGAACACTGAGTCCACTTGGTATATATAGTACCAAGGCTCCAAAACCCGAGTCTCAAAAACTCGCACCCTGGCTCATTAAAAATCATTTGTGTTCAATAATTATCTTCCACTCACTATTTCATTACCAACCTCAAACCAAAGCTCCCAGATTCCAGATCCCACTACCAATACAAATCCAAGATTTATCACCTTAATGAGAATAAATCTCAACCCTTGGGCCCAACGACCCCGATACCAGAATAAAATTCTCGGAAATCTCAACACCGTAATTATCTCATAATTACTCCAATTAAAATCCATTAAGGCTTATAATCACTCCGGGATCAACACCATAATTTTCGGATATACATTTACCCCGCACTAATAAAATTTCATCCTCGAAATTTGCACAGGCGTACACCACGTACTGCCAAGACTACACAACCCGATTCGGGTCCCCAACATCGATTCATGAACACATCATGATCGGAACACCGAACGCTAGGACATCGACCTCGCTCCAAATCTGGAATGGAGTTATCCTCCCCAACCATTACAATCTTAAAAGATGTTAACATACATCGACGTTAACCACCCAAAAGCAGTCAATCAATCTTACTGCTATCAACTAGAATCATTCCTGATCCCAACACAGATATCACCTCATTGATATCTCTACAACTTGGTCCACGATGCCAAGTACACATCGCTACGAAGGAAACGACCAGTATGCATCAGCATATCATACTCATCACAGTTTCCATTCTCCCATCCCATCTCCAGTCAAGGAGTAGTTGCACTACTTGCAACTCAGATCGGGCAACGACTACCGATCTACACAAAACACATCTCCGTAGATGTCCACATTCGTGTGTTCCAAGGAATCAAATCTTGGTTCCAACACACTACCGAAAACTCCATAGAGTCTCAAAATCCCGTATACACGACGTATACAGATTCATAAGATTCTTCGCACTAATATCATAGTACTCACCATTCCCGAGCATCTTCCAAAGATGTCTTCTCGTACGTCTTACATATAACAAAAAGCCATTACACGGTCCACCACTCGTAATGCTTACCATGGTTGATTCATAATCAACTCCCAACCGAAACTAACTGTTTCCACAACAGTATTGTTCCAAATCTCTCCAAGAGATACAACCCGTACAATAGCGTTACCACACTAACCATATCCCATGACTCCGGTTACGTTCGGCATTGCATCCTCAATGCAAGAATTCTGAATCAGAGGTAACAATAACTTGTTAACCCTCTCATTGGTACTCCCGACCAAGCGAGCTAAAAGCTCCATTGAGGTATTCCTCGCCTCAGCTCAAAGGCATCATGGTGACTACACGAGTCCACTCTAACCTCTCATCGCATCATCATATGAGTCCACCATACTCGGTTCCGATAAGCAGTATATTGGCTACAACAAGTTCACTATATCACTGCAACAATAAATCACCATGCTTGGCTAGCAATTCAGAGCCTGCTAAGGTTTACACAAAACCTGCCAACGTAGCATACGTTCAATCCTGGTATACTATACCGCACCATCACTTAGAGTAATGGATCATCATCCAATATTTCTCTAATACCGATGCACAAGGGGCATCTCAATGTCCTCCCTCGATCACAGATCAATCCTAACCCATTAGGATTTATTTCACATTCTCATGTGCATGGGCGACCATGTACACCATACACCACATTGACATATATATGTAGTTCCCTCGATAACTACTTACACTACAAGTAGCTTGGCCGTAGCCAACTCAACGAGTATACCCAAGGTACAACTACTCGTAACATGTTTACCACCATATGTGATGCAGTACACTTACCTGTACGGCACAACCATTTATTCATCGAGCAAACCCGCTCGGCATAATGTTTCCGTGTCAACCTGTGACACCTACATGTCAACACATGACACCCACAATGTCTTCGTCAACTCGTGACGGTACATGTCAACACATGACATTCATGATTCCTCGTCAACTCTTGACGGTATATGTCAACACATGAAATCCACAATTCCTAGTCAACTCGTGACGGTACATGTCAACACATGAAACGCTAACTGATTGAACACTGAGTCCACTTGGTATATATAGTACCAAGGCTCCAAAACCCGAGTCTCAAAAACTCGCACCCTGGCTCATTAAAAATCATTTGTGTTCAATAATTATCTTCCACTCACTATTTCATTACCAACCTCAAACCAAAGCTCCCAGATCCCAGATCCCACTACCAATACAAATCCAAGATTTATCACCTTAATGAGAATAAATCTCAACCCTTGGGCCCAACGACCCCGATACCAGAATAAAATTCTCGGAAATCTCAACACCGTAATTATCTCATAATTACTCCAATTAAAATCCATTAAGGCTTATAATCACTCCGGGATCAACACCATAATTTTCGGATATACATTTACCCCGCACTAATAAAATTTCATCCTCGAAATTTGCACAGGCGTACACCACGTACTGCCAAGACTACACAACCCGATTCGGGTCCCCAACATCGATTCATGAACACATCATGATCGGAACACCGAACGCTAGGACATCGACCTCGCTCCAAATCTGGAATGGAGTTATCCTCCCCAACCATTACAATCTTAAAAGATGTTAACATACATCGACGTTAACCACCCAAAAGCAGTCAATCAATCTTACTGCTATCAACTAGAATCATTCCTGATCCCAACACAGATATCACCTCATTGATATCTCTACAACTTGGTCCACGATGCCAAGTACACATCGCTACGAAGGAAACGACCAGTATGCATCAGCATATCATACTCATCACAGTTTCCATTCTCCCATCCCATCTCCAGTCAAGGAGTAGTTGCACTACTTGCAACTCAGATCGGGCAACGACTACCGATCTACACAAAACACATCTCCGTAGATGTCCACATTCGTGTGTTCCAAGGAATCAAATCTTGGTTCCAACACACTACCGAAAACTCCATAGAGTCTCAAAATCCCGTATACACGACGTATACAGATTCATAAGATTCTTCGCACTAATATCATAGTACTCACCATTCCCGAGCATCTTCCAAAGATGTCTTCTCGTACGTCTTACATATAACAAAAAGCCATTACACGGTCCACCACTCGTAATGCTTACCATGGTTGATTCATAATCAACTCCCAACCGAAACTAACTGTTTCCACAACAGTATTGTTCCAAATCTCTCCAAGAGATACAACCCGTACAATAGCGTTACCACACTAACCATATCCCATGACTCCGGTTACGTTCGGCATTGCATCCTCAATGCAAGAATTCTGAATCAGAGGTAACAATAACTTGTTAACCCTCTCATTGGTACTCCCGACCAAGCGAGCTAAAAGCTCCATTGAGGTATTCCTCGCCTCAGCTCAAAGGCATCATGGTGACTACACGAGTCCACTCTAACCTCTCATCGCATCATCATATGAGTCCACCATACTCGGTTCCGATAAGCAGTATATTGGCTACAACAAGTTCACTATATCACTGCAACAATAAATCACCATGCTTGGCTAGCAATTCAGAGCCTGCTAAGGTTTACACAAAACCTGCCAACGTAGCATACGTTCAATCCTGGTATACTATACCGCACCATCACTTAGAGTAATGGATCATCATCCAATATTTCTCTAATACCGATGCACAAGGGGCATCTCAATGTCCTCCCTCGATCACAGATCAATCCTAACCCATTAGGATTTATTTCACATTCTCATGTGCATGGGCGACCATGTACACCATACACCACATTGACATATATATGTAGTTCCCTCGATAACTACTTACACTACAAGTAGCTTGGCCGTAGCCAACTCAACGAGTATACCCAAGGTACAACTACTCGTAACATGTTTACCACCATATGTGATGCAGTACACTTACCTGTACGGCACAACCATTTATTCATCGAGCAAACCCGCTCGGCATAATGTTTCCGTGTCAACCTGTGACACCTACATGTCAACACATGACACCCACAATGTCTTCGTCAACTCGTGACGGTACATGTCAACACATGACATTCATGATTCCTCGTCAACTCTTGACGGTATATGTCAACACATGAAATCCACAATTCCTAGTCAACTCGTGACGGTACATGTCAACACATGACATCCATAATTCCTCGTCAACTCGTGACGGTATATGTCAACACATGACATCCACAATTATTCGTCAACTCGTGACGGTACATGTCAACACATGACATCCATAATTCCTCGTCAACTCGTGATGGTATATGTCAACACATGACATTCACATTTATAGTTAACTCAACGGCAATATAAAATACTCATCACTAATTTAATAGTGGCACATCTATATTCATCGCCCAACGGCGGTATACAATCCACACCCATCGCTCGATGGTGGTATAATCCATCGCTACGTATACAGCGGCATCACATCATCGCTACATATACAACGGTATAATCCATCGCTATGTATATAACGACATAAACCATCGCTACGTATATAGCGGCATAAACCATCGCTACGTACACAGCGGCATAAATCATCGCTACATATACATCGACATAATCCATCGCTACGTATACAGCGGCATAATCAATCGCTACATATACAGCGGCATAAACAATCGCTATGTATACAGCGCATAAACCATCGCTACGTATACAGCGGCATAAACCATCGCTACGTATAAGCATAATCCATCGCTACGTATACAACGGCATAAATCATCGCTACGTATACAGCGGCATAAACCATCGTTACGTATACACCGGCATAATCCATCGCTACGTATACATCGTCATAAACCATCGCTCCATGTACAGCGGCATAAATCATCGTTGCGTATACAACGACATAATCCATCGCTACATATACAACGGCATAAACAATCGCTACATATACAGTGGCATAATCCATCGCTACGTATACAACGACATAAATCATCGCTACGTATACAGCGGCATAAACCATCGCTACTTATACAGCGGCATAAACCATCGCTACTTATACAGCGGCAAAAACCATCGCTACGTATACATCGACATAATCCACCGCTACGTATACAACGGCATAATCCATCGCTACGTATACAACGGCGTAAACCATCGCTACATATACAACGGTATAAACCATTGCTACGTATACAACGGCATAAATGTGGATTCAAGAGGTGACTCACATGTATGTAGCACTTTGTTCCTTTTGGACTCAAGATTTGTTCCCAAACTCATCGCTTCTACGTGACAGTGGCATGTACCTTTGTTGCTACACAACATCGTCATAAATTCCATGTCACAATACCCCTCGCTTCGTGTAACCACGACAAGTTTTCCATATCACAATACCACTCGCTTCGTGTAACAGCGGCAAGTATTCCAGAGCACAATACCCCTCGCTTCATGTAACAGCGGCAAGTATTCCATATACAAGTGGCTCAATAATATTCATCGCTTCGAATTATCAGCGGCTCCATGGTTATCCCTCGCTTCGACATACCAGCGACCCGCGCTAAGATATGACAGCGGCAAATATCTTGATTCATCACACGATAAGACAACGGCCATATCATTGCTTCGACATGACATTGGCATCATCACTTCGACGTGACAGCGGCATGTATCATCGCTTCAATGTGACAGCGGCATGTATCATCGCTTTGACACGGCAGCGACATCATCGCTTTGACACGGCAGCGGCATCATCGCTTTGACATGACAACGGCATCATCGCTTCGACATGACAGCGGCATGTACCATCGCTTCGACACGACAGCGGCATCATCGCTTCGACATGACATCAGCATCATCGCTTCGACATGACAACGTCATCATCGCTTTGACGTGACAGCGGCATGTACCATCACTTTGACACAACAGCGACATCATCGCTTCGACATGACAGCGGCATAATCAGGAATGTATCACTTTGTTCCGCAGGCTCAAGAGGTACTCCCATGTACGTGGCACTTGACCCGTAGTCTCAAGAGGTGACCCCCGTATATGTGCACTTTGCCCATTGGACTCAAGAGGTGATGCCCATTCCGCATAATCTCATTGATATCTCAACATACCTGCATCAATACAATGATATTAATATGCGCAGTTAATACAACAGTTCACAAGTCCTACTACGTTATATCAGCGGCTCAATAATATCCCTCGCTTCAATTTATCAGCGGCTCATTGGCATCCCAGGCTTCGACATATCAGCGACCCGTGTTACGATATGGCAGCTGCAAATACCCTGACCCTTCGCTTGATAAGAAGCGACAAATATTCTGATCCATCGTTTGATTGATATACCCGCAGCAGCACAATAATTGCAACACATTTGCATACATAATAACAATAGTAATCTCAGCTCATGTGTACACCACACATGCCTGTATCTCATAATCATAAGGTAATCATACCCGATTATTCCATTTCCTATTGTCGCATATCAACAACGCAGCATTATCCACAATTTCTTGTCCTCAGTCAGCATGTCAAATTTCTCATCCCTAATTTTCCTACAAAATCAGATTTCTTAGCTCTCATTACGTCAAGTGCAAGCAAACCAGAACACCGAGTTTGTGTGGCTCAATGGGTTCTTTTTTCAGGGCAATCAATTATGCATTCCGGACAGCAGCTTTGCGGCTTCAGATCTTTCAAGAATCACATAATGAAGGCCATGTGGCCCGTGATCGCACACTACAACTCGTTGCCGCATACTATTTCTGGCCATCATTGCGTAAGGATGTCATGAAGTTTGTCGAGCATTGTCAGACATGCAAACTCCCCAAGGGCAAAGCTACGAATGCATGCTTATACATGCCCCTCCCAATTCCAACCCAACCGTGGACAGATATTAGCATGGATTTCATCTTGGGCCTCCCTCAGACCCAGCGTGGCTTTGATTCTATTTTTGGTGGTTGATCGTTTTTCCAATATGGCACAATTCATCCCCTGCAAGAAGACTACGGATGTCGTCGACGGTGCTTTGATATATTTCCACAAGGTTTATCGCCTGCATGGTCTTCCTCTGTCTATTTTTTCTGATCGGGATACTAGTTTTCTTAATCATTTTTGGCACAGCTTATTGTTAGCATAAATGCCCAGCAAGCCAAATGTTGGCCCGATGGACTTTATGGACCCAAGTCCAATTAGTTAAATCAATAACACTATAAATATAATATTCATCTTTAGGGTTGGGTAAGACCATTCAATACACTTCATCTGTAAGGACCCCCTTAGCCCTTAACCCCTGATTAGTGTATTAACCACTATGTGTGGCACATGCTTTCAATAAAAAGTCAATCGGGAAGCTCAGATGATACTTTACCATTGAATGTCAATTACAAAATTTCCTTTAATACTCAATGTTATAAGATCATCATCCTAACAATAAAAGACTCATATGTTTGCCCTTTACCAACCCCTTGGTGCCACTTTTCACATTGTGAACTTTTATAAAAATTTGGGCAGAGTCTCCCCATAAATAGAGCTATCCCAAAAAAAAAACACAACACATAACATAATTCCCGGCCAGGGAACACATAATACTCATCAGAAAGCAGTAATACAAGTAAATTCCCAGCCAGGGAAGACACCACACATATGACGACAAAAGTGGGTTTCAACACCCACATAATACACCAATGACTCTCATATCATTTAGCAATTCAACCTCTAATTGCATGCAACCTCAAATGAAAGAGAGAAAGGATCATGCCTTTATATACAATCCATATACAAGTATAATCGTGCTCACATGCGAGCATCATGAATATGTATATAATCCTCAGGTGTATATAAGTACTCTATACGATACCGTGCTCCATCAAGCCCTGGTACCACGATCCTGGGAGTACATCCAATCAACAGCTCGAGCTCATCTCCAAAGCCATCGATGTACCTGTTCACCTGCCCCAACAGAGACAGCCCCCAACGGGGTGAGCATACCAATACACAAAATCCCATAATCACAATAATGAAATTCATAATTTACAACAAAGGTAAATACAAATGAATTTAAATGATACTCCCTGGATGGCAACCTCATCCGGGATTCCGTGTACTGTCCCTGTCCTCACAATCATCAAACTCATCAAATCTCAAAAATCAGTAAATCAACACATTGATTAACTCATCGCATGCCTAATCCTCGAATATCAACATATAGTGATTGAAAATTCATTAAACATGCAATTATAGATATCTCAATATCTAATACTGATTTCACAACCTCGCTATCAATCACAGATATTTCAAATGCCTAGCATTTATTTTTCCAATCCTTCATTATACCTAGACATCTCAAATGTCTTATAATGAATACTTGATTCTACGAACCTAGACATCTCAAATGTCTTATAATGAATACATGATTCTATGAACCTAGACATCTCAAATGTCTTACAATAGTCATATAAACCCAGTACCCCTTATATCTTGTAAGAGTTATCCTACTCTAGTGTCACGCACGCTACAAGCGGCGATATCAAGATTGGTCGTTCCTTGGCTATATTAACATATATATATATAACCATACGCACAATATTCAATGCAATCTAAATTACCTTATGCATTTCACAATGCTCTATATATATATAGAAATGCTCGTACGTCGCACGTACCTTAAATCTCCGAAGTCCGAGCCAAACTTTGCTCGAGTTCCATGCCCCGAGGAATGATGTGCTAACACGATAAATAATTCACAATTATTTACGAACATGCAACCCATGCTCAAGCACACCTATAACCCTCCAAACATTGTCAACACACGACAATTAACCTCTTAAAAGACCCGGGGCAGGGTACATGCAGGGAGGGGAACGAATGAGACAATATCGAAATTTGTTCAAGAATACCCTACAAAAATCGAACCCTAATCTCACAAATTCGAACCCAATTAAACACCAATATACATCAAAAACATGCAATAATCGATCAATTGCAAGAAACAACACCCTTCCCAAAAAAACCCAATTTTCGAACCAACCCTACAAATTTTCGAAATTAATTTCGAACCAAAACCACCAATTTCAGCATGGAATACACGAGAAGCATGAAAAAGAGGTAACAGGTTACCCAAACGAAAAATTGGAAGGAAAATCGACCAAAATCGAAGAACCCTAGAATTTGGGGATCGACGCATTCATGCTAAATCCGACTTCAAAACGCGACGAAACTTCGAATTGACGGAGGGGATAGCTGCGCCTCGACGAGACGAAGCCGGTGGTAGGTCGCACGTGCCGAACGGCGGCTGGACGGCGGCGGGCGCACCGCTTTTGCGCGCGGAGGCAGGGGCAGATGGGAAGGGGCGACGCGGGAGAGAGAGGAAAAATTGGGGCTGAAATGAAATTTTATTTAAAATTTTGGGTTCAACTGGTATTTATAGCAAAAATACCCCGAAATACTAATAGCCCCACAAATACATCATGATTCATTAAAAATCATCTGTTTTCAAAAACTCTCTCTCTAACTCCAAAATCCCCTACCGGTGCTCACACAAGCACCCGAGATTCCGAGACACATCAAAAACCCAACTCTTAGGTTTTACACCGTAATGTGAATACAATCTCAACCTCTGGATCCAACGATCACAACTACCCAAATAAACGAGCCCAGAAGGCCCAACACCTCGATTAAATTCCAAATCGCCACGTAAAACCACTTTAGGGATTATTAACACTACGGGATTAACATCTATAATCCCTGGTCATTACAATATCCCCCACTAAAAGAATTTCGTCCTCGAAATTAGCACAGGTGTATCACATAACACCCAGGCTACACAACAACATGAAGCCATAACCTCGATTCTTGACCATATCAGAATCGTATTAATAAACGTGAGGATACTTATCTCACATCAAACTCTGAAACAGAGCGACATACCAAAACCAACATATCACCTAAGAGGCAAAACGTACCTCGGTGCGGTTCATCCCAAAAGTCAGTCTCTCATGACTGCAAAACAACCTATACTTACGACCATAGATCGGACAGTCATCCTTAGTTCTAATACAACTAGTAAGAACGCATCTTGAATGACACCTCAACCGTGAGAACGTTGACCTCGTGTCAAACTCTGGAGTGGAATAGACTTCCAAATCCATCATAACGTCAAAGAGTGTCAGCACAGCTCAACGCTAATAATCCAAAAGCAGTTAGTCAACTGAAACTGTAAGGATTCCAATCGCTCCTGATTCTATCGTAGATATCATTCCATGACATCTCTATCAAGACTCACGATGTCTAACATACATCGTTACGAGGGAAACACTAGTATACATACCAAACCTGGTTTCCACTCTCAAACCTCCTCCATCGAAGGAGCAGTCGCATCATTGCAACTCAATTGGGCAACTCACGGCCACAGATTCACACAAAAGACATCTCACAAGATGTCCACCTCCGGATGTTCCATGAATCACGTCATGATCATAAATAACAACCGAGACTCCACAGAGTTTAAAATTCTGAAAGGACATGCAATAAACCCATTGCATCCTCAACACTTGTGTCGGCAGCGACACCCAACCAATCCGAATTCCTGCCATCCCTTGATAATCCTAGGATTTAACAATCCAAACTTGGGAAGGCTATCGAAAACTCGAAAGAAAATACCAACAAGGGAAATACCTTAACCCACACAATAACTGGCATCCGTATACTCATCGGTATACCTGTCTAAGCACGAACACCTCATGCATACTCAATGCACTATGCTCGGGTATCTGCAACATACCCCTAAGCCCCAAACACAACCGTCAATCCTGAGTCATTCCCATCCAAAGGAGAATGAAAATCGATTATCAACAACACGGCGTGATTCTCAAAATCGACACCAAAACCACCAATTTCAGCATGGAATACACGAGAAGCATGAAAAAGAGGTAAAGGAGGTTACCCAAACGAAAAATCGGAAGGAAAATCGACCAAAATCGAAGAACCCTAGAATTTGGGGATCGACCCATTCCTGCTAAATCCGACTTCAAATCGCGACGAAACTTCGAATTGACGGAGGGGATAGCTGCGCCTCGACGAGACGAAGCCGGTGGTAGGTCGCACGCGCCGAACGGCGGCCGGACGGCGGCGGGCGCACCGCTTTTGCGCGCGGAGGCAGGGGCAGACGGGAAGGGGCGACGCGGGAGAGAGAGGAAAAATTGGGGCTGAAATGAAATTTTATTTAAAATTTTGGGTTCAACTGGTATTTATAGCAAAAATACCCCGAAATACTAATAGCCCCACAAATACATCATGATTCATTAAAAATCATCTGTTTTCAAAAACTCTCTCTCTAACTCCAAAATCCCCTACCGGTGCTCACACAAGCACCCGAGATTCCGAGACACATCAAAAACCCAACTCTTAGGTTTTACACCGTAATGTGAATACAATCTCAACCTCTGGATCCAACGATCTCAACTACCCAAATAAACGAGCCCAGAAGGCCCAACACCTCGATTAAATTCCAAATCGCCACGTAAAACCACTTTAGGGATTATTAACACTACGGGATTAACATCTATAATCCCTGGTCATCACATCATCTCATGGAATAGCCGTCACCACACTAGCACTGGTGCTGGGCTTGTAGATCTGGTCAGGTTGATTGGACTCGAGGATCACCGCCATCAGATTGATTTCGCTGTTATCGGTAATCCCTTTTCGTGCATTATATTATGATATTTGCATGTTTATATATGAATCAGGCGCGATCGACCGTCCCCGGGTCAGATCTGTTTATTGTTTTATTTCCGCTGTGTTTGGATCTGGCGCCGGGGTACGGAAACCCAACAGTGGTATCAGAGCCAGGCTGCGCTTTGATTCATATATTCAATAATTAATTTTTTATTAGGTTGTTCCCAATCGACGTGTTCGAGATTTTCAGAAATTACGGATCCGGAAAAATATAGAAAATCAATTAAAATCGATTTTTGATTGAAACCCCAATGTTCATCGTTTTGAAATCGTGCCTGGATGTTCATGTGTCTGTACGAGCCCGGCAGCAAGGCACGGCGGCGACTTGGTGGAGAAATCGTTTCTCTGTCAACGTGCGCGGCTTGCCCAGATCGGACGTCAACCTCTGGCCGCTGGAATCGCGACCAGGCTGTGAACGATGAGGGAATGGGATCGTCCTCTTGGCTGGGCGCGCCAAGAAAATCGCCGCTCATCCTGTTGCAAACGTTGCAGCAGAAGGCGTCGCCAATCTTGAAGCTGCTGCGCTCATCCTGTTGCAAACGGTTGCAGCAGAAGGCGGCGGCACATGTTACACGAAGATCTCCAGGCGGCGCTAGGGTAAGCAAAACCCTAACCCTAATTTCAATTTTGGGAAGATGAACAGTGTAATTTTCGTTTTAAAAAAAATATATATATATTTTGTTAAATCCGAAAATTAGATAATTTTGGAGTTGAAAATTGCATTTTTAATTTTGGATCCAAATTGTTTGGAGTCCATAAATTAATTTTGGGTCATTTTAGATGTTTTATCCGGATATTAATTTTTGAATTAATAAACCATAAACTTAATTAATTAAAAATATAATTTTTAATTATTAAGTGTAAAATGGAGATTTTACAATTAGTTGAAAATTTAATTAATTGGAAATTGAATGGAAATGTTTCATTTAATTTGTTAATTTTATTTTTGGCTAATATTATGATTTGAGGTAAAATAGTGATTTTATCAAATAATTGAAAATTTAATTAATTGAAAATTAAATGAAAATGTTTCATTTAATTTGTTAATTTTATTTTTGATTACCATTATGATTAAGAAGGTAAGATAATGATTTTATCAAGTAAATGAAAATTTAATTAATTAGAAATTACATGAAAATGTTTCATCTAATTTGTTAATTTTATTTTCGATTAATATGATGGTTAAATGGTAAAATAGTGATTTTACCAATTAATTAAAATTTAATTAATTAGAAATTAAATAAAATGGTTTTATTTAATTTGTTAATTTTATTTTCAATTAATGATGCGATTAGTGGGGAACGATAGAATAAATTAATTATTGTGCCCTAATTACATGTGATGTAATTAGTCCAATTACATATGATGTAATTGGTTAGTTTAATGTTTAATTACATATGTTGTGATTGCATGATGGATGATTACGGGCCTTGACCAATGTGTTTAGGTGAATGTTTAGGTTTTTATTGTTTCATTATTATTGTGATTTTGGTTATCGGGCCTGCGAGCCCGCTCTCTCTATTTTCTGATGTATCCCACCCCGGATTTGTATCCCTATCTTGTTTGCACGATTTAAATGTAAAATCTTTAGAATTAGTGGGAGATCGAGATTGAAGATGGAGCATCAAGAATCAAGACATGTATAATGGAGGCAAAAATGTAATAGGATTGCATTGCATACCTACATCACCTTAGACAGACTTGTGATCCACGTATGGCTCACGTGGATCAATTAGGAAAAGGCCGTAATCGTCCATATTTATTTTTATTATGCATATGATGTATGATAAATGTTTGTTTGTATGTTTTATTTGTACATATGACTGCATGAATAAAACATAGTTGCATGAATCCGGCAAACAAACAAATAAGTACTGGATGAGATTTGAAAATTGTTAAATCCCTCTTTTGAATATGATTCAAAAATTTTTAATATCAAACTGTAAAGGGAGCTCAAAGGAGTTTGTTGTTTCATGTCTTCCATCAACAGTTAAGCCATGAGACGCTACTTGTGTCAGTTGTCTTGTCTCACCCTCGTGGGGGGCATCTGGCATGGGAAAACTGTGTGTTTAACTGCCACTTAATTATGGATAGGGTTCTGTTAACCTTTAAGATTACTCACCCTCGTGGGGTCTTATTGGCGGACATTACCATCCGTGGGATGGGTTAGTTTGACGTGAGAAGGCATAATTGGCCTGCCTCCGTAGGGTTATGTCAATCACGAGACGAATATCTTGGGGGTTGCATATGATGCAATTGTGAGCTACCTTTAGTATCATGAGGTCGGCTGGACCCTCGCCCGGGGCTATCATGAGTTAGTTGGACTCCAAGCCCACTAAGAAAATACGATTTTCCGTTCATTTGTCATGAGGGTGATGAATTCGAAAAATTTAGTGGGAGCATTCAATAACTAAAGTCCATAGTTTTTGAATTAATTAATAATCAAACGATTTGCATGTATTTTCTGTTTATTCTCAGTATTGTGATTGCCGTGAATCCGATTGCATCAATTCTCGATATAAACAAAGTAACCGCACCAAATTATTCTGATTGACTATTAATGTAAAAATAGTGTTTGCTTCTAAAAGATTGCTATATACCCTTGGTGGGAGTCTCCTGTTGAAGTGTCTCCCGGTTCGTCTCATGAAGAGATTGCCACACTTGAGAAGTGATGGGACGATGATCTCTAGACTATGTGCTATATGATAGCATCAATGTCACCAATGAGTTTCAACACAGATATGAGAAATTCGTTCACATTGCTGATATTTTCCAACACCTACAAATGTTGTTTGGTGAACGGACGCGATTACTGAGACTCGCGATTTCAAAAGAGTTATTTTCATTTCACATGCGAGATGGGGCTTCGGTCTATGAGCATGGTATAAGAAAAATATCTCTTGTTGAGAAATTGGAAAATCTGAATGTGACAAATCCTCATTAACTGGCTATAGATTTGATCTTATAGTCAAAATGTTGGAAACTCATGAGTCCTGGATTCAAAAGGAGAAACGAGTTCTTCTTGTCGAATCTTCTACCAATGGTAGGAAGAGTTCAAGGATAAAGAAGAGGAAGAGAAATGGTTCCCAACCTTGAAAGACGAAAAAGGATATAGTAGCAACTAAGAAAGGAGAGGCATCTATGTTTTCACTGCTGGTCACTAGCGCAAAATTGTAAGGAATACATATACTAGAACGTTCTAGAAATGGTATGTTATATATTAAAATTAAATGTTTCTATTGGTTCTACTTCTTTGGTATATGATGCCAGTTGTGCTCGCATTTTTGCAAAGAGTTGCATGTGATGTGAAGAAGTAGAGAGCCCTAGGAAGGTGAACCTACCTGAGGCTAAGCATTGTAGCAAGAGTTGTTGCAATGCCTTTTTGAAACATTTATTTAATATAAAATCTTGAACTGGTTAGGAACTGGTTTGAGCAATTATTTATTTGTTCTAGATTTAATCATGAACATTGTTCCTATTTTGATAGAGAATGATATTCTTTTAAATATGCGAATGTGATTTGCATTATTTTTAAGAATGCATGTTTTATTGAATCTGGTGAACTTATGAATGATTAGTATGATTATATTCAAAGAATATAAAAAGAATGATAACTTAAATCCAACATATATTTAGCATGTGCTGAATGTCCATTGAATCTGATTCATATGGACGTATGTGGAGCACTAAATGTTTGTTGGGAAAACGATTTCTAAAGTTTTGGTAATTATAAACCGGATATTAAAGACAAACTGGATGAAGTCCTACCGGATATTAAAGACCAACTGGAAAAAGACTTCTACCGGGTGAAGACATAAACTGGATGCCTACCAACTGGACAAGACTCAAACTGGACAAGATACCAACTGGATGGACATCAACCGAATGAAGACATCAACTGGATGGACATCAACCGGATGAAGACATCAACTGGATGGACATCAACCAGATGAAGTCATCAACTGGACAAGACATCAACTGGATGGACATCAACCGGATGAAGTCATCAACTAGATAGACATCAACCGGATGAAGACATCAACAGTGCAAGCTATCAACCGGATAAACTTAAACTGGATGGACATCTACTGGACAACTATCAACTGAATAGTCTCTCACTGTACAAGGACATCAACTGGTCATAAGAGGATGAACGACCAGTTGAACAAAGAACCAGCAGAAGTCTGAGCTTCCAGTTAGAGCACTAAGCAACGAGACAAAATCAGTACAACATTCTCTGACAAAGGTACAACAGAGCGGCGCACCCTGCTATATCTCCGCCACCATTACCGTCAGAGTGAAAAGAGCCGTTGCTTTACTAAATAGGAAAGAAGACAATATGAAATCGGAAAGTTAATCTCTTCCATATACAGAAAGGCTACCATTGGACATCCAAACCTATAAATACATCCAAGCAGAGAATGAAGAAGTGTTGAGCGATTTTCAACTAAGAGATATATTTCAAAGCAAACACTAAAGTCATCCGACTGATATTCCAAACGTTCAGCAAAGAGCAGACAAACAGCAAAACTGAATCTGTGACAGATTATCTTCAATTGAAGTCTGCTGCTCAAAAACTCTCAAAGCTAGAAAGTGTATTATGTAAAGAATGTCATAGAATCCATTGTAATCAAAGTAAAGAAGTGTGTGATTGCTAGGAGTTTAGGCCAAGTGTGTTAGTGCCTAAGAAGGTTGTATACTGTAAAAGTGTAAACCAAGTCTTCTAGTGAATCCTTCCTGCAAAGGAAGAAGGGGAGACGTAGAAGCGTTGTGCTTCGAACTTCCAGAAACAACTCTCGTGTTATTTGTTTATTGCTTTATTACTTCAGTTTTATTCCTCACAAGTTTTGTAGACGTCTTCCGCACTACAACAAGTGTCTACTAACTTGCCTGATATTGAGAAGCAACTGTAATACTTAACAGTTTACAGTTAACCAGAAAAAGAAATCGAAATTGTATCTAGTGTTTATTCAAACCCCCCCCCCCCCCCCCCCCCTTTTAAACACTACCCCGATCCTAACAAGTGGTATCAGAGCTTAGGTCTTCTCAATCTTGAGAAATTACCATTTATCAAAAACTGATGGCCTCATTCAGTAAGATTCCAATGTTCAAGAAAGACGAATATGATGACTGGAGGATCCGTATGCAAGCTCATCTAAGTGCTCAAGATGATGATATGTGGTATGTAATCACTGAAGGACCTTTGAAGATCATGAAAATCAATACAGCTGCTTCTATCACAAGTGGAGATCCACAAATGGTAGAAAATGAAAGATCTCAATGGTCAAATGAAGACAAGAAAAAGGCAAACCTAGACAACGTTGCTAAGGACATTCTGTTCAAAACTTTGGACAAAAATATGTTCAACAAAATAAAGATGTGCCCTACAGCCAAAGAAATCTGGGAGAAGATTGCTCAACTCTGTGAAGGAAATGATCAAACCAAAGAAAACAAGCTTACCGTGGCTTTACAGAAGTTTGAGCATATCAAAATGATAAATGGAGAAACTCTCAATGAGTACGATGAAAGAGTGACTGGAATAATCAATGAACTAAACAGTCTGGGTAAGGAGTTACCCAACAGAGAAGTCACTCTCAAAGTAATGAGAGGTCTACCAAGAGAATGGGATGTCAAGACCATTGCTATGAGAGAATCGAAGGACATCAACAAAATAGATCTACATGATCTGTTTGCTGATTTAAAAGCCTATGAATTCGAATTAGGCATTCGGGTTGAAGATGAACCAAGTACCAGTCAACCAACAAAAGCTCTCACTGCATCGGAGTCTCTGCCCACTCCGACAGAAATGACTCCAGAAAAGATGTGTAATGATGCTATGGCAATGTTTGTAAAGAAATTTGGGAAATTCATGAAGAAGAATCAGAGATCTTATCAATCATATCCTCGGAGGCAGAGTTTCAAAGGAAATTCAGAAGAAGAAGAGCGAGTATGCTTCAACTGCCTCAAACCAGGACACTTCATTGCGGACTGTCCTAAACCCAAGAAGGATGATCACAAAAGAGGATCCAAGGATTACAGAAAATCCAAAGAAACCAGAAGATCATCCAAAAAGGACAGAGATCAAAAGGTCTTGATGGCAGAAGAAAGTAAGAGCAAATGGGCTGATTCTGAATCAGAATCAGAAGAATTAACTAGCTCATCCAGCGAGAGTGAAGACGAGGAAGTCCACTGCTTAATGGCAAGTAATGAAAATGAGGTACATGAATCAAACCTATCTGAATTTACACATAGTGAACTCACCAATGCATTGCAGGACATGATAAATGAGTATCGGACGCTATATGAATCTTTTGAAAGCTATAAGACTGAGCATACAACCCAAACTGAAACGCATGAAAACAAGCTTGATTTGTGAACAATCAAGGGAGTTGATCTGCCTGAGGGAAACAGCCAGTCTTCTAGTGAAGGAAAGAGATGAAGCCAAGAATGCTTACCAGAAACTTAGCAAACTGGTTAGCACTTGGAATGCATCGACTACCAGAAATGATGAAATGCTTGAGTCTATAAGGCTTGCTGGTGATTTAACTGGCATAGGCTATAATAGCAATGATAGCAGTTCATCTGGTAATGAACCTCAACTGTGTCTAACAAAAGGCAAGGTTCAATCAATGAACTTTGTAAGATCTAGCACAGTATATGACCCTTACGAACTGGTTAAAGAACCTGTTAAAGCAACACTCATCAAGGAACATGCACAGCACAGAGGTATCGGTTATGTAGAACCACTCAAAGAGGCTAAACCGAGGCTAAAGTTCAGAAATGAACTTAAACCTACTGGTCGAGCAGCTAGAGAGGTTATACCCAACTGGTACTACAACTGTAAACCTGTCCAGAAGAGGTATATGCTAAATAACAGGAACTACAAACCAAAAGCACATGCATACACATATTATCACACTCCACAGTCAAAATCATCACCTATATCTATAAATGCACACACATTTCAGAACAAACACCGACCTAAGTCATTCAGGGTCATACAAGTGTGGGTTCCGAAAGGACTAATCCTACCAGGACCCAAGTAGGATTGGGTACCAATCATTCTATCGCTTTAATTGCAGGAAACTAGAATGCATCCAGTTCGGAGCTCAGAATGGTTTCTGGACAGCGGGTGCTCTAGACATATGACAGGGAACGCGAGCTTACTGTCTGAACTGGTGGACTCCACCGGACCCAGAATAACCTTTGGAGACAACGCGAAAGGTAGAACCGTGGGTAAGGGTAAGATTATCTACGGTAACATCATCATTAAAGATATTCTTTTAGTTGAAAATCTATGCTACAATTTGATTAGCATAAGTCAACTGTGTGACAATGGTCATTCCGTAGAATTCAATCAGTACTCATGCACAATCAAATCTATTGATGGTAGTATACTACTTGTAGGTAGAAGGCATGATAACACATATAAAATTGATTGGAATCTTAATCAGCCTATCTCTTCTACTTGCTTAGCTGCTCTGAATTCATCCAAAAATTGGCTTTGGCACAAACGGTTGAGTCACTTAAATTTTAAAACTATTGCCAGTCTGCGTAAACTTGATCTAGTTGTTGGACTGCCCCAAATTGAGTTCTCAAAAGATAAGATCTGTGCAGCATGCCAACTTGGTAAGCAAATCAGATCCTCCTTTAAGAACAAAGGGAGTAAATCTTCTTCTCGGTGCCTAGAGTTGCTGCATATGGATCTATTTGGTCCTATACGAGTAACAAGTCTAGGGGGAATGAAGTATACTCTAGTGGTAATAGACGATTACACTCGTTTCACGTGGGTCTTGTTCCTAAGTGGCAAAGATCAAGCTACTCCAAAGCTGATCAAATTACTGAAAAGACTCCAAAATGAGAAATCGTGTGGGATAGATAGAATTCGTAGTGATAAAGGTACTGAGTTCACCAATCAATCACTCGAATCATATCTAGATGACCTTGGTATTAAACACGAATACTCTGCAGCTAGAACTCCTCAACAAAACGGAGTTGCTGAGCGTAGGAACCGCACTTTGAAAGAAGCTGCGCGAACTATGCTCGCGGAATCAGAAATATCGCAGAGATTTTGGGCAGAAGCTGTCAACACAGCATGTTATACGCAGAACAGATCAATGATTAATAAGCGAGCAAATAAAACCCCTTATGAGATCTGGAATGGCAGTAAGCCAAATATTTCCTATTTCCATGTGTTTGGTTGCAAATGTTTTATTCACAACAATGGAAAGACTCATCTCACAGCTTTTGATGCCAAATCTGATGCTGGAATATTCCTTGGCTATTCTACAGTTAGTAAGGCATTCAGAGTATTTAATAATAGAACTCTTAATGTAGAAGAATCAGTGCATGTAAACTTTGATGAACCTACTAACTGTACACTATCTGATATACAAATCAACAACTTGAGTAATCGACTGGAAAGCACTTACATTGACGAAAATGTTGATGATGAGATTGATTACAGAAGCAGGACTGACTGCTCCTTAGAACCGGAAGTTCCTGAAGCTCAAGCAGAAGAGTCTGCTGGTCAACAAGCACTGCAGCCAGCTTCAAATGAAACAGTAGTATCCACCCCTGCTGCAGCAGAAGGAACAAGTGAGAAAGATGAGTCAATCAGAACCTCTGATTTGCCTACTCACATCCAGTCAACTGAAGAACTCAATCCTTTTGGACCTTCGCTCCGGTGGAAGAAGGATCATCCACCTGAGCAGGTCATCGGTAACCCTCTTGCTCCTCTACGCACCAGAGGACAAATGATTAATGAATTTCTTCATGCTGCATTCATATCTCATATAGAACCTAAGAAGATTGATGACGCTATATTAGACCCAAGTTGGGTAGAAGCAATGCAGGAAGAACTAAATCAGTTTGAGCGAAACAAAGTATGGTATCTAGTACCACGACCACAGCATCACACTGTAATTGGCACCAAATGGGTGTTTAGAAATAAATTAGACGAAAACGGTACAGTAATCAGAAATAAGGCAAGATTAGTTGCACAGGGCTACAGACAGGAAGAAGGCATTGATTTCGATGAAACATTTGCCCCTGTAGCTCGACTAGAAGCAATTCGCATATTTCTTGCATTTGCTGCGTTTAAAGACTTTAAAGTCTATCAGATGGATGTTAAGAGTGCATTTCTTAACGGCAAACTCCAGGAAGAAGTCTATGTTGAACAACCTCCTGGATTTGAAAACCATCAGCAGTCATCTCATGTTTTTCGTCTCAATAAAGCCTTGTATGGTCTAAAGCAAGCTCCCCGTGCCTGGTATGAAACTTTGTCAAAATATTTGACAGAACACGATTTTATTATTGGCACGGTGGACAAGACCCTTTTTAAATTTACAAAGGGAGACCATACTCTGCTTGTTCAAATTTATGTTGATGATATTATTTTCGGAAGTACTAACTCAAAATTGTGCGAAAGATTCTCTAAAATTATGCAGGACCAGTTCGAGATGAGCATGATGGGAGAACTATCATTTTTCTTAGGATTGCAAGTCAAGCAATCTTGAAGGAATTCTGATCAATCAGTCTAAATACACTAAAGAGCTACTGAAGAAATATGGAATGAGTACCAGCTCAGCTGCTGCTACACCAATGAGCTCATCTGCCAAACTCGACTTGGATAATTCAGGAATACCAGTCGAAGTTACAATGTATCGAGGCATAATTGGATCGTTACTATATTTGACAGCCAGCCGACCAGATATTATGTTTGCAGTGTGTATGTGCGCCCGGTTTCAAGCAAATCCCAAGCAGTCGCACTTCACTGCAGTCAAAAGGATTCTAAAATATTTGAAAGGCACTGAGAATGTCGGTCTATGGTATCCAAGAGACTCAACCTTCAATCTTATCGGATACTCAGATGCTGACTATGCTGGATGCAAAATTGACAGGAAAAGCACCAGTGAGTATTGTCAATTCCTTGGTGATCGATTGATATCATGGGGTTGCAAGAAACAGACATCCATTGCAACTTCCACTGCAGAAGCAGAGTACCTTGCTGCTGGAAGCTGCTGTGCTCAACTGCTCTGGATTCAGCAACAACTCAGAGACTATGGAATTGAGTCTACAGAGGCTCCTATTTTCTGTGACAATACATCTGTCATTGCCATAACGTACAATCCAGTTCTTCATACTCGTACTAAACATATTGACATCCGTCATCACTTTATCAGAGATCATGTCATGAAGAAAGAAATTCGGCTGGAGTATATTTCTACAGAACAACAGGCAGCGGACATCTTCACAAAGCCTCTACCGGACGCTAAGTTTTCTTACTTTCGAAACATTCTTGGTTTAATTGAAATTACTTCTTGATTATTTTGTTTTGGGTAATGAATTCAGGGGGAATTAGTTAGTTTATGTGCATAAATTTAGGGGGAATTTCTGTTATAATTCTATCATGGTTATTTAAGCTCAGCTGGTAATACAATGGTCAGCTGCAGTAGGTGTATCCGAACCAGTAGGACTCCACAACCAGTGGATGTTTTCCTATCAGTCGAACCCTACATACCAGTTGATGTTACCAAATATGCTTTGACAAAAATAACCCTCGATACTTATTAACCTAATGAACGTCGGAATTCAAAATTACTTTTGGTTAAAAATAAATTATTTCACTCCCGCCTAAATCCTGTTCTTTCATTTATTTGTTAAATCTTTTTAAACCGTTAGATGATCGCCACGTATACATGTGTCCGCTCATCTACTGTACGACGTTACATATGCTTTCTTTTTCACCGCCTTTAGTTTCACTACTCTTCTTCTCCAACAAATCACTGCGATTATTTTTCTCTTTCAGAAAACTTACTCTAACAAACTGCTGCTGCTTCTTCCTCCTACTCACTCAATATGTCGAAGAATGTTCAGCCGAGTTTTATCAACAATGCTATTCACGTCGATTTTCATTCGATATCCACATCCTCTGATGAAGAAACCAAGGAGTTGATACAAAGGCTGGATACCTCCGGACTGCTGGTAATCCTGAGCCAGAACCCCTCCTTTTACAAGAACGAACTACAAGAGTTCTTTGCTACTGCCAAAGTTGTGGATGACACCGTGGTGGCATCCATCTCTGGACAATCAGTCACCATCACCCAACCAGAATTTGCCACTCACCTATGCCTACCCTCTACCGGACTCACTGATTTCTCGACTATTCCGGCAGAACTAAGAGAAGAGATGAGTCTCACAGTCTCGGAATCTACTCATCGCCTTCCACGTCCTCCTTTCCGGAAAGTATTGATGAAGAGTCATTATAGACAACTGGCGGACATAATCTCCAATGGGCTCCTCTGTAAGGCAGGATCATTTGATATAATTACCCCTGAGAAATTTGACGTTATGAGCGCTATATGCAAAGGGTTGGAGATAAACTGGTCAGCTGTGCTCTTTCAAATACTGACTAGTCTGGTAGCATCTGGCAAGGGTCAATCAGGTTTTGCTCTCCCACTCAGCAGTCTTTTTGAGAGCAAAAACATTAAGACAGGGGCTCTTTCTCATCTTCATCCAGGGAGGCTCATCACTCATAAGTATCTTCAGCTTCATCGCCAACGAAGTGGCATAGAAGGCGGAGTGAAAAAGCGTCGCTTGACTCAGGTAATCAGTGACTCTGAACAGACTGTATCGGAATCCGCTGAGTCTTCTCCCCCTCCTCCGCCTCCTAAGAAGCCGAGAACACGAAAAACTGATCCTCAGACCGCCCGACAGTTAGACATTGCCGCCTCCGACACTATCTCCTCCGCCGGTCCTACAGATGTAAATCCTGATAGGGAACCAGCCCTGCCATCCCTTCAACTGAGGAACCAACTGCTTCCTTAGCCATGGTGCCTGCTCCTTCGATGGTTCCAGCTGACACTCAGTCAGCACTGGTGAGCACTCAGCAAGCACCAGGCTCTATCAGCTTCAGGACACCCAAGTCATTATGTCCATACTGTCATCCCAAGACCACCCCTGCTGGAAAAGGAAAATCTCTTACGGCTCCAGTGTCCACTCCTGTTGCCTTCGAGATTCAAATGGTAATGGATACAGTGGAAGCCAAACTGCAACCACAGTTGGAGATTTTTGATCGATGGATAAAGGCCCGTATCAAGGTTCGATTAGATGATTTTGATCAAATTATGGATCAGGCTAGGGCAGATGAGAACAAAATACTAGCATATCTTCAAATCTCAGACCCTGAAACAAGCTTGAAGCTGCGAGACGTTTTCAGCCTGATGATCTATGTGGGTGAACTTCAGGCCCTGGTGGAAACTCGCCTTCAACAATTTGACGGTAATTCAGGAACAGCGAATCATGATAGAGCTGTTCTAAATGCTCTTGGACCCAAGCTCGAAATGGCTGAGCTTGCTCTTCATGATATTCGCATATCCACTGGTATTCATTCTTGCTCCACTACTGCAACTGTTGCCAGTCCTGATCAGCAGGATCTACACTCCGTCATTACAAATTTGGAGATTGTCCCATTTTCTGTGGAGCTCCCTACTACTGCTTTGGAGACTACTTCCCCTGGAGCGGAGGCCGCACCAACTGCCTTGGAGGCAGCCTCCTCGTTTCAAGAATTCTCCTCTCCTCCCAGCTCTCACACTGATCAACAGCCCCAGCCAATGGCTGTTGATCACACCAATGTGGATGCAGTCATACAGACAGTGGTTCAGCAGGTTACCATATCCTCTGCCAATCATGAACCTAGCGAGTCTTCCCACTCAAATGATCACACCCAGATGTCAGCTGCTGTGGTTGATCAACCCACAACTACTTTGGCTGCTCCACCAAATGAAGAAACTGACCATTTGGCTGTCACTATCTCAGAGTCTCCAGCTGCACAAATTGTTGAAGTTTCTATGTTGCCCTCCGCTGCAGTTGACGATGCTCATCTCAGCGCCCTTGTCCCTACTACTGATGTTCCACTGATTGCTGCAGATCCGTCCATGGTTCAAGAGCTTTCTGAAGACTTTTTTGTCTTTACCAACCCTATGGACGAACCTCTGAACATTGCTGCACAGCTAGCCAATCTATCCACTGCCATATCAGCCCTAGCCAGCGATGTTCATAAGCTTAAACAGGAAGAACGAACTGCAACTCTTATACTAGGCACTCATCAGCAGCACACGGACTCACAATTCCAGCAAGTCTACCGGGACTTAAGTAGTTTAACGACTACCGTCACCAGACTTCAAACATTTGCTGAGAATGCAGTGGCGGATGCTTTTACTAGAATCGGCCAGGCGCGTCTTCAGATCAATCAAAACAATGAATCTCTTCATGCTGCCACCTCAATGGCTCTTGGAGAAAAGATTGACGACGCCAAGAAAACATTGACTGATCAGTTGGCCACTATGCAGGCAGCATTTGCCTCTCAAATTCAAGATATTTGCAACAGTCTGCCTGCAGCTCCTCAAATTATTCGCAGATTACCTGAACCCAGCCGAACTGCTCCCTCAACGCAGCGAGGTTCAAGTTCAGCTGCTCATTCATCCCCTGCAACTGGAGCACTCACTCAGTCCAGACCAACTGCTCAACCAAGATCTCGGAGTCCACGCCAACCGCCTGCCGAAAAACGCGACTATTCCAAACATTGGTTTGGGCGCAAATAGTATCATTTTCTGACTCCTCCATTAATTACTCGTATCTATTTACTGTTTTTATTGACTTTTTCTTTGTATTTACTGTTCCACTTAAATACATTCACATTAATTGCAACCTTTTCATTTCTATAAATAACGACTCTTGTTTGTTCACAGAACACACATTCACTTAACATGCTTACTTTCAAGCTGTTCAAAATTCCCTGGTTATCTGTTAGATTTTTTTTCGCTTCATGGGTTTATTACTTATCTAAATCAACCCCTCATGGGTTGATTACTTATCTAACCCAGCTCTGTTAAGCTTCAGCGCTTTGATCCTGTTCTGGTGCTCCTCATCAGTCAGGAACTACTAACAGCAGATGTCTGGGGGCTGATGACAAAAAGGGGGAAGACAGAGATAGACTATTCTCATTAGGTGAATCCATGAACCATGGAAGCTGCCTGATGAATATACGTATGACTCTTCCCGACCTTCTCTCTAAAACAAGGTAGACCGGCAGAGATAGAGTATTCTTATTAGGTCCTCTCGGAAACAAGGTGGATCGAGCTCTTCCTCTCTGACACCAGGTGGATCGAAGCTCTCCGGGTCTACAATACTTGTTTAAAGATTTGTCTTGTATCAGCTAAATTATGTATACTAAATTGGTCTTAGATTCTAGTCAAGTTATTAGAATTCATCTTAAGTAAAGATGAATCTCTCTCAATTGTCCAGTTTGATTACAACTTGTAATCTGCTTATATTTAATGAAAATTTCTTTTCCATTATGTCTTCAAGTAATTTCAGGATTCTCATCTTATTTACTCAAACTGGAAATAGATCTTTGCTTAGTTTTGTCATCACCAAAAAGGGGGAAATTGTTGGGAAAACGATTTCTAAAGTTTTGGTAATTACAAACCGGATATTAAAGACAAACTGGATGAAGTCCTACCGGATATTAAAGACCAACTGGAAAAAGACTTCTACCGGGTGAAGACATAAACTGGATGCCTACCAACTGGACAAGACTCAAACTGGACAAGATACCAACTGGATGGACATCAACCGGATGAAGACATCAACTGGATGGACATCAACCGGATGAAGACATCAACTGGATGGACATCAACCAGATGAAGTCATCAACTGGACAAGACATCAACTGGATGGACATCAACCGGATGAAGTCATCAACCAGATAGACATCAACCGTATGAAGACATCAACAGTGCAAGCTATCAACCGGATAAACTTAAACTGGATGGACATCTACTGGACAACTATAAACTGAATAGTCTCTCACTGTACAAGGACATCAACTGGTCATAAGAGGATGAACGACCAGTTGAACAAAGAACCAGCAGAAGTCTGAGCTTCCAGTTAGAGCACTAAGCAACGAGACAAAATCAGTACAACATTCTCTGACAAAGGTACAACAGAGCGGCGCACCCTGCTATATCTCCGCCACCATTACCGTCAGAGTGAAAAGAGCCATTGCTTTACTAAATAGGAAAGAAGACAATATGAAATCGGAAAGTTAATCTCTTCCATATACAGAAAGGCTACCGTTGGACATCCAAACCTATAAATACATCCAAGCAGAGAATGAAGAAGTGCTGAGCGATTTTCAACTAAGAGATATATTTCAAAGCAAACACTAAAGTCATCCGACTGATATTCCAAACGTTCAGCAAAGAGCAGACAAACAGCAAAACTGAATCTGTGACAGATTATCTTCAATTGAAGTCTGCTGCTCAAAAACTCTCAAAGCTAGAAAGTGTATTCTGTAAAGAGTGTCATAGAATCCATTGTAATCAAAGTAAAGAAGTGTGTGATTGCTAGGAGTTTAGGCCAAGTGTGTTAGTTCCTAAGAAGGTTGTATACTGTAAAAGTGTAAACCAAGTCTTCTAGTGAATCCTTCCTGCAAAGGAAGAAGGGGAGACGTAGAAGCGTTGTGCTTCGAACTTCCAGAAACAACTCTCGTGTTATTTGTTTATTGCTTTATTACTTCAGTTTTATTCCTCAAAAGTTTTGTAGACGTCTTCCGCACTACAACAAGTGTCTACTAACTTGCATGATATTGAGAAGCAACTGTAATACTTAACAGTTTACAGTTAACCAGAAAAAGAAATCGAAATTGTATCTAGTGTTTATTCAACCCCCCCCCCCCCCCCCCCTTTTAAACACTACCCCGATCCTAACATTAGTGCAAGATGATGTTGAGTTATCTTAAAGAGAATGTGATTATCTCTGAGTAACTCTCTAAAGTTACATATTTGTTGAATATAATTCATACCAATGCAGTGACCAAAACTCCATATACGATATGGATTGAAATATAATCCAAATTTATATTTTGAGATTGTTCTGCTTATGTGAAGTAGCCAGTGGGAGATGAGTTGGATAGTTGATCCATCTTATGTTATGTTGTGGAAATTTATATTATCAATTGCAGGCAAAGAGTTTGTTTCGCAAGTGCAATCTTTCTAGAGAAAATGTTTCTATTAGAAAGGATGACAACATAATATAACTTGAAAGGGTTCAAGAACCACAAACCACTAGAAAAGTGAAAACGGTGAAATTAATTGAGTCAATCATAACCTTTGATTCACACGCACGAAGGAGATTTGAAAATGTTTCAAGAACTCCTGATAAATTGAATTTACTCATAGAAAGTAGTCAAAATGATTTTGACCATGGATGTGATCCTAGAACTTTCAAGGAGACGATGTTGGACATCGTTTTGGGATATTGGCGAGATGCCGTGAAATTTGAAATAGACTCCATGTACTCCAATAAGGTATGGGCCTTAGTAGATCCTCTTTGGGAATTGTTCCCATTGGCTGCATGGATTTACAAGTGAAAGCTTGGAGTGGATGGGAAGGTAGTGACCTTCAAAGCTTGACTGGTGAGAAACGATTATTCTCATAGGCAAAGAGTTGTTTATGAGAAAATTTTCATCGGTTATGATGCTATAGTCTATTTAGATTTTATTAGTTATATCTTTATATTATGAATATGAGATATGAGTAATGGATGTGAACACAACATTTCTCAGTGGTGGCATTGAGGTAGAAATGTAGCAACCAAATGTGTTTACAACTTCTTGTAGTGAGAAAAATGTTTTCATACTCCAGAGGTCCATTTATGGGCCTAAGAAGGCATCTCGAAGTTTGAACTTCCGTTTTCATAACTTCATCAAAGTGTTTGGTTTTGTTAAAATCCGGAAGTGACATGTGTGTGCAAAAGGGTTAGTAGGAGCATGGTTACATTTGTGATGCTTTAAGTCGATTATATCATGTGAATGGTATTGGATTAATCAATTAAAGCATGATTATCTACTAATTTCTCCATGTAAGATTGAGAGAAGCATCATAAGTGCTTAGCATAAGGATCTATAGGGATAGATCTAAAGGATGCTTGAAATCTCTCAATCTACGTACATAAACACTGTGCTAAAAGGGTTTAGCATAGAATAGTCGAAAAATGAGTTACTTCATAATATGTCATAGTATTCATCTCTCGAGTCAATGGGTCTTAAGATTGATGAGGAGAGAGAAAAGATGACATTGGTACCTTATATTTCTACTTTTAATAGCATACTGTATGCTATGGTATGTACTTGGCCTGATGTATGTTCTTAGTGTAATGGGCAGACATCAGACAGATCCCGGTGAAGGTCACTGGAAAACTGTGAAAATAATCCTCATGTTCTTATGAAGAACTTATGATATGTTCATAGTTTTTGGATCTGTAAGTGGAGAAATAAAAGTTGAAGGCAAAGCTGATGCTGGTTTTTAAATTGGATGTAGATCATACCATATCGATGTTCGGATTTGTATTTAAGCTCAATGATGGTGATGTCTCTTGGAAACGTTCCAAGCAACACACCACATTGGATTCCACCACTGAAGTTGAATACATTGCAGCATACGATGCAGCAAAGAGGCAGTTTGGATAAGAAATTTCATCCAAGAGTTGGGTGTAATTTCTAGTGCAGTTGACACTCTGTGTACTGTGACAACATTTGAGCTATTATGAATAGCCAAGATCTCATCAGAATCCAAACATATATTGAGAAAATACTATCTAATGAGACAGATGGTAGACGCGACATTATTATCGAGAGAATCGCTTCAACAGAAAAATATAGTGAATCCACTGACAAATCATTTACAATGATTGGTATCTGTTAGACATCTTGGGAAGATAGTCTTAAGACACATGAGTAGTTGGCTTTGGGAAAGTGAAAGATATTGTTGTCATACATGATTAAGTAAATCAATAGTTGATTGATTGTACCTGTAATCTTATTATGACAAATCTTTGTTTGAATATTAATATATATGGCACTTCTTCATCTGTTTACCCATGCATCTTGATGCATTGATGAAGTCCTTGAGATTGCTATAGTCCATAGAATGTGGTTACGCATATGATGGTGACCATGAAATACATTCTCGACTGCGATTTCTAAATGTTCCTGGTCGATGAGCATTCGAGAATGGGATATCGATATATGCTCGTTAAAGACTGGTATTCATGATGTGTCTAGTGTAGTGCGC
Source organism: Haberlea rhodopensis (assembly GCA_907163345.1). NCBI lineage: Eukaryota > Viridiplantae > Streptophyta > Magnoliopsida > Lamiales > Gesneriaceae > Haberlea > Haberlea rhodopensis. Next base: position 17,831 of record CAJQUN010000739.1, on the reverse strand, counting down.
CGCGTTTCATCGGCGTTGGCTTGGAGAAGTCAGCACACATGAATAGGTACTCATTAGGAATGAGTTCACTGAACGACCCTACTCGGAATTCTATAAGTGGTTACCATTTGTCGAGTATAGAATTCCTAGTCATAGTTGTGCACCATTACTCCTCATGACCCGAGGCGTCATTGAGGTCTTGATAGATAGCTGTGTACTTTGATTTAATGACTGATCACATGCGGGTCATAAAGTCATTCTTTTGGGTATTCAGTGATGCTGTCAGAGGCCTATGATTGTCGTTGGGGATTCACCACTGGTCTTGATGAACTAGGATGTCCTATGTGTTTTTCTATATATGATTCGAGGAATCTCTGGCCAGAGTGGGTAGTGCTTGTGAAAAATGGGTTTTTCATATACGCACACAAGGAATCATATAATGTGAAACAAATACATAGTTATTGAAATCATAAGGGGCCTCGACCAACCAATGCCCTTGATTCAATCGGGACATATTGAGTGAAAGGAATGTACTGCACGCTAACTATGGCTGACAGGTTCTCGTACGTTGCTAGTCATTTGTATCTAGGTCTTCGTGAAGCGCAGATGCTAGGCGCTACCCATGATCGGTAGTTTGTTGCTGGAATTATATTTCGGTAATTGTCTATTAAAGGAGTTTAATTGACAATGGGGCATTTAGGGTAAGCCCAAAGAAGTTGCTTGACTTCTAAAATCACAAAGGTTGTGATCCTACTGCTATGATACACTTGAGCCTCGTTGGGTCACAATCAACCGGCCGCCGATCTATTGATGAGAATTGAGACTTAAATGTTAAGTGCTCAAATTGAGTGATTTAGAAAAGATGAATTTAATTTTTGAAAGCTCCTCCCTTTAGTGGAGTTTCTATATTTGAAAATGTTTCATTTATAGAAAGTTCTAAAATTAAAACGTTTGATATATTTATGTCTCATATTTATGTACATTAGTAGTACATCAAGTTATTCAATTGGATTGAGTTACTTGGATTATGAGTTTGGAGTTTTGTGTTGGCTTTTGGGCAAGTGGAGATTGTTAGCATAAATGCCCAGCAAGCCAAATGTTGGCCCGATGGACTTTATGGACCCAAGCCCAATTAGTTAAATCAATAACACTATAAATATAACATTCATCTTTAGGGTTGGGTAAGACCATTCAATACACTTCATCTCATGGAATAGCCGTCACCACACTAGCACTGGTGCTGGGCTTGTAGATCTGGTCAGGTTGATTGGACTCGAGGATCACCGCCATCAGATTGATTTCGCTGTTATCGGTAATCCCTTTTCGTGCATTATATTATGATATTTGCATGTTTATATATGAATCAGGCGCGATCGACCGTCCCCGGGTCAGATCTGTTTATTGTTTTATTTCCGCTGTGTTTGGATCTGGCGCCGGGGTACGGAAACCCAACACTTATGGCGTAAGATCAATACACTGTTGGATTTCAATAACGCCTACCATCTCCAAACGGATGGTCAGACTGAAGTTGTCAACAGTTCCTTGGGGGATCTTCGATGTCTCGTTGGTGAGTCCATCAAGTCGTGGGATAAAAAATTATGTCAAGCAGAATTTGCTCACAACCATGTCGTCAATCGAAGTAAAAGTTGTAGCCCATTCCAGGTGGTTTATGACCTTGTTCCTCGTGGCCCTTTGGGCTTAGTCCCAATCTCTACTACTGTTAAATTACATGGCAATGCGGAGGATTTTGTTCAACAACTAAAGCAGGTTCATTCCAACACTGTGATCATCTACAGACTGTCGCTGTTAAATATAAGCACGATGTGAATCTTAAACCTCGTCATGTAGAATTTGAAATAGGGGATTTTGTTTGGGCGGTGTTCACAAAGGGACATATTCCTGCTCATGAATACAACAAGCTTGCATCAAGGAAGATGGGTCCATCCGAGATCATTGAAAAGATTAACCCAAATGCATATCATTTGAAGTTGCCTAGTCATATTAGTACATCCGATGTTTTTAATGTTAAGCACCTTGTGCCTTTCCATGGTAACTATTCGGATGATGAGTCACTTCCCCACCACATTCGAGGGTGAATTTTTCTCGTCCACCGGGGTATGATGTGATGCATAAGGAATTTGAATTCATGGCAAAATGGGATCGGTGCAAGATCAAATAGGCGATTTGTTCAAGATTTTTTTAGATTTGTTTCCTTTTCTTATGCATATCTTATTCAAATCAGATCATATTTGATTTATACTTTTAAAATTCCTAATTGATTTAGCTTAGGATTTTGGTTATCTTTTTCTTATCTCTTTTCATTTAAAGGAGACCTATTGTTTAGTTTAAATAGTTTTGTAAATCTTCAAGAGGCACTGTTGACATAAATATTATCTTTTTTATCTTGATTCAAATTTATTTCATTCTTGGCATTCGCTAGTGAATCAACAAGTTTGAGTTTTCTTTTTGAGTTTTATCTTCCCTATAAGCTTCCGTTACATCAGTATGTCCGGGATTTTGATCATTGAGATGTTAAGTTCACAACAATGCCATCTTGTGATGAGGCTGAGCACGGTTTGGAACCCCTTGTTAGCATAAGATGCACTACAAGTCAACGGGTCAATGGTTGGCCCGTTGGGCCCTAAGAACCCTAGCCAAATAACCCAAACTCCTATACATATATGTTCATCTCTAGGGTTAATTATATTATTTCATACAATTCACTCTATCTCATAGGAAAGCCTACATCATACTAGCACTGGTGCTAGGCTTGTAGATCTGGTCAGGTTCAATGGACTCGACGGTCACTGCCGTCAGAATTACGTGATGAACGGTAATCTCTTTTCGTGCATTTATATTTGATATTTGCACATGCTAATACATGAATCAGGTGCGATCGATTCGTCCCGAGTTAGATCTATTTTTGTTTTATTCCGCTGCGTTTGGATCTGGCGCTGGAGTACGGTAACCCAATAGTGGTATCAGAGCCAGGTTGTGCTTTGAATCATGTATTCAATAATTTATTTTTATTATATCGTTTTTTCACGCAATAATAATCGTATTTGGATTTTCGAAAATTTGGAATCCGAAAAATATAGAAAATAGATTAAAAGAGCTTTAATCGAGACCCAAAAATCGACCACGCCGGTAACTGTTTATAACAATCACTGTTCGGCCGCCAGTAGGGCAGTGGCTGCCCGGCGGCGCTATGAGTGTGGTTTGCGCGGCTAGGTTGTGATTTCCGCGGCCTGCAAATGGTTTGTAAGGCGGCTTGCGGCAGTCTCTTCACGATGGTTACTCTGGAGCTGCTCGCACGACGGAGTTCTGGAGAAGGGCTGGCGAGATGATTCTGCTGCACCTTCGACCTGCGGCGGCTTGCCGTTGCGGTGGAGGCGACGAACGCAAAAGACGATCTCGTGAGCTAGATGGTGGCTAGGTGGCGGCTGCAGCACCCAGTTGCCAAACCCTAATTTTTTAATTGTTAGGGATGAACAATGATTTCGTTTTTATTAAAAAAAATTATCCTTGATTAATCCGAAAATAATAATATTTTTTGGGGGTGAAATTGCATTTTTTAATTTTAGATCCAAATTGTTTGGAGTCCATAAAATTTTTGGATCATTTTAGATATTTTGTTCGGATATTAATTTTTGAAATAATAAATCATAATACTTAATTAATTAAAAAATATGATTTTTAATTTATTAAAGGTAAAATAAAGATTTTACAATTAGTTGAAAATTTAATTAATTGAAAATTGAATAAAAATGTTTCATTTAATTTGTTAAATTTTTTTTAGCTAATATTATGATTTATGGTAAAATAATAATTTTACCAAGTAATTAAAAATTTAAATAATTAAAAATTAAATGAAAATATTTTATTTAATTTGTTAATTTTATTTTTAGCTAATATGATGATTTAAGGTAAAATAATGATTTTACAAGTATTTAAAAATTTAATTAATTAAAAATTAAATGAAAGTGTTATGTTCTTAATTTTATTTTTGATTACCATTATGATTAAAAGGTAAACTGGCGAGTTTACCAATTATTTAAAAAATTAATTAATTGAAATTGAATGAAAATATTTCATTTAAGTTGTTAATCTTATTTTCCGAAAATAATAATATTTTTTGGGGGTGAAATTGCATTTTTATTTTAGATCCAAATTGTTTGGAGTTCATAAAATATTTGGGTCATTTTAGATGTTTTGTTCGGATATTAATTTTTGAAATAATAAATCATAATATTTAATTAATTAAAAAATAAGAATTTTAATTTATTAAAGGTAAAATAGAGATTTTTCAATTAGTTAAAATTTTTATTAATTGGACATTGAATGAAAATATTTCATTATATTTGTTAATTTTATTTTTAGCTAATGTTATGATTTGTGGTAAAATAATGATTTTACCAAGTAATTAAAAATTTAATTAATTGAAAAGTAAATGAAAATATTTCATTTAATTTGTTAATTTTTTTTAGCTAATATTATGATTTATGAAAAAATAATGATTTTACAAGTATTTAAAAATTAAATTAATTAAAAAAATTAAATGAAAGTATTTCATTTACTTCTTAATTTTATTTTCGATTACCATTACGATTAAAAGGTAAAATGGAGATTGTACCTATTATTTGAAAATTTAATTAATTGAAATTGAATGAAAATGTTTCATTTAATTTGTTAATTTTATTTTTGATTAATATGATGATTAATAGGTAAAATAGTATTTTATCAATTAATTGAAAACTAATTAATTAAAAATTAAATAAAATGGTTTTATTTAATTTGTTAATTTTATTTCAATTAATGATATGATTAGTGGGAAACGATAGAATAAATTAATTATTATGCTCTAATTACATGTGATGTGATTAGTATAATTACATAAGATGTAATTGTTTTTAATGTTTAATTACATATGATGTGATTGCATGATGGATTATTACAGGCCTTGACCAATGTGTTTAGGTGAATGTTTAGGTTTTTAAATGTTTCATTATAATTGTGATTTCTGGTTATCAGGCCTGCGAGCTTGCTCTCTCTAATTTCTGATGTATCCCACCCCGGATTTTTATCCATATTCTCTTGTTTGCACTATTTGAATGTACAATCATTAGATCAAGATTGAAGATGGAGCATCATGAATCGAGACATGTATAATGGAAGCAAAAATGTAAAAGAATTGCATTACATACCTGCATCACCTTAGACAGACTTGTGATCCACGTATGACTCACGTGGATCAATTATGAAAAGGTCGTAATCGTCCATATTTATTTTTATTATGCATATGATGTATGATAAATGTTTGTTTGTATGTTTTATTAGTACATATGATTGTATGAATAAAACATAGTTGCATGAATCCGGCAAACAAACAAACAAGCACTTGATGAGATTTTAAAATTATTAAATCCCTCTTTGAATATGATTCAAAAAATTTAATATCAAACTGTGAAGGGGAGCTTAAAGGAGTTTGTTGCTTCCTGTCTTCCATCAACAGTTAAGCCATGAGACGCTACTCGTGTCAGGTGTCTTGCCTCATCCTCGTGGGGGGCATCTAGCATGGGAAAGCTGTGTGTTTAACTGCCATTTAATTATGGATAGGGTTATGTTAACCTTTAAGTTGCTCACCCCCGTGGGGTATTATTGGCGGACATTACAATCCGTGGGATGGTTAGTTTGACGTGAGAAGGCATAATTGGCCTGCCTCCGTAGAGTTATGCCAATCACGAGACAAATATCTTGGGGGTTGCATATGATCCAATTGTGAGCTACCTTTAGTATCATGAGGTCGGCTGGACCCTCGCCCGGGAATATCATGAGCTAGTTGGACTTCAAGCCCACTAAGGAAATACGATTTTCCGTTCATTTGTCATGAGGGTGACGATTTCGAAAAATTTAGCATTCAATAACTAAAGTCCATAATTTTTGAATTAATTAATAATTGTAATACCTCGAAATGTTATATGATTATGTGCCATGATGATGATTTATGATATGTTTAAGGGTTGTGGTGTATTTAAATTGGGGGTTATATTTATGAGGTGATGTTATAATTTAGGGGGCATGTTGGGTGTTTTAAAGGGATGTATTAATTAAATGAAGTTATAAAATATCGAGTGAGGATATTTTAATACATCGTACTAAAAACCGGGACACAATTAAACACCACATGACCACCCCAACCCTCACCACCCCACCCCCCCCAAAGTCGGCCACTTGCCCATTCCCACTTGGCCACCACCATGCTCCCCACTTGCATAACCCATGCCCAATCACTACCATGCCCCCACTCTCCTCCCATTCCAATCAATTCCCCTCCTTCTCTCCTCCATTGTCGTCCCAAGCATGCAGCTGTAGGCAAGGAAAGGCTGGATTTATTAGGTGAAAAACCTTGCAAAAAAGAGGAGCAAAAAGATAGGGGTAAGTGGGTACCCTGTTTTATGGGTTATTGGTTGAGTTTGGGTTTTGTTGAATGATTTTTATGCATGCTAAGTATAGGTTTGGGTGAAACCTTTTTATGAGTAATTACATGGAAGTATTATGTAACTACTAGCATGTTTGCTCGAGCATATTACATGTTTTATGTGGTAGATTTCTAGTTATGAAACTATGTGCTCGAAAATCTGGGCAAAGATGAACATACTCTGTTTTCTATAAAGGTTGGTTGAGGTCGAAGATTTTGATGATGTTATGATGCATGTTAGCATAGGTTTTGTTAAACCTTTGATTTAAGTACCTACATGGAAGTTTTATGAAGTTCTTAACATGTTTGTTTGAGCAAATATGATGTGTTATGAAGTAGAAATGAAGGTAGGAAAGGAGGTACTCAAAAATCTGGGGAAGTCTCGATTTTTCAGAGCGCTCGATCGATCGAGAATTTGGTCCCGATCGATCGAGCGAGGCAGAAAGTTTAAGGCATGTTTTGAATTTCAGGTGCCGATCAATCGAAGGATTTCTCGATCGATCGGTGAAGCTCCTCGATCGATCGGTAAAATGTTTCGATCGATCGATCGAGGCAGAGTGTTGAGCACTGTTTATGCATGTTTTCTCGATCGATCGAGACCTCGGGGCCGATCGATCGAGAGAGGCAAAATGTTGAAAAATAAAATGATGATTTATTTTGTTAAGTTTATGGTATGAGATGGTATTGAGGCATCTAATATGTTATTATGTGGTCTTGTAGAACCATCCCAGGTACAATCTCAATCAAGGAGATAAAAGTCTGTTGACTCCTCCTCCTTTTAAAAAGGTACGTAAGAGATGTACGGGCATCGGACGGTAAAACACATCTCTACACTATGACTATGCATTTATCGCATGAATGTTTACGATGAAATGATGATGTTTATACGATGTTTATATAATGATGTGATACGATGTTTATTATGTGGTAAGATGCCACGGGGTAAGATGCCCATATGGTAAGAGGCCATACGATTTTATTATGTGGTAAGATGCCACGGGTAAGATGCCCATTTGGTAAGAGGTCATACGATGTTATTATGTGGTAAGATGCCTGTTAGGATCGGGGTAGTGTTTAGAAGGGGGGGGTTGAATAAACACTAGATTCAATTTCGATTTCCTTTTCTGGTTAACTGTAAACTGTTAAGTATTACAGTTGCTTCTCAATATCAGGCAAGTCAGCAGACACTTATTATAGTGCGGAAGACGTCTACTGAACTTGTGAGGAATAAAAGTAAGGTAATAAAGCAATGAACAAATAACACAAGAGTTGTTTCTGGAAGTTCGAAGCACAACGCTTCTACGTCTCCCCTTCTTCCTTTGCAGGAAGGATTCACTAGAAGACTTGGTTTACACTTTACAGTATACAACCTTCTTAGGCACTAACACACTTGGCCTAAACTCCTAGCAATCACAATCTTCTTAACTTTTGATTACAAGAGATTCTATAACACTCTTTACAGAATAAACTTTCTAGCTTCGAGTGTTTTTGAGCAGCAGACTTCAATTGGAAATAATCTATCACAGATTCAGTTTCACTGCTTGTCTGCTCTTTGCTGAACGTTTGGAATATCAGTAATATGACTTTCTTGTTTGCTTTGAAGCATATCTCTTTGTTGAAAATCGCTCAGCACTTCTTCATTCTCTGCTTGGACGTATTTATAGGTTTGGTTGTCCAACATTAGCTTTTCTGTATATGGAAGGGATTAGCTTTCCAAATTCATATTGTCTTCTTTCCTATTTTGTTAAGCAACGGCTCTTTTCACTCTGACGGTAATGGTGGCGGAGATATAGCAGGGTGCGCCGCTCTGTTGTACCTTTGTCAGAGAATGTTGTACTTATTTTGTCTCGTTGCTTAGTGCTCTTACTGGAAGTTTAGACTTCTGCTGGTTTTCTTTGTTCAACTTGTCGTTCATCCTCTTATGACCAGTTGATGTCTTTGTTCAGTGAGAGACTATCCGGTTGATAGTTGTCCAGTAGATGTCCATCTAGTATATGTTTGTACGGTTGATGGTTGTCCAGTAGATGTCTGTCCAGTTGGTGGCCATCCAGTTGATATCTTGTCCAATTGATGTCTATCCAGTTGGTAGTCATCCAGTTGATGTCTTGTCCAGTTGATGTCTATCCAGTTGGTAGCCATCCAGTTGATGTCTTGTCCAGTTGGTTGGTGTCTTCACCCGGTAGGTATTCATTCAGTTGATCAATATCCAGTAGGACTTTAACATCCGGTAGGAGTCTTCATCCAGTTGGTCTTTATCACCCGGTAGGACGTCATCCAGTAGGTGTTTAACATCCGGTAGGAGTCTTCATCCGGTAGGACTTTAACATCCGGTAGGAGTCTTCATCCAGTTGGTCTTTATCACCCGGTAGGACTTCATCCAGTAGGTGTTTAACATCCGGTATGAGTCTTCATCCGGTAGGACTTTAACATCCGGTATGAGTCTTCATCCAGTTGGTCTTTATCACCCGGTAGGACTTCATCCAGTAGGTGTTTAACATCCGGTAGGTGTTTGTAATCACCAAAACTTAGAAATCGTTTTCCCAAAAATTTCCCCCTTTTGGTGATGACAAAACTAAGCAATAATCGATTTCCCACTCGAGTAAATAAGATGAGAATCCTGAAAATACTAATGTCAGAGAGGAAGAGCTCGATCCACCTTATTTCAGATAGGAAAAGCTCGATCCACCTTGTTTCAGAGATGAAGTCAGGAAGAGTCAAATGTATATGCATCTGGCCTCCATGACTCTGTCTTCCGGTCTACCTTGTTTCAGAGAGGAAGTCGGGAAGAGTTCAAATGTATATTCATCAGGCCTCCATGGTTTATGGATTCACCTAATGAAAATACTCTATCTCTGTTGAGAATACTCTATCTCTGTCTTCCCCCCTTTTGTCATCAGCACCCAGATAACCCCTGATAGCAGTTCCTGACTGATGATGAGCATCAGAGCAGGATCCAAACGCTGAAGCTTAACGGAGCTGGGTTAGATAAGTAATCAACCCATGATGGGTTGATTTAGATAAGTAATAAACCCATGAAACTGAACAATTGTAAAATGTAAACCAAGGAATTTTCAAAGAATTGAAAAGAATCATGATTCGTGAATGTGAGTTATGAAAGCAAACACGAGTCTCTATTTATAGAAGAAATGCATTTAGTGTGAACACATTAATGTTGTTACGATAAATGCGAGGAAAAAGTCAACTAAAAACAGTAAATAGATAAGAGTAATTAAAGAGGGATCAGAAAATGATACTATTTTCTCCCGAACCAATGTTGGGAATAGTCGCGCTTTTCGGTAGGCGGTTGGCGCGGACTTCGAGATCTGGGCTGAGTAGTTGATCTGGACTGAGTGAGTGCTCCAGTTGCAGGGGATGAACAACCAGCTGAACTTGAAGCTCGTTGTGATGAAGGAGCAGTTCTGCTGGGTTCAGGCAGTCTGCGGATTATTTGAGGAGCTGCAGGCAGGCTGTTGCATATATCTTGAATCTGAGAAGCAAATGTTGCCTGCATGGTGGCCAACTGATCGGTTAAGACTTTCTTGGCGTCTTCAATCTTTTCTCCAAGAGCCAGGGATGTGGCAGCATGAAGAGATTTATTATTTTGAGTAATCTGAAGACGAGCCTGGCCAATTCTAGAAAATGCGTCAGCAACTGCAGTTTCATCAAAAGTCTGAAGTCTGGTGACAGTAGTCGTTAGACTATTTAAGTCCCTGTAGACTTGCTGGAATTGAGAGTCCGTGTGCTGCTGATGGGTTCCTAGAATAAGAGTTGCAGTCCGCTCTTCCTGCTTAAGTTTATTGACATCACTGGCTAGTGCTGATATTGTAGTGGAGAGATTAGCTAGCTGTGCAGCAATGTTTGGTGGCTCGTCCAGAGGGTTTGTAAAGACAAAGAAATCCTCTGAAAGTTCTTGAGCCATGGACGGATCCACGGCAATCATTTGAGTATCAGCAGTAGGAACAAAAGCACAGGGATGAGCATCTACAACTGCAGTGGATAGTAAACCAGTTTCTTCAATAAGTGGGGCAGCTGGGGAGTCTGAGATAGTAGCAGTTATAGTAGCAGTTGCTTCAATTAGTGGGGCAGCCATATCAGCAGTGTCTTCAATAAGTGGGGCAGCCATATCAGCAGTGGCTTGGTCAACCGCAGCAACAGACGACTGGGTGTGATCATTGGAATGTGAAGACTCACTGGGTTCATGGTTGCCAGAGGAAATGGTAACTTGCTGAACTACCGTCTGAATCACTGTGTCCACATTGGTGTGATCAACAACCATCGGTTGGGGCGGTTGATCATTATAAGAGCTGGGAGCAGAGGAGAGTTCTTTTGCAGAAGAGGCTGCCTCCAAGGCAGTTGATGCTGTCTCCGCTCCAGTGGGAGTGGTCTTCAGGGCTGTAGAAGTGATCTCCACAGAAGAAGGGACAATCTCCAAATTTGCAATAGCCATTTGTAAATCCGGCTGGTCGGGGCTTGCAACATTCTCAGCAGTGGAGCATGAGTGAATTCCAGTGGATATGCGAATATCATGAAGAGCGAGCTCAGCCATTTCCAGCTTGGGTCCAAGAGCATTTAGAACGGCTCTATCATGATTCGATGTGCCTGAATCACCGTTGAAGTGTTGAAGGCGGGTTTCAACAAGGGCTTGAAGTTCGCCCACATAGTTCATCAGGCGAAAAACATCCCGCAGCTTCAGGCTTTTCTCGGGGTCTGAGATTTGAAGATAGGCCAAGATTTGGTTCTCATCTCCCTGGCCTGATCCAGAATAGGATCGAAATCATCAAATCGAACTTTTACTCGAGCCCTTACCCAACGATCAAAAATATCTAGCTGTGGTTGCAGGTTGGCTTCAACTGTATCCATGACCATTTGGATCTCGAAGGCAACAGGAGTGGACACTGGAGCCGTAAGAGTTTTTCCTTTGCCAGCAGGGGTGGTCTTTGGATGACAGTACGGACACAAGGACTTGGGTGTCCTAAAGCTGATAGAGCATGGTGCTTGATGAGAACTCACCATTGCAGAAGAATTGTCAGCGGGAGCCACTGAGGTAGCGATTACCATGGCCAATGAAGCAGCTGGTTCCGCAGGTGGAGGATTTTCAAGGCTGGGTTCTCTTGCTGGGATGTTTTCTGTCGGACCGGCGGAGGAGATGGTATCAGAACCTGCAATGTCTTTCTGTCGGACAGCCGGAGGAGCAGCTTTTCTTGTTCTGGGCTTCTTAGGAGGGGGAGGAGGAGGAGAAGACTCAGCGGATTCTGAGACGGTTTGTTCAGAGTCGCTGATGACTTGCGTCAATCGGCGCTTAGTTACCCCAACGCCTCTGCCACTTCTCTGCCTGTGAAGCTGAAGATACTTGGCAGTGATAAGTCTCCCCGGATGGATTTGGTGAGAGCCCTTGTCTTAATGTGTTTGCTGTCAAAAAGCTGCTTAGCGGGAGAGCAAAGCCTTATTGACCCTTGCCAGAGACTACGAGACTAGTCAGAATTTGACATAACACAACTGACCAGTTTATCTCCAATCCTTTGCATATTGCACTCATAACATCAGATTTTTCAGGGGTGATCATATCAAATGATCCAGCTTTACATAGGAGCCCCTTGGAGATGATGTCCTCCAGTTGTCGATAATGACTCTTCATTAATACTGTTCTGAATGGGGGACGTTGAAGGCGATGAACAGAGTCAGAAGCTGTGAGGCTCATCTCTTCTCGTAGTTCCACTGGAACAGTGGAAAAATCAGTAAGTCCGGTGGAGGGAAGGCACAGGTGTGTGGTAAATTCAGGTTGGGTGATTGTAACCAACTGTCCAGATACGGATGCCACCACGGTGTCATCAACAACCTTGGCCGTAGCAAAGAACTCGTGTAGCTCGTCCTTGTAGAATGAGGGGGCCTGGCTTAGGATTACCAAGAGTCCTGAGGTATCCAGTTTTTGAATCAGCTCCTTTGTCTCCTCATCAGATGATGTGTATATAGAATGAAAATCTACGTGAACAGCATTGGTGATGAAGCTTGGCTGTATATTCTTTGACATTTTGGATGAATATGAGGAAGAAACATCAGCAATCTTGTTAGAGTAAAATTGTCTGAAAGAAAAGATAATTGAAGTGAATTGTTGGAGAAGATGAAGAGTAGTGAAACTAATGGCGGTGAAAATGAAAGTATATGTAACGTCGTACTGTAGATGAGCGGACACATGTATACGTGGCGATCATCTAACGATTAAAAAATATTTAACCAATAAATAAGAGGACATGATTTAGGCGGGAGTGAAATAATTTATTTTACACAAAAGTAATATTGAATTCCGACGTTCATTAGGTTAATAAGTATCGAGGGTTATTTTTGTCAAAGCATATTTGGTAACATCTGCTGGTATGTAGGGTTCGACTGGTAGGAAAGCATCACTGGATGTAGAGTCCTACTGGTACGGATACACCTACTGCAGCTGACCATTGTATTACCAGCTGAGCTTAAATAACCATGATAGGATTATAACTGAAATTCCCCCTAAATTTATGCAAATAAACTAACTAGTCCCCCCTGAATTTATTACTAAAATAAAATAATCAAGGAGTAATTTCAATTAAACCATGAATATTTCGAAAGTAAGAAAACTTAGCGTCCGGTAGGGGTTTTGTGAAAATGTATGCTGCCTGTTGTTCGGTAGAAATATACTCCAGCCGAATTTCTTTCTTCATAACATGATCTCTGATAAAATGATGACGGATGTCAATATGTTTAGTACGAGTATGAAGAACTGGATTGTATGTTATAGCAATGGCAGACGTATTGTCACAAAATATGGGTGCTTCTGTGGATTCAATTCCATAATCTCTTAGTTGTTGCTGAATCCAGAGCAATTGAGCACAGCAGCTTCCAGCAGCAAGGTACTCTGCCTCTGCAGTGGAAGCTGCTATGGATGTCTGTTTCTTGCATCCCCATGATATCAATCGATCACCAAGGAATTGACAATACCCACTGGTGCTTTTTCTGTCAATTTTGCATCCAGCATAGTCAGCATCTGAGTATCCAATAAGATTAAAAGTTGAGTCTCTTGGATACCATAGACCAACATTCTCAGTGCCTTTCAAATATTTGAGGATCCTTTTGACAGCAGTGAAGTGCGACTGCTTGGGATTTGCTTGAAATCGGGCGCACATACACACTGCAAACATAATATCTGGTCGGCTGGCTGTCAAATATAATAGAGATCCAATAATGCCTCGATACATTGTAACTTCGACTGGTATTCCTGAATTATCCAAGTCGAGTTTGGCAGATGAGCTCATTGGGTTGTAGCAAGCAGCTGAGCTGGTACTCATTCCATATTTTTTCAGCAGCTCTTTAGTGTATTTAGACTGATTTATCAAGATTCCTTCACTAGATGCTTGACTTGCAATCCTAAGAAAAATGATAATTCCCCCATCATGCTCATCTCAAATTGGTCCTGCATTATCTTTGAAAATCTTTCACATAATTTTGGGTTAGTTGCCAAAAATAATGTCATCAACATATATCTGAACTAGCAGAGTATGGTCTCCCTTTGTAAATTTAATAAAATTTTGTCCACCGTGCCAATGGTGAAGTCATGATCAATCAAATATTTTGATAGAGTTTCATACCATGCACGGGGGGCTTGCTTCAGGACCATACAAGCTTTGTTCAGATGATAAACATAAGATGGTTGCAGATGGTTTTCAAATCCAGGAGGTTGTTCAACATATACTTCTTCCTGGAGATTGCCGTTAAGAAAGGCACTCTTAACATCCATCTGATAGACCTTAAAGTCTTAAATGCAGCAAAGGCAAAAAATATGTGAATGGCTTCTAATCGGGCTACAGGGGCAAAGGTTTCATCAAATCAATGCCTTCTTCCTGCCTGTATCCCTGTGCAACTAGTCTTGCTTATTCCTAATTACTGTACCATTTTCATCTAGCTTATTTCTAAATACCCATTTAGTGCCAATAATTGTGTGATGCGATGGACGTGGAACTAAATGCCATACTTTGTTTCGCTCAAACTGGTTTAGTTCTTCCTGCATTGCTTCTACCCAACTTGGGTCTAATATAGCTTCATCAATCTTCTTAGGTTCTATATGAGATATGAATGCAGCATGAAGAAATTCATAATCATTTGTCCTCTGATGCGTAGAGGAGCAAGAGGTGTTACCGATGACCTGCTCGGGTGGATGATCCTTCTTCCATCGGAGCGAAGGTCCATGAGGATTGAGTTCTTCACTTGGCTGGATATGAGTGGGCACATCAGAGGTTCTGATAGACTCATCTTTCTCATTTGTTCCTTCTACTGCAGCAGGGGGTAGATGCAACTGTTCCATTGGTAGCTGGCTGCAGTGCTTGTTGGCCAGCAGACTCCTCTGCTTGAGCTTCAGGAACTTCTGGTTCCACGGAGCAGTCAGTCCTGCTTCTGTAATCTATCTCATCATCAACTTTTTCATCAAAATAAGTGATTTCCAGTCGATTACTTAAATTGTTGATTTGCAGATTAGATACAGTACAGTCAGTAGGTTCATCAAATTTTACATGCACTGATTCTTCTACAGTAAGAGTTCTATTATTAAATACTCTGAAGGCCTTACTAACTGTAGAATAGCCAAGGAATATTCCAGCATCAGATTTGGCATCAAAAGCGGTGTGAGATGAGTCTTTCCATTGTGTGAATAAAACATTTGCAACCAAACACATGGAAATAGGAAATATTTGGCTTACTGCCATTCCAGATCTCATAAGGGGTTTTATTTGCTCGCTTATTAATCATTGATCTGTTCTGCGTATAACATGCTGTGTTGACAGCTTCTGCCCAAAATCTCTGCGATATTTATGATTCCGCGAGCATAGTTCGCGCAGCTTCTTTCAAAGTGAGGTTCCTACGCTAGCAACTCCGTTTTGTTGAGGAGTTCTAGCAGCAGAGTATTCGTTGTTTAATACAAGGTCATCTAGATATGATTCGAGTGATTGATGGTGAACTCAGTACCTTTATCACTGCGAATTCTATCTATCCCACACGATTTCTCATTTTAGAGTCTTTTCAGTAATTTGATAGCTTTGGAGTAGCCTGATCTTTGTCACTTAGGAACAAGACCCACGTGAAACGAGTGTAATCGTCTATCACACTAGGGTATACTTCATTCCCCCAGACTTGTTACTGGTATAGGACCAAAAAGATCCATATGCAGCAACTCTAGGCACCGAGAAGAGATTTACTCCCTTTGTTCTTAAAGGAGGATCTGATTTGCTTACCAAGTTGGCATGCTGCACAGATCTTGTCTTTTGAGAACTCAATTTGAGGCAGTCCAATAACTAGATCAAGTTTACGCAGACTGGCAATAGTTTAAAATTTAAGTGACTGAACCGTTTGTGCCAAAGCCAATTTTTGGAAGAATTCAGGGCAGCTAAGCAAGTAGAGGAGTAGGCTGATTAAGATTCCAATCAATTTTATATGTGTTATCATGCCTTCTACCTACAAGTAATATACTGCCATCAGTAGATTTAATTGCATGAGTGCTGATTGAATTCTACGGAATGACCATTGTCACACAAGTTGACTTATGCTAATCAAGTTATAGCATAGATTTTCAACTAAAAGAATGTCTTAATGACGATGTTACCGTAGATAATCTTACCCTTACCCACGGTTCTACTTTCGCGTTATCTCCAAAAGTTATTCTGGGTCCGGTGGAGTCCACAGTTCAGACAATAAGCTCGATTTCCTGTCATATGTCTAGAGCATCCGCTGTCCAGGAACCATTCTGAGCTCCGAACTTGATGCATTCTAGTTTCCTGCAATTAAAGCGATATAATGATTGGTACCCAATCCTACTTGGGTCCGGGTAGGATTAGTCCTTTCGGAACCCACACTTGTATGACCTGAGTGACTTAGGTCGGTGTGTGTTCTGAAAACGTGTGTGCATTCATAAATGATGGTGATGATCTTGACTGGGAGTGTGATAATATGTGTATGCATGTGCTTTTGGTTTGTAGTTCCTGTTATTGAGCATAATCTCTTCTGGACAGGCTTACAGTTGTAGTACCAGTTGGGTTTAACCTCTCTAGCTGCTCGACCATAGGTTTAAGTTCATTTCTGAAACTTTGCCTCGGTTTAGCCTCTTTGAGTGGTTCTACATAACCGATACCCCTGTGCTGTGCCTGTTCCTTGATGAGTGTTGCTTTAACAGGTTCTTTAACCAGTTCATAAGGGTCATATACTGTGCTAGATCTTACAAAGTTCATTGATTGAACTTTTCCTTTTGTTAGACACAGTTGAGGTTCATTACCAGATGAACTGCCGTCATTTCTATTATAGCCTATGCCTGTTAAATCACCAGCAAGCTTATAGACTCAAGCATTTCATCCTTTCTGGTTGTAGACGCATTCCAATGCTAACCAAGCTTGCTAAGTTTCTGGTAGGCACACTTGGCTTCATCTCTTTCTTTCACTTGGAGACTGGCTGTTTCCCTTAAGCAGTTAAACTCCCTCGATTGTTCACAATCAAGTTTGTTTTTTATGCGTTTCAATTGGGATTGAGTGCTCAGTCTTATAGCTTTCAAAAGATTCATATAGCGTCCGATACTCATTGATCATGTCCCTGCAAAGCATTGGTAAGTTCACTATGTGTGAATTCAGATAGGTTAGACCTCGTGTACCTCAATTTCATCATTTGCCATTAAGCAGTGGACTTTCCTCGTCTTCACTTTCGCTAGACGAGCTGGTTGATTCCTCTGATTCTGATTCAGAATCAGCCCACTTGCTCTTGCTTTCTTCTGCCATCAAAACCTTTTGATCTCCCTTTTGGATGATCTTCTAGTTTCCTTGGATTTTCTGTGATCCTTGGATCCTCTTTTGTGATCATCCTTTTAGGTTTGGGACAGCCGCAATGAAGTGCCCTGGTTTGAGGCAGTTGAAGCATACTCGCTCTTCTTCTTCTGAATTTCCTTGGAACTCTGCCTTCGAGGATATGATTGATAAGATCTCTGGTTCTTCTTCATGAATTCCCAATTTCTTGACGAACATTGCCATAGCATCATTACACATCTTTTCTGGAGTCATCTCTGTGAATGTAGGCGAGACTCTGATGCAGTGAGAGCTTTGGTTGGTTGACTGGTATTTGGTTCATCTTCAACCCGAATGCCTAATTCGAATTCATAGGCTTTTAAATCAGCAAACAGATCATGTAGATCTATCTTGTTGAGGTCCTTCTGATTCTCTATAGCAATGGTCTTGACATCCCATTCTCTTGGGAGACCTCTCATTACTTTGAGAGTGACTTCTCTGTTGGGTAACTCCTACCCCAGACTGCTGAGTTCATTAATTATTCCAGTCACTCTTCATCATTACTCGTTGAGAGTTTCTCCATTCATCAT